>CM069903.1:184235632-184705519 GCA_036172215.1 Camellia granthamiana
ATGGGGTTCTCTTCAACAACAATGAACACAACTGTCGACCAGAGATGGCTTCCCACAGACGGCGCCAGCTGATAATGCAATAACTTCAATGGAGGATGAGGCGGACCAGTCCACGCTTCCGACGAGTTTGCTGGCCTTGACGTCCATGAAGGGTGCCTACAAAAAGGTCCAGAGGGGGGGGGGGGATAGTCCCCCAATGGGCTCTCCGATGATCAAGTTAGGCTAGGGTCGATTGAGTTTAGAGCGAAAGAGAAGTCAGGAGGGGGGGTTAGGAAAAACTTAATCTTTAACGTGTCTCGAAGGCTTCCTTATATCTTTTGCTTATCATTTCCTTGTCCATTCTAAACTATCCCATTAGCCGAAAGCCTGCTGTCTGCTTGTTGTCGGCCATGGTGGTTTACCCATGCATCAGAGCAAGAGGTTTTGTAGCATTTAATGCTTTGACAGACTCATTTAATGCCTGGCGTATGGGCTCAATAACTCTCCAAAATCTTGGCCTGTCACGTGGCCAGCTCTCTTTCTGACGGGTGGTTGGCTGGTGCTTGGACCAAAACATTGTAAGTGAGTTCTGTATTGGGTGTAGTGTTGGGCCTATCTTGTTGGGCTTGGGAGAATGGTTGTTTGGGTAACCCAAGGTAGCCCCCCTCTGGGCATCAAAAAGAAAAACAAAAAATGGGAACCTTACATTGCAAAATTTAAATTAAGGTAAAAAAAGATTAAGAATCCAAGAATTGTTGCGAAACATATTGTTATATATGTAGCATTTAAAGATTTTCATTTTTTTTTTCCAATAAAAAAAAATAG
The DNA here is from genome assembly GCA_036172215.1 of Camellia granthamiana. Lineage (NCBI taxonomy): Eukaryota > Viridiplantae > Streptophyta > Magnoliopsida > Ericales > Theaceae > Camellia > Camellia granthamiana. Next base: position 184,236,437 of record CM069903.1, read on the forward strand.
ATTTTCATTTTTAATTTTATCAATAAAAATAAAACTTTATTAATGACAATGAAGTGCAATACAGTACACTAAGAAGTACATCAACAAAAGAGATGGAGTGTGCTAGAACCAGAAACCGCAACAAAGCAAAGGCAACTCATCCCAATTAAAAGAATATTTAAACTCTAAATATTTGTTACTTAGATAATATTTTTTACTATCTTACACCATTTGGTTTTTCTAATAACTAGGGAGATAAATATATGCATTAGAAGTTTGATCATGAAGATAATAGTTCTTGAAAAACTAACTTAATATCTTGTGTTTTGCACTATCAAAGTCCCTTCAAGGGACTTCTAATTGAGATATGAATACATACTAGGTTGCACAAAAAAATTGTTTTGCATCAATCCAAAGCCCCAAAAGGGGTTTTAAAAGATTAAAAAGGTCTGTTGAGCGCCTCATGGCTATGTCATTATAGATTCAAACACTTGCCGCGGATCGACTTCCAAATCATAATTACTCTAGTGATTAACTAAAGAAAATAGATAGATGGGAGATAGAAATAAAATTATAGAAGAGAAAGAAACTAACTAGATAAAAATGAAAAATCTCTCAGAGATTTACTAATTATTTAGTTGGCAGGTCTCATTGTATGTGTTATTTCCTAATCAGAAATTTAGATAATTTAAATCACCAATGAAGAGATATTATTGTTATTGTTATACTTGTTACACATGGTCCCTCTAAATCACTAGAACATTATTTATTTATATACTCATTTGGCCAAGTATTTATCCAAATCTATTCTCTCATCTTAATTTGCTTATATTAAAGCACTAATGTACTCTTCCAATAACAGATCATATGACTAATTTCTTCAAACTGACAATTCACTTCCCAACAAAGGGGCATAAGGGAAAAGAAATCATTAAGTTTCAATTTTGCATAACTTCCCAAAAGGTGGATTAGTTTGAATTTTTTTTTTCCCAAAACAATTTTTAGAATCAATTCGTTAAATAATATAAACGAAGAAGTGTTACATTTTTGTTGTGTTAGTTGTTTGGGAGATAAGAAAACCCAATTCCAATTACCTTTTTCTCACATGTTTTCCAACCTTGCAAGTGCAAAATAATTCCAAAATCTAACTAGTGGAAAAGAAAGCACAACACTTGTATCGATTGCATGAGATAGACATAAAGATAGACAATTCAAATTGGTCTCTAGCAATAGTGATAAAATTATCAGAAACAAGAGTTGATAGAATACAGAGAAGTATTACACAAATTCAAACCACACTCAAAATAGGCACACATATATATAGAATTCATTTCACTTCTTCAATCTCATCTAGTGCATAGTTGTTAGTTGATACATTGGCATAGTTGACCTTGTTGAATCGAACCACCACTGGATATCGAGTCTTTGGGTCCTGCTCAGTTGTTACATCAATATCAGTATTAATTAGCAACACTAAAAGGTGGTTTGGGATATTCTAAATAAGTATACTTTTTGACTTTTTATAAAAAGATGTGTAGTAAAGTAGAGAAAAAATATTAATTGATGTGACCCAAAAAAGATAAAAAGATGGACTAAAATACGTTATGCCAAACAAGGCTTAAGCTAAAATTAGCAAAAGACTCGTACACGAGAGCGTAGAGAGAGATAGAGAGAGCGCACAAACCTGATCGACCGCTACAACAGATCCTATGCCTTTGAACCAGTAAGACTCCTTCCTCAGAATTCTCACCTGTGAAAGAAGAGGAAAGAAAGGCTAATGAAGCAAACTCAACTAAAATTAAAACAGAAGATAATATTGTGGGAAATGAAAATGGATTTCTAAGTACTTATCAATTGTTTCTGGTGTTGTTTTTAAGTTTCTTATGTTGTTCTCAGGTTTGGCATCCATAATGATCTTGAGTATAATGTATGTCAAAATCCTTATCAATTCAACCTGTACAGTTTTTTTTTTTTAATTAAAAAAATGTATTTTAATTATAAAGTATGTTACTAAAATTTTACACATACAACACGAATGTTTACTGTAGATTTTTATAAATTAAGATTGTACTTGAAGTATGAATTTTGGTAGCAACTCAAAAGGGACAAAAAAAATAATAATAATAATAATAATAATAATAATAAATAAATTATATTTTATTCATATTTTATTATCTTTTCTCTTTCATTTTTAAATTCCTACACAAATTTATAATCTAAACATAGCATAAAATTTTGGCAATAAAGAAGCAAAAAGGGCAAATTACACAAATAGTCCCTACAGTTTGAGGCTTGTGTCATTTTGGTCCCTGACTTTTCAATTGTGACACATTTGACCCTGAATTTTGAATCTTGTTCCAAATAAGGACAATTGAATATATAATTAGATTTTTCAAGAATAAAATTGTCAATTTGATAAAATATAAACTAATTTGACAAAAATAAATGTCAAACAAATATTTTTGAATTTTAAAAAATTATTTCTACCTGCTAAAAATAAAATTATGTAAATTTGATAAATCTTTTAGACATTTATTTATTTTTTTACTAAATTAATTTTTATTATGTATTTGGATGATGATCATGTAAAATTAATTTAAAAAAATTAATCATGGAATTTTTATTAATTTTACATAATTTTATCATTGGTGGATAAAAATAATTTTAAAAAAATTAAAAATATTTTTTTGACATTTATTTTTGTCAAATTAGTTTATATTTTATCAAATTGACGATTTTACCCTTGAAAAATCTAATGATATTTTCAATTGTCCTTATTTGGAACAAAATTCAAAATTCAGGGTCAAATGTGTCACAATTGAAAAGTCAGGGACCAAAATGACACAAGTCCCAAACTATAGAGACTATTAGTGTAATTAACCCAAGCAAAAACTAAAAACATTTCTCTAATGTTGTGTTTGATTGAGAGATTTAATAAAGAACTTAGAAAAGAAAAGAAAAGAAAAGAAAAAAATTATGTGAAATTAGGTGAAATATAGATATATTTTATTCATATTTTTTTTTCATTTTCTATTTTTCTTTCCAAACCTTTTCTCAACTCGTCGAACCAAAGACAACCAAAGACAGAGTTAAATACTTTCTGTTTATTTAAATTATTCTTGACTGATAGGATCTAATAAAAAATTACATCATACATCAATACAAATTACACTACTAGTGTGTCTCTAATTTATTTTTACCGTCAATTTGGTCTTGCTAAATCTGATTGAATCAATATTATTATTGAATTTTTTTATATTGTACTGAAATTAATTAACAAAATAATTTATTCATTCTCTAAAAGTGATTGGAGAGTTTAAATCCAACTGTTTTGAGGTTATCAAAAAATTAAAAAGAAGAATTAATAAATTAAAATTACATGGACCAATTTCACATATAGGGCGATAAATACATGTGTATAATTTGTCATTAAAAAAAAAAAAATAGTTACCAAAAGCTACACCCAGGCAACAACAACTAAAAAAATATAATCGGTGTTTGGAAAGCTGTTATTTTAGTAAGTTATTTTAATTTTTAGCTATTTTAATATTAAAATTTTTGTGTTTGAGATGATGATTGATTTTTTTTTATAATTAGATGTGATATTTATGAGAAAAAAATTAAAATGATTATAAATTCAATATATGATATTTTATTTTATTAACTATTTTAATTTATTTTAATTTTTTATAAATTTTAACGAGGCTAAAATTTTTCTTCACAAACATACGTGAAAACAACTGAGAATTAGGATTATGAATTAAATTTTGAAAACAAACCTTGGTGCCTCTCTTGGGTCCAATCGGAGGTGGCTTAGGAGGTGAGGCGGTGGTGGTGGCGGTTTTGGTGGCAGCCGGTGGCTCCGCCTCCTCGGATGCACGCACAACCATCATCCTTCTTGAAACACTGCCATTGTTGTTGTTGTTGTTCTTAAGAGGAAATGCTACACCAGTCCTAGAAGAAGAGCTTGATGTCAAAGCATTACTTGATGATGATGAGAGCACAAACCCAGCTGCAGCTGATGCCATGTTACATGTAGCCATGGCCACTTCTCTCTCTCTCTCTCTAACTTTGTTCTTTCTCTCTCTGTATCTATCTATCTATCTATCTATGAAGATGTTGTGAATGGTGGGTTTTAGATGATTCCAAAAAAAAACAAAACTAAAAGGATAATATTTAGGGGGAAAGAATGAGATCCATAGCCACTGAATCAATGAGATCTTTCTCTTTTCCACAAATTTTGTCATTCACAGGATTATGTGGACCTACCAGAGTCCTGATTATAATTTTCACCAGTAGTACGCTGCCACGTTATCACAACATCCATTACTTGTGGATAGCGTCATCCCCTCTTCAAGAAAACATCTTCTAGAGTGAAATTTCTCTAAAATTTTGTAGAGTGTTATATTGTGTGGTTGAGATTTATTGGTAAGTCACATCAGAAAAATTGATGTGACTTGTCAGTAAATCTCAACCACATAATATAACACTCTAGGAAACTTTAAGAAAAAATCACTCTAGAGGATCCCAATCTCCCCTCTTCAGCCCATGAGCTCAACACAAACAATGGTTAGTTTTATTTTAATCTTTTAAATTATCGTCATATTCTTTTTATTCCTATTTTTCCTATAAATTATTAGTTTTATTTATTTAGTTTCTATTTTATTTAACTTTTTTTAAAAAGATAAGTTTACCGGTGGTTAGAGGAGCAAAAGAGGAACACAAATTTTTTTTTTATTTTATTAACGTTTGCAATTTAAGTAAATAAAAATAAAAATAAATGATAAAGAAATTAATATCATAATTGTACGAGAAAGAGATTCACCTTCACGTATAATCCTATTGATCAAGCCTATGTTCCTCTGCACGTCGTCGTTCTAACACCTGAAAACACAAAGTGAGCTGGCCGGCGGGTGTGTGCTGGAAACCTCTCCGATGCCTAAGTCAGTAAGCAAGAAATAGACAAAAGCTCAATGTAGTCAGGGAGCAAAAGTTGCATTACCTCTTTTTAGATGATATTGGTGAGCTTATATAGGTTTCGTGTGGCACAGTCCTAGTAGGACTCTAACTCTTCCATGTAGAGTCCTCTCAGGACTCACATTCCTAAAGGATAATGCTTATCCTTCAACACCCCCCTCACTGCTTAAACCAAGTGAGATGGTCTTCCATGGTCGGGCTCCAAGATGACCGGAGTGACTGCTAATTCGGCTTTCACCATACTCTCCCCTACCTCGGCTTTCCCATACTAAGACCGAGCTATCCATAAGGGAGTTAGCCGAACTACACTCAGCACCATGGCTTACCTCGGTTTTCCATACGCTTCGATCGAAGTAACACTGCAACACCGAGCTGAAAGCTTAACTGACGTTGATCCCAGTTCGGCTCTTCCATACTGGCTCCTGTCTCGGCTCCACATACAAAGGCCGTGCTCCATAGAAGACATTTGCCGAACTACCACAGAACAGTCATAAAGATGTCTCATACTTCGGTCAGAAGACTCAACCGGGCTAACCGTAACTTCCTTTGAACCGAGATAACAACATCAACCTTGGACCGGACTAACCATGGCTTCTAGGGCCGGACTACGCGCTGCGGTTTCCAGAACCGGACTAACTTCAAAGCCCATCTGCTCATCCCTTCATACTACAGCCCATTTACCCAGCTCGGCCCAATTTAAGTATAAATTACCCTCTCAATAATATATATTACTCAAGTGATAATAATTTTATTTTCTAAACATAAAGGCAAGATTTTGAGTTTCATGTAGTTGTTTATATAAATTTCTCTATTTTAAATAAAGAAATAAGAGACACGTGGCATAAAGAGAAGCAAGCAAATGGCTGAACACCGAATCTTCAGTTAAGATAATAGCATAGATTTTGGGTAATTCTATTTGCATCAAAATAGTAACTCAGTACACTCAATTAAAATTTTGAAATTTTAGTTCTAATTATACTCTAATGTAAATTTATAAACATTAAATCCTAATATATATATATTTTTGGTACACCTTAATCACTCATATTTTTCGTATTCTTCATATTATTTTCCAAATTCTAAGCTTGCTTGGTTTCATTTTTCTAAAAACACTTTTCAAAAAATTTTACTTTCTTATTTTCCGTATTTTTTTTGTTTTTACTGATTTTTTTTAATATTTTAAGCAATTTCTTTACTTTTTAGACACACCTAACATAAATACACCTAAAAAGTAAAAAAATTATAAAAAAAATATTTTAAAAATTCACTAAATACCAAAAATACAAAAAAATACAAGAATTCAGTACATTTTTTGTATTTCTATGTATTTATTAATTTTTTAAAATATTTTTTCACAAATTTTTTACTTTTTAGATACATCTAAGTAAGGTGCATCTAAAAAATTTAAAAAAAAATGTTTAAAATTTTAAAAATATTTATTAAAAACAAAAAAACACGAAAACCAAAAAACTTAATTTTCAAAAAACTTAATTCAGAAAACTCAAACCAAACACACTGATTATTTTCTTTTCATATTCTTCCTCACCATTATTATCAAGATCATTATTTTTTATTGTGTTACTATTTGCAAATAAAAGAAAATTTAAACAAAATCAAATAATGAATAAAAATAATAATTAAAAGAATCTTTTGAAACAATCTATCGCTCAATTAAAATTTTGAAATTTTAGTTCCAATTATACTCTAATGTAAATTTACTAATAAGAAAAATAAACATTAAATCCTTATATATATATATATTTTTGTGTGGTACACCCTAATAACTCATTCACATTTTTCATATTATTTCCCAAATTCTAATTATTTTCTTTTCATTTTCTTCCTCACCATTATTATTAACATTATTGTTTTTTATTGTGTTATTATTTGCAAATAGAAGAAAGTTTAAACAAAATCAAATAATGAATAAAAATAATAATCAAAAGAATCTTTCGAAACAATCTATCACTCAATTATGTGTGTATTCAGATCAATGGGGCCAAAAAAGATTAGCCAATCCTGCTACGTAGCTCGGAAAAGTAGAGGTATGAGTGGCCTGAAATCTCAAAACGATGTTGTTTTAGCTTCTTTTTTTTTTTTTTTTTTTTTTCTTCATCATTTCCATAACCCACCGAAGAAGAAGAAAGAAGAGAAGAGGAGAGATTCAAATCATCAACAACCAACACATCATCATCATCACACGGAGACTTCAGAGAGAGAAAGAGAGATACACATAGAGAGAGAGAGAGATACAGATCTGTGTATACACGCAGAGCATGGTGGGCGCCGGTGATGGTTTGTTTCCCATTCCTCTTCTCTTTTCTCTCTCTCTTCCTCTTCTCTCTCTCTCTTCCTTCCTCCGTTTGTTTCATACTAAAAGAGGAGAAGGAAAAAAAAAAAAAAAAAAAATCCAAAACAATATTGTTTTGAATTTGGGCCACTTGAGCCACGAAAAATTCGAGCTCTGAAGCATTTTTCAAGATTAGCTCGACAAGATGGTTGAGAAGCACAAAAAGAAATCAAAGTTTACTGCTTGATTGATAGTAAACGATTCACTCATTATCTTTAATTATATTTCTTTTGCTTTGTTTATTAATTTGCAGAATGAAAACCCATTGTGATGTTGATTGTGTTGAATCAAAACAACATTTCATCTACCTTTTTATTTCTTATTTTTTTGATACCCATCTACTTTTTTTTATTGATGTTGAAAGATTTCGACAAGTCACAGTGTTGAAGAGTTTGCACAGGCATGGAAAATCTACTTAAGAAATCTATTTAAGGGTTTTTAATTTTTTTTGAATGGTGTAATTTAGGATTTTTGATTTATTTATTATTTGAGTGTATCATAAATTATGATTTTATCTTGAAGAGTAATTTGTGAAAAATATATAGGGTGTACTGAAAGTAAATTATAACCTTACATAATTTAATAGAGAGTACTAAAAAAGTAGACGTATTAAATGATTTTTTGGATGCAACCCATAGATTTTCAAGCCATGATGGGTGTTTGATTTGTGTTTTGAGATAAATTTTCAAAAAAAATTTGGGGAAAAATTTTAGAAATTTCTTTAGTTTGTTTGGTTGTATATTTTGAAAATAATTTTGGAGTTTGAGAGTTTGGGATAACTTGATATTTGTTTGTAATTGAGTAGATGTGTGTGGGAGAAAAAGTGATTGAGAAGGAGAGAGGAGAGAGGAGAGAGGAGAGAAAAAAAATGATTGATTGATGTGTAATAGAGAAATAAATAATTTTGAAATTTTTTTGAGAAAATTTGTAATCAAGCATGTTTTTGAAAATTTTCTTCCAAAAATATATTTCAAAAAACAAATCACATACACCTGAAGTTTTTGTTTTGGGTTTTTTAGTGGGTGTTGGGCCTCATTAGTTTGAAATAATGTTTTGTCTATGTAAAAAAAATCCACGAGAAAAGCTTTGTTTGGGCTTTTGTTCAAGTTGGGCTTCTATTTACTGAAATTGGGCCTAATGCCCAGTTTCTCAAAGTTTGAATGGGCTTCTTTATATTGGGATGTTAGCTTTGGGTCAACCCATGCTCACCAACTAGGAATTGACCGGGCCTTATCTAGGCTAGAGAGACAAATAAAAAAGAAAAGTTGTTGGCCCAAGCCCAGCCCAAGCAAATATCGGACTTAAAATCCTCAATTTTAACTGGGAGTTGACCAGTTCAAAAAAAAAAAAAAAAAAAAAAACCAAAACAAACAAACTGGAAGTTGACGTACAAAAACTAGTTATTTCATTCTCGCCGAACTTTTTTTGGTATGATTTTTGGTAATGAGCTTCTAAATTGTCGTACCGAATGTCTATTTTTAGGTTGTGTTTAATTCCAAATTTGGTAAAAGCTTTGAAAAAAGAAAATGTAAATGAAATGCGAATAAAATATAAGTAAATTTTATTTACGTTTCACACATCTTTTTATTTTTTATTTTAAAATATTTTTCTAAATTCTTAAACTAAACACAACCTTAAAATGATTATTAGATAGTCGTTGGGCTATGCACTTGTCCAAATTACTAATTAACGCCTTTTATATTGTCTTATGAAACATCTACACAAAAATGTTATAGTCTTATTGTTTAGACTATGAGTTTTCAATATGGAGTACCATTTGAACTTATTTTGAGAGTGCTAAATAATTTCTCCTGAGGAATTCATAAATTGGTCGCCAAAGTTGGAAGTGCAATTATATTCAAAAAATTATTAGATTTGAGAGGATATTATACTGTCAAGTAATGCATTCCACTAATCACAAATACATATTTTCTTATGTTATTTCCTAAATACTAATAGAAATGTAATGAATCTGATTGTGTAAGCCAATCAAAAGAGGAAATGAGTGGTGCTACATATATCAACTAGTGTACTAATATTAATTATGACATTATTATTGACTCCACTCATTAGATAAATTACAAATACTAAAAATATCTTAAATTAGAATATATCATCAATTAATATACTAATTAGTGCACTAATTGATACATATAACATTAGTCTATTTCTTATCAACAAAAGACAAGTTTATCAACACTCCAAACATTAATTTATGGGCATTCAATGGCCGAGAAAGAAGATAGGCCACATTAGATTGTTCCCAACTGCATTCTTGTTGGGCCTCACTCTCTGTACAACCAGTTGGAAACTCATTTGTCCTAGGACACACATATATATGTAAAAAAGAGAACCAATAAAAGTAGGTGAAATGTAATTATTTAATTATAAATATTTTATTTATTTATTTATAATTATTTTTTTTAAGTCTCATTAAAATTCATGATTTAAACAACTCAAAAAATATTAAATTCAATTATTATTACCGGATGATTCTTTGCAATGGTTTTGAATTTGATACAATGATCTTATTGTGCAAACACATGTATTGTTTTTATTTATTTATACATATATATATAGTATTAAATTAATCTAAGTAGAGTTTGTAATGCTTTGGTTCTTCCGATAATAGTATGTGTGTAACTTTAACTACCACAAATGTCCTGTCTAAAAGTTTAGTCAACCATAAAACAAGTGAGTTTTTTTTCTCATTTATAAAAATAATTTAAAATTTAAATTTGTTAATAGTCCAAATTCAAATAATTTTCAAATAGACTAAATTCATTTAATAGTTTTCTAAGTTCCTTATTTTTTTTAAAGATCATGTGATCATGTATACATGTTTTAGTGGGTTAACATGGAATTTTTAATTTTTTAGGATTAGATTTGGGTTTGATTAGATTATGCCTAATTTCGGGTCAGCAAGTTCAGCTCTAATCTAATATGGTCGATGATATTCGCTAATATAGAGCCATCAAAATATGTGAATTTTTTTAGATAGGAACCAATACATAGATTGAAACGGAAAGTTTGGTGATTGGTCCTATTCACCCCTCTTGAAACAATTTTCACGTACTCCAAACAAGTTGAATTTAAAAGTACCTCTTTGACTTTAAAATAAATTTTTTTTTTAAAACATGATTTTCCCAGATATCCTATGATAAATGATCTCACACACAGAATCTCAAAAGGTCATATGAGGAAATTACTGGTCTACTGGAGTGAGTATCCATGACAATTTGGCAGTTGAATTGTAGCAGATTGACAGAGTTAGTTCACTTACTTCACCTTAAGAATTGCCACATGCTAATGAGGTTTAGTACCAACTTGAAATAGTCAAGAAACAATAAGAGAAACCTATAATATATGTACTTTGTCTGTAAAATTAAATAGAAAATAAAGATATGGATATGTCATTTTCATTTTTAGTACCATTGGAATTTAAGAGCCTGAAAATTTGGATCAAACTATATTTCTTAGACTGTTATGAAAATTCCAATGCTGTAAAGAGTAGTTGGCGTTTTAAAGATTGATACCACTCATTTTCTTGAATTGCCTTCACTTAATCTAATTAATTTGTCTGATATATTATCATTTTTGTTTGTTTGTTTGTTTGTTTGTGTTCCTATAGTTTTAGAGATTTTTCTTTGACAATTTGTTACACATTTCAACAATTTCAATTTTCAAACATTGCATGTGGTTAAATTTGGAGACCATGAAGACGTGAGTTCGAGTCTCTGGGACGACGTTTGGGGCACAAACTCTTGCTCATTAATCTTGGTTCACCAACTCTTTGCCACTATGTTTTAGGTGAGACTGGAGTTAGATTATGGTTCAAGCTTTTCTTGAGAGAGTGCATGGATATCCCCAATGCATCCTTTCATTGTCGGTCCATCTAGGCCTCTCTTGTCCAGCTTTCCCATTGGTAGGAAGAGAGTTGCTTGTCTCCTTCTACCCTTTTTTATTTAAAAAAAATAAACAAATATTTTAATCCAAATTTGCGCTCAATCATTATGAGGTAATTTGTTTTGAATTCATGGCAATTTAAGGCCATGAAAGTAGTTGGCTCCATAAATCCCCAAAAAAATTGTATATTTTCACATTTTATTATATGTTACATTTTGAGGAGAAAATTAGTGATAAATCCAATCTAAGGAGGGTATAAAGTATTAGATTCAATGAATATTTTTTGTTGGTGAAAGATCCATCATTTGCGAAATAGTTTGGTGAGAATTTGTTATTTTGAGAGGACATTTTGTTTTTAATTTTATCCCTTAATTTATCTGTTGACTTTTTTGACTATCTATTCAAATTTTTGACTACCTATTCAAATTTTGTCTATCTGTTCAAATTTTTTTCACCTATCTGTTGATATTTTTTTTCTTATTTTAGTTGAATTTTTATAATCTATTTTTTTTTCTATTTGTTCAATTTTCAAATTTTCTCTCTATCTGTTCCTTTATCCACTTCTCTTTTCTCTCTCTATTTGTTACTTGGCTGTGAGTCATGATCGTTCACTTTATATACTAAAGTGATGGCGATGACGATATTTACTTTGAACACCATTCGGCGATGGAGGTGAGAGTGGCGGGGCTAAAGTGGCAGTAGTCCTGGTGGAGGACAAAGAAGGAGTAGCGGATGAGAGAGCCGAAAATGAGAGAAGATGAAAGAAAGAAGAGGAGAGAGAGGGTTTCTGGTATTACTCGTATGTGTGTAAGAGGGCAAGAGAGAGAGTGGTGAGTCACCGGCCGTAAGTTACAATGGTGGAGACAATAGACGTGAGCTATGACGACGATGGAGAAGAGAGAGAGAGAAAGCCAAAAGAGAGAGAGGAGGAGACATGGGTGTTTAGGGTTTGATTTAGGATATAATATATATACATGGGTAATTTAGTTATTTTGTAATAATTTATCTTTATGGGTAAAATATTTTAAAGTATGGATCTTTAAATAAAAAAAAATTAAAATTGAATTGATGAGCCGAGTCTTATTTTGAGGTGAGTGATGAGATCTAGTGGAAGTGATTTTTTTTTTTGGGAGTAGTTGAGACCAAACCCCACTCCTCTTACTTTCATCAAGTGATTTTTTTTTTGGGAGTAGTTGAAACCAAACCCCACTCCACTTACTTTCATCACATGGCATCTTTATTCATGACCTCCTATCTGTTCCCTCTTCATAAACAAAAATGCGTCCGACCCCAGTAAACTCCACTCCCAGCGACCCCCAGTGTCACGTGGCACTGCGAGATTGGAAGGAAAGAAAAAAAAAAAAAAAAAATTAGCCAATAGAGGTGCGCCACGTCACTGGGGGTCGGACGCATTTTTGTTTATCAACGCTGCTACACACCCCAGTGGGGGTCTTTATTTTTTTTTAACATACATTTGTGTGCTCTGACTGAGTGAATAGGCTAAATGACAAATATAAGTCTTGAAATAGAGCCAAGATGAAATAAAATGAATAAATAATTTGATTAACTAATATAATTTGTTCCCAGGATTGTAAGGATAGTTATCATAATGAATAGTATTTTCAAGCATGTCCTTGATACTATAAGTATGGTTTCCTCAATTATTCCTTAATTTAATTTAATTTAATTGCATCTCATTTTAGTTTTGGTGATTCCAAAAGACAAAGATCCATTGAAAAGAAAGGGGAAAAAAAAAAAAAAAAAAAAGTCTTAGAGCAATTGCAACCAAATTTTCAAATTTGGAGATATCAAATCCATTTGAAAGTTTAAGTGATAATTTAACATTTTTTTTAGGTAGCGTTTGGTAACGTTTACGTTTTTGCTTTATGCTTACAAAAATTTTATAAACTGGTTTTTATTTATTTTTAAAAAAACATAAATTACAAACGCGTTTGGTTTGAACAAAATGTTTAAAAACATAAACTAAAAAATATGTTTGTTCAGGCCTAAAATATTTATATTTATTTTTATTATTTATGACAATGGGATCACATATAATTGAAAAAAAATTAATTAAAAAAAATTTAATTGGAAAAAAAAATTGAAAAAAAATTAATTGGAAAAAAATTATTTGCAAAAAAATTAATTACAAAAATAATTGAAAAAAAATTTAATTGGGAAAAAAAATTATTTGAAAAGAAAATTAATTGAAAAAAAAATAATTAAAAAAAAATTAATTGAAAAAAAAATTAATTGGAAAAAAATTATTTGAAAAAAAATTAATTAAAAAAATAATTGAAAAAAATTTAATTGGAAAAAAAAATATTTGAAAAAAAAATTGAAAATAAATTATTTGAAAAAAAAATTAATTGAAAATTGAAAATTAAAAATTGAAAATTGAAAATTGAAAACTGAAAATGTAAACTTATTTTTTGACTTTACATTTTTTTCTTAAATTTATTAACTGAGACAACCATTTATAAATTAAAAAAATTATTAAACAAGTTTTTATGATAATTTTTAAAATTTTTACAAATATAAATTAAAAATTAAAAAAGAAATAATTACCAAACAGGCCGTTGCATGTCTAAAAATAAAAACTCTACCTGATGTGCTAACTTCATCATTTTATTATATACTGTTCTCTTTTACCAAAGCTTGTCATCTCTCTCTCTCTCTCTCTCTCTCTCTTTTTTCTCTTTTTTAATTATTAACTTTTTTTTAACACTCTGAAATGACACGTCACTTTTCTACATGTAAAATTTGACATACCAAATTTCAAGTTAAAATTCTTAGCAAATAATTATACGATTGAAGTATGTAAGATTTGACAATTTGATTGGAGATGCTAAATGAATGATGCTTTGATACAGGGGTGGCTCCAAGGCTTGGTGAGGGGTGTCATCCGAACCCCCGGCTGAATTTATTTATTTATTTATTATATAAATATTAGATTTTAGGAAAAAAAATTAGTAATTGAACTCACTAAAATATAATTTTGAACCCATATTAGATATTAGCATGTCTTTTTGCTTAAACAATAGTATCAATATATTGAAATATTTTTGTTTATAATTTTAGAATTTAAATTAATTTGTTGATTTTTTTCTCCATAGGTGATATAATGATTAATGTGAATTTTCTATCAGATATATGGTATTTAAGTTTTTGATTGACACCACTGACAAAAATTCCTAAAGTCGCCATTGCTTTGATGAATCTAATATTAGTGACAAGAGTACTTCTTAGTGAAAAAAAATTGAAAAGTGCCAAATTGGTGCATGCATATGGACCCCTATGTGTATTGATATAGGCAATATTCCCAATTAGGACAACACAAGTGTATAAATTAATTAGCTGTAGTGATGCCTTTTTTTTTTTTTTTAATTATTTAAAATTTTTTTTAACACTCTGAAAAGACTCGTTACTTTTCGATATGTAAAATTTGACGTACCAAATTTGAAGTCAAAATTCTTAGCAAATAATTATACGATTGAAGTAAGTATGGTTTGACAATTTGATTGGAGATGCTGAATGAATGATGCTTTGATGAATCTAATATTAGTGACAACAGTACTTCTTAGTGAAAAAAAAAATTGAAAAGTGCCAAATTGGTGCATGCATCTGGACCCCTATGTGTATTGGTATAGGCAATATTCCCAATTAGGACAACACAAGTGTATAAATTAATTAGCTGTAGTGATGCCTTTTTTTTTTGTTTTTGTTTTTGTTTTTTTTTCGGGTGTGTGTGTGTGTTTTTTTCTTTTTGGGTACTTATTATGATGATGATGATTGAAATTGGAGGATAATAAAAGGTTGATATAGAAACATTATAAATTAATGTCCCAAATTAATGTCCCATGATTTGTGTGTTACACATCAAAGATTTCATCACCATCATCAATTGACTAACAATTAATGAAAGCTTGAGCTTAATAAATCAAACAGCCGAATCGAAGAAAACATAATAATAAAAAATCAAACAGCAACATTTTATGTCACAAATGTGGCTATCATACAAAAACACTTTCATTATTAATTAAACACTCTTCGCTTCATTCCCTCAGGAGCATGCTCATAATCAGACCTAAAAATCTCAAATCAAACTGCCCTACATAATGGTGTCAAGACTAAGTTAACTATCTATTAAAAATGACAATAATACCTGAAAATTGGTGATATTATGTACAAATAAAAAATAATGTGTACCTAATTTTAAGGGAAAAAAAATCTCTATTTGAATTTCTATAGTTGATCTATTAATTCTGTTAGACTTATTTATTTTGATGATTTGTTTAATTATGTTTTTAATTTATTTGGAAGAGAAAAATAGAATCAAAATTTATTTTGATGATTTATTTGAAAGAGAAAAATAGAATCAATATTTATTTTGATGATTTATTTAATTATGTTTTTAATTTATTTGGAAGAGAAAAATAGAATTAAAATTTATTTTGATGATTTATTTGAAAGAGAAAAATAGAATCAATATTTATTTTGATGATTTTATATTTTAATTTATTTGAAAAAGAAAAATTGAATCAAAATTTATTTTGTCCCATTATTTATCACCTAAACTTTTATCCTAAATATTGTTTGAATGTATTCAATATTTGATTAAATCAGAGGTTCAAACAGCCCAAAACAAAGGTTTAAACAGCCCAGCACAGCAGCAGGCCAAAAGGTTTAAGTGAAATATATTCAAATTAGTAATGATGGAGTGGAATATACTCAAATGAATACAACGGCTATAAACGGCTGTAAATTCAAATGAATATAATGGCTATAAACAACTATAAATTCAAATGAATATAACGGCTATAAACTTCATTATATATGTGAAAACCCCAAATTTAATTATTCTTAAAAGAAAATAAATAAATAAATTAATTAAATTTATTTATTTATTTATTTTCTTTTAAGAATAATTAAATGTGGAGTTTTCACAATCTATCCTCCTAAAAAAAATTTCGTCCTCGAAATTAATTCGTACCTTTAGACTCGAAAAGCTGAGGGTAATTGGCACGTATCATATCTTCTCGTTCCCACGTTGACTCTTCCGTCCCACGATGCCTCCAGAGAACTCGAACCAACAGTATAGTTTTACCTCGTAATTTCTTCTCGCGACGATCTAAAATTTTGGCAGGCTTTTTTTCAAATGTCACGTCTTCATCAAGGTTAATTTCCTCCCAATTGATGATGTGAGAAGAGTGTGACTCGTATTTCCGTAGCATAGAGACGTGGAAAACATTATGCACTCCAGCCAGTTGAGGCGGTAGAGCCAAACGGTATGCCACTTCTCCTATTTTGTCCAAAATTTTGAAAGGCCCAATGAAGCGAGGTGACAACTTTCCCTTCTTTCCGAAACGAACAACTCCTCGACGAGGCTGTATTTTCAGAAACACATGATCTCTAACTTTAAATGCTAAAGGTCTTCTCCTTTGATCTGCATAGCTTTTCTGCCTACTCTGAGTGGTCTCGAGCCGTTGCCTAATTAGTTTCACCTTCTCGGTAGTTTCTTGAACTAACTCTGGCCCTAAAAGAGGTGCTTCTCCGACTTCTGTCCAACATATTGGTGATCGGCAAGGCCGTCCGTACAAAGCTTCATACGGTGCCATACCAATATTTGCTTGAAAACTATTATTGTAAGAGAATTCGACTAGTGATAAGTGTTTCTCCCAACTACCTTTAAAGTCCATCACACAAGCTCGAAGCATGTCTTCTAAAGTCTGAATTGTTCTTTCTGATTGACCGTCAGTTTGAGGGTGAAAAGCTGTACTAAAACTCAACTCTGTACCCAAGGCTTTCTGTAGACTTTGCCAGAATTGTGATGTAAAACGAGAATCATGATCTGACACTATTGAGACTGGTACTCCGTGCAATCTAATGATTTCTTGAATAAATAATCGACTTAAAGATTCGAGTGTGCTTGCTGGTCCTATTGGTAGGAAATGTGCCGTCTTAGTTAATCGATCAACCACCACCCAAATGGCATCATGGCCTTTCGGCGACTGGGGTAATCCTGTTACAGAATCCATTGTTATGTGTTCCCATTTTCACTTAGGTATTGGTAAAGGTTGGAGTTTTCCTGTCGGCTTTTGATGTTCTGCCTTCACTTGCTGACACATCAAGCACTTAGATACGAATTGAGCAACGTCCTTCTTCATTCCACTCCACCAATATTGTCGCTTAAGATCCTGGTACATCTTGTTTCCTCCCGGATGAACCGCAAAAACCGAATGGTGAAATTCTTTAAGTACTTCCTCTCTTAATTGTTCGATGTTTGGCACAAAAATTCTACCTAAATACCTTAAACTACCATCTTGATGGAGCGTCCAATCCGGTGAAGATTCCCCGGACACTAATCGGGCCTTGATGAAGTCGGTCTCCTGATCAAATCTTTGGGCTTCCAACACTTTGGTAAGAAGTTGGGGTGTTGTAACTATTGTAAACAACCTACCCTTCCCATTCTGAGTCTCTGGTTGTAACTTAAACCCATTCACGGTGCTTACCATTTCCCATTCTTTAATTGATATGTTGGCTACAATCTCTCTTGTCTTTCGACTTAGTGCATCTGCTACAACATTAGCCTTCCCGGGATGATAAGACAAGGTGAATTGGTAATCTTCAAGGTACTCCATCCAGCGTCTCTACCTCATGTTCAAATCTCTTTGTGTGAACAAGTACTTCAAGCTTTTGTGATCGGTAAATATCTCAAATTTTTTGCCATAAAGGTAATGTCGCCAAGTCTTAAGTGCATAGACCACGAGCAACATCTGAGAACCGTTTTGCAAATTCTAAGAGAGAACCAATTGTATGCTAAAGCTAGCAAATGTGAATTTTGGTTGAAGGAAGTAAAATTCTTAAGTCATGTTGTGTCTAAATCAGGAATATCAGTGGATACTGCTAAAGTAGAAACAGTAATGGGGTGGAAACAACCTAAGAATACGTTTGAGATTCGTAGTTTCTTGGGATTAGCAGGTTATTATAGGAGATTCATTCAAGATTTCTCCAAATTAGCCAAGCCAATGACACGCCTAACACAAAAAGGAGTAAAGTTTGAATGGAACGAAACGTGTGAGCAGCCATTTCAAGAACTCAAGAAAGGACTGACAAGCGCTTCTATATTAATCATACCCGAACGTGACGTTGGGTACACTGTTTATTGTAATGCCTCTAAAGAAGGGTTAGGTAGTGTGTTAATGCAAAACGGGAAGGTAGTAGCTTACGGATCAAGACAATTGAAGAATCATGAGAAAAATTATGCCCTAAAAGAGGTGCTTCTCCGACTTCTGTCCAACATATTGGTGATCGGCAAGGCCGTTGGTACAAAGCTTCATACGGTGCCAAACCAATATTTGCTTGAAAACTGTTATTGTAAGAGAATTCGACTAGTGGTAAGTGTTTGTCCCAACTACCTTTAAAGTCCATCACACAAGCTCGAAGCATGTCTTCTAAAGCCTGAATTGTTCTTTCTGATTGACCGTCAGTTTGAGGGTGAAAAGCTGTACTAAAACACAACTCTGTACCCAAGGCTTTCTGTAGACTTTGCCAGAATTGTGACGTAAAACGAGAATCACGATCTGACACTATTAAGACTGGTACTCCGTGCAATCTAATGATTTCTCGAATAAATAATCGACTTAAAGATTCGAGTGTGCTTGCTAGTCCTATTTGATATGTGATCTAAGAGTTATGGATATGTCGGATTTTGACGTCATCCTAGGAATGGACTGGTTGTCAGTTCATCGGGCCATTATTGATTGTTACCGTAAGATAGTGACAACATCCTCCCTTAACAGCACGAAAGTTCAATTTAAAGGAGATAGTCAAGATTCTCTAACTCCAACACATCGCAAGTCGCGGTGGCATGATCAACTGACTGGATGGTTGGCAAGTCTAATTTTGGAAGACGAAAATCAAAAGAATCCAGGATTACCCCATGTGGTGTGCGAGTACGCTGACATTTTCCCTGATGAATTACCGGGATTACCCCCAGAACGAGACGTAGATTTCACGATTGAGCTTCAACCTGGGACTTCACCAATTTCAATAGCACCACATCGTATGGTGCCAGCCGAACTTCAAGAATTGAAGGAGTAGTTGCAAGAACTGTTGAATAAAAAGTTCATCAGACCAAGTACGTCTCCTTGGGGAGCGCCAGCATTATTCGCGAAGAAGAAAGATGGAACCTTAAGATTGTGCATCGATTACCGACAACTAAATCGAGTCACCATTAAAAATCGATATCCCCTACCCAGAATTGATGACTTGTTCGATCAATTAAGAGGCTCAAAATGTTTTTCGAAAATTGACCTTAGGTCGGGATATCACCAACTTCGTGTCAGAGGAGAAGATATACCCAAAACCGCGTTTCGAACCCGTTATGGCCATTATGAGTTTGTGGTAATGCCATTTGGCTTGACGAATGCGCCTGGGGTATTCATGAGTTTAATGAACAAAATTTTTACCCCTTATTTGGACCAATTTGTGGTGGTATTCATTAACGATATTTTGATATACTCACGATCAGAGGAAGACCACGAGCAACATCTGAGAACCGTTTTGCAAATTCTAAGAGAGAACCAATTGTATGCTAAAGCTAGTAAATGTGAATTTTGGTTGAAGAAAGTAAAATTCTTAGGTCATGTTGTGTCTGAATCAGGAATATCAGTGGATCCTGCTAAAGTAGAAGCAGTAATGGGGTGGAAACAACCTAAGAATGCATTTGAGATTCATAGTTTCTTGGGATTAGCAGGTTATTATAGGAGATTCATTCAATATTTCTCCAAATTAGCCAAGCCAATGACACACCTAACACAAAAAGGAGTAAAGTTTGAATGGAACGAAACATGTGAGCAGTCATTTCAAGAACCCAAGAAAAGACTGACAAGCGCTCCTATATTAATCATACCCGAACGTGACGTGGGTACACTGTTTATTGTGATGCCTCTAAAGAAGGGTTAGGTAGTGTGTTAATGCAAAACGGGAAGGTAGTAGCTTACGGATCAAGACAATTGAAGAATTATGAGAAAAATTATCCTACTTATGATCTGGAGTTGGCGGCTGTGGTCTATGCACTTAAGACTTGGTGACATTACCTTTATGGCGAAAAATTTGAGGTATTTACCGATCACAAAAGCTTGAAGTACTTGTTCACACAAAGAGATTTGAACATGAGGCAGAGACGCTGGATGGAGTATCTTGAAGATTACCAATTCACCTTGTCTTATCATCCCGGGAAGGCTAATGTTGTAGTAGATGCACTAAGTCGAAAGACAAGAGAGATTGTAGACAACATATCAATTAAAGAATGGGAAATGGTAAGCACCGTGAATGGGTTTAAGTTACAACCAGAGACTCATAATGGGAAGGGTAGGTTGTTTACAATAGTTACAACACCCCAACTTCTTACCAAAGTGTTGGAAGCCCAAAGATTTGATCAGGAGACCGACTTCATCAAGGCCCGATTAGTGTCCGGGGAATCTTCACCGGATTGGACGCTCCATCAAGATGGTAGTTTAAGGTATTTAGGTAGAATTTTTGTGCCAAACATCGAACAATTAAGAGAGGAAGTACTTAAAGAATTTCACCATTCGGTTTTTGCGGTTCATTTGGGAGGAAACAAGATGTACCAAGATCTTAAGCGACGATATTTGTGGAGTGGAATGAAGAAGGACGTTGCTCAATTCGTATCTAAGTGCTTAATGTGTCAGCAAGTGAAGGCAGAACATCAAAAGCCGGCAGGGAAACTCCAACCTTTACCAATACCTAAGTGGAAATGGGAACACATAACAATGGATTTTGTAACAGGATTACCCCGGTCGCCGCAAGGCCATGATGCCATTTGGGTGGTGGTTGATCGATTAACTAAGACGGCACATTTCCTACCAATAGGACCAGCAAGCACACTCGAATCTTTAAGTCGATTATTTATTCGAGAAATCATTAGATTGCACGGAGTACCAGTCTCAATAGTGTCAGATCGTGATTCTCGTTTTACGTCACAATTCTGGCAAAGTCTACAGAAAGCCTTGGGTACAAAGTTGTGTTTTAGTACAGCTTTTCACCCTCAAACTGACGGTCAATCAGAAAGAACAATTCAGACTTTAGAAGACATGCTTCGAGCTTGTGTGATGAACTTTAAAGGTAGTTGGGAGAAACACTTACCACTAGTCGAATTCTCTTACAATAATAGTTTTCAAGCAAATATTGGTATGGCACCGCATGAAGCTTTGTACGGATGGCCTTGCCGATCACCAATATGTTGGACAGAAGTCGGAGAAGCACCTCTTTTAGGGCCAGAGTTAGTTCAATAAACTACCGAGAATGTGAAACTAATTAGGCAACGTCTTGAGACCGCTCAGAGTAGGCAGAAAAGCTATGCAGATCAAAGGAGAAGACCTTTAGCATTTAAAGTTGGAGATCATGTGTTTCTGAAAATACAGCCTCGTCGAGGAGTTGTTCGTTTCAGAAAGAAGGGAAAGTTGTCACCTCGCTTCATTGGGCCTTTCGAAATTTTGGACAGAATAGGAGAAGTGGCATACCGTTTGGCTCTACCCCCTCAACTGGCTGGAGTACATAATGTTTTCCACGTCTCTATGCTACGAAAATACGAGCCACACTCTTCTCACATCACCAATTGGGAGGAAATTAACCTTGATGAAGACGTGACATTTGAAGAAAAGCCTGTCAAAATTTTAGATCGTCGCGAGAAGAAATTACGAGGTAAAACTATACTGTTGGTTCGAGTTCTCTGGAGGCATCGTGGGACAGAAGAGTCAACGTGGGAACGAGAAGATATGATATGTGCCAATTACCCTCAGCTTTTCGAGTCTAAAGGTACGAATTAATTTCGAGGACGAAATTTTTTTTAGGATGGTAGATTGTGAAAACCCCACATTTAATTATTCTTAAAAGAAAATAAATAAATAAATTAATTAATTAATTTTGTCTACAGTCTATCTGAATTGTATATTAGTGTAAAAGTTAGTTTTAAATTGACTCAATTCAATCACTAACAAAGACATTATTAAGAATAATAATTTTGTGGGTGTTCAATATTTGTTGTTTATAAATTATTTTAATTAGGATTCAATATAATAATTATTCTTACTAAATACCTTAGTTAAAAATCTTAGTGTATCAATTTTCAGAAACCCACACAAATACCAAAAAAAAAAAGAGGGAATCAAACCTTTGCAGAAATTTGGTAGAGGCTTTTCACATGTTGATTTGCATGCTTGTTTAGGGAAGAAGAGCTAATGATGCTCTTGGAATTGAGAGAAAGAAAACTTAGAATGAAGAGAAAGAAAGAGAGAGAGAGAGAGAGAGAGAGAGAGAGAGAGAGATTTGTGCAACAAGCATTGTATATATATATGCATGCAAGCATTGTATATATAGGTGTTTCTAGTTTACCCAGAAATTTTTGGAAATTTTTTTTCAGCTTTCTACGAATTTATACAAATTTTTAACTAAATCTGAAACTGTGTTGAGAATAATCTGTTTTGAATCTGCCAGCATGTTTACCAGAATTTTTAGATAATCTTATACTCAAAATTTCGAGATGATTTCTTCTACAAAGTTATTGATAATGATGTCTAGTTTATCCAGAAATTTTTGAAAATAATTTTTGAGCTTTCTACGAATTTATACAGATTTTTAACTAAATCTGAAACTGTGTTGAGAATAATCTGTTTTGAATCTGCCAGCATGTTTACCCGAATTTTTAGATAATCTTATACTTAAAATTTCGAGATGATTTCTTCTACAAAGATGTTGATAAATACCTCAAATTTTTCGCCATAAAGGTAATGTCGCCAAGTCTTAAGTGCATAGACCACAGCCGCCAACTCCAGATCGTGAGTAGGATAATTTTTCTCATGATTCTTCAATTGTCTTGATCCGTAAGCTACTACCTTCCCGTTTTGCATTAACACACTACCTAACCCTTCTTTAGAGGCATCACAATAAACAGTGTACCCAACGTCACGTTCGGGTATGATTAATATAGGAGTGCTTGTCAGTCTTTTCTTGAGTTCTTGAAATGACTGCTCACACGTTTCGTTCCATTCAAACTTTACTCCTTTTTGTGTTAGGTGTGTCATTGGCTTGGCTAATTTGGAGAAATCTTGAATGAATCTCCTATAATAACCTGCTAATCCCAAGAAACTATGAATCTCAAACGTATTCTTAGGTTGTTTCCACCCCATTACTGCTTCTACTTTAGCAGGATCCACTTATATTCCTGATTCAGACACAACATGACCTAAGAATTTTACTTCCTTCAACCAAAATTCACATTTGCTAGCTTTAGCATACAATTGGTTCTCTCTTAGAATTTGCAAAACGGTTCTCAAATGTTGCTCGTGGTCTTCCTCCGATCGTGAGTATATCAAAATATCGTTAATGAATACCACCACAAATTGGTCCAAATAAGGGGTAAAAATTTTGTTCATTAAACTCATGAATACCCCAGGCGCATTCGTCAAGTCAAATGGCATTACCACAAACTCATAGTGGCCATAACGGGTTCGAAACGCGGTTTTGGGTATATCTTCTCCTCTGACACGAAGTTGGTGATATCCCGACCTAAGGTCAATTTTGGAAAAACATTTTGAGCCTCTTAATTGATCGAACAAGTCATCAATTCTGGGTAGGGGATATCGATTTTTAATGGTGACTCGATTTAGTTGTCGGTAATCGATGCACAATCTTAAGGTTCCATCTTTCTTCTTCGCGAATAATGCTGGCGCTCCCCAAGGAGATGTACTTGGTCTGATGAACTTTTTATTCAACAGTTCTTGCAACTGCTCCTTCAATTCTCGAAGTTCGGCTAGCGCCATACGATGTGGTGCTATTGAAATTGGTGAAGTCCCAGGTTGAAGCTCAATCGTGAAATCTACGTCTCATTCTGGGGGTAATCCTGGTAATTCATCAGGGAAAACATCAGCGTACTCGCACACCACATGGGGTAATCCTGGATTCTTTCGATTTTCGTCTTCCAAAATTAGACTTGCCAACCATTCAGTCAGTTGATCATGCCACCACGACTTGCGACGCGTTGGAGTTAGAGAATCTTGTCTATCTCCTTTAAATTGAACTTTCGTGCCGTTAAGGGAGGATGTTGTCACTATCTTATGGTAACAATCAATAATGGCCCGATGAACTGACAACCAGTCCATTCATAGGATGACGTCAAAATCCGACATATCCATAACTCTTAGATTACATATCAAATAGGACCAGCAAGCACACTCGAATCTTTAAGTCGATTATTTATTTGAGAAATCATTAGATTGCACGGAGTACCAGTCTCAATAGTGTCAGATCGTGATTCTCGTTTTACGTCACAATTCTGGCAAAGTCTATAGAAAGCCTTGGGTACAGAGTTGTGTTTTAGTACAGCTTTTCATCCTCAAACTGACGGTCAATCAGAAAGAACAATTCAGACTTTAGAAGACATGCTTCGAGCTTGTGTGATGGACTTTAAAGGTAGTTGGGAGAAACACTTACCACTAGTCGAATTCTCTTACAATAATAGTTTTCAAGCAAATATTGGTATGGCACCGCATGAAGCTTTGTACGGACGGCCTTGCCGATCACCAATATGTTGGACAGAAGTCGGAGAAGCACCTCTTTTAGGGCATAATTTTTCTCATGATTCTTCAATTGTCTTGATCCGTAAGCTACTACCTTCCCGTTTTGCATTAACACACTACCTAACCCTTCTTTAGAGGCATTACAATAAACAGTGTACCCAACGTCACGTTCGGGTATGATTTATATAGGAGCGCTTGTCAGTCCTTTCTTGAGTTCTTGAAATGACTGCTCACACGTTTCGTTCCATTCAAACTTTACTCCTTTTTGTGTTAGGCGTGTCATTGGCTTGGCTAATTTGGAGAAATCTTGAATGAATCTCCTATAATAACTTGCTAATCCCAAAAAACTACGAATCTCAAACGTATTCTTAGGTTGTTTCCACCCCATTACTGCTTCTACTTTAGCAGGATCCACTGATATTCCTGATTCAGACACAACATGACCTAAGAATTTTACTTCCTTCAACCAAAATTCACATTTGCTAGCTTTAGCATACAATTGGTTCTCTCTTAGAATTTGCAAAACGATTCTCAGATGTTGCTCGTGGTCTATGCACTTAAGACTTGGCGACATTACCTTTATGGCGAAAAATTTGAGGTATTTACCGATCACAAAAGCTTGAAGTACTTGTTCACACAAAGAGATTTGAACATGAGGCAGAGACGCTGGATGGAGTACCTTGAAGATTACCAATTCACCTTGTCTTATCATCCCGGGAAGGCTAATGTTGTAACAGATGCACTAAGTCGAAAGACAAGAGAGGTTGTAGCCAACATATCAATTAAAGAATGGGAAATGGTAAGCATCGTGGATGGGTTTAAGTTACAACCAGAGACTCAGAATGGAAAGGGTAGGTTGTTTACAATAGTTACAACACCCCAACTTATTATCAAAGTGTTGGAAGCCCAAAGATTTGATCAGGAGACCGACTTCATCAAGGCCCGATTAGTGTCTGGGGAATCTTCACCGGATTGGACGCTCCATCAAGATGGTAGTTTAAGGTATTTAGGTAGAATTTTTGTGCCAAACATCGAACAATTAAGAGAGGAAGTACTTAAAGAATTTCACCATTCGGTTTTTGCGGTTCATCCGGGAGGAAACAAGATGTATTAGGATCTTAAGCCACAATATTGGTGGAGTGGAATGAAGAAGGACGTTGCTCAATTCGTATCTAAGTGCTTGATGTGTCAGCAAGTGAAGGCAGAACATCAAAAGCCGACATGAAAACTCCAACCTTTACCAATACCTAAGTGAAAATGGGAACACATAACAATGGATTCTGTAACAGGATTACCCCAGTCGCCGAAAGGCCATGATGCCATTTGGGTGGTGGTTGATCGATTAACTAAGACGGCACATTTCCTACCAATAGGACCAGCAAGCACACTCGAATCTTTAAGTCGATTATTTATTCGAGAAATCATTAGATTGCACGGAGTACCAGTCTCAATAGTGTCAGACCGTGATTCTCGTTTTACGTCACAATTCTGGCAAAGTCTACAGAAAGCCTTGGGTATAGAGTTGTGTTTTAGTACAGCTTTTCACCCTCAAACTGACGGTCAATCAGAAAGAACAATTCAGACTTTAGAAGACATGCTTCGAGCTTGTGTGATGAACTTTAAAGGTAGTTGGGAGAAACACTTACCACTAGTCGAATTCTCTTACAATAATAGTTTTCAAGCAAATATTGGTATGGCACCGTATGAAGCTTTGTACGGACGACCTTGCCGATCACCAATATGTTGGACAGAAGTCGGAGAAGCACCTCTTTTAGGGCTAGAGTTAGTTCAAGAAACTACCGAGAAGGTGAAACTAATTAGGTAACGGCTCGAGACTGCTCAGAGTAGGCAGAAAAGCTATGCAGATCAAAGGAGAAGACCTTTAGCATTTAAAGTTAGAGATCATGTGTTTCTGAAAATACAGTCTCGTCGATGAGTTGTTCGTTTCGAAAAGAAGGGAAAGTTGTCACCTCGCTTCATTGGGCCTTTCGAAATTTTGGACAGAATAGGAGAAGTGGCATACCGTTTGGCTCTACCGCCTCAACTGGCTGGAGTACATAATGTTTTCCACGTCTCTATGCTACGGAAATACGAGCCACACTCTTCTCACATCATCAATTGGGAGGAAATTAACCTTGATGAAGACGTGACATTTGAAGAAAAACCTGTCAAAATTTTAGATCGTCGCGAGAAGAAATTACGAGGTAAAACTATACCGTTAGTTCGAGTTCTCTGGAGGCATCGTGGGACGGAAGAGTCAACGTGGGAATGAGAAGATATGATACGTGCCAATTACCCTCAGCTTTTCGAGTCTAAAGGTACGAATTAATTTCGAGGACGAAATTTTTTTTAGGAGGGTAGATTGTGAAAACCCCACATTTAATTATTCTTAAAAGAAAATAAATAAATAAATTAATTAATTAATTTTGTCTACAGTCTATTTGAATTGTATATTAGTGTAAAAGTTAGTTTTAAATTGACTCAATTCAATCACTAATAAAGACATTATTAAGAATAATAATTTTGTGGGTGTTCAATATTTATTGTTTATAAATTATTTTAATTAGGATTCAATATAATAATTATTCTTACTAAATACCTTAGTTAAAAATCTTAGTGCATCAATTTTCAGAAACCCACACAAATACAAAAAAAAGAAAAAAAAAAGAAAAAAAAAAGAGGGAATCAAACCTTTGTAGAAATTTGGTGGAGGCTTTTCACATGTTGATTTGCATGCTTGTTTAGGAAAGAAGAGCTAATGATGCTCTTGGAATTGTGAGAGAGAGAGAGAGAGAGAGAGAGAGAGAGAGATTTGTGCAACAAGCTGTATATATAGATGCATGCAAGCCTTCATTGTCTATAGGGTGCATGCAAGCATTCGGTGAGGAAAAAAAAAAAAAAAAGAAGAAAGAAATCCCTGAAGCAACCAAGCTTAGTGATAGGAGAGGAAGAAGAGTAGGAGATTAAGGAAGCCAAAATTCTCAACCATTTTGTCACTCTATTACTAAGTAAGAAAACCCTCTCAACCCTCTCATTTTTTTTATTAGTGAAGTTTTCAGATTATGTTCTTGTGATTAAAATGACTACTCATAAATATAAATTTTATATATATGTGTAGGAATTTTGTGATGTGTATATCAAGTGTTTGAAGATGTTGGTAGTCTTAAAATCAACTTATTACTGTAAAGAAATAAGCTTGCATGTGTAGTTTATACATTTAAAGAGAATATTGAAAATAATTAATCTGTTTTGAATCTGCCAGAATGTTGCCCGAATTTTTAGACAATTTTATACTCGCAATTTCGAGATGATTTCTTCTACAAAGTTGTTGATAATGATGTCTAGTTCATCCAGGAATTTTGGCAACAATTTTTGAGCTTTCTACGAATTTATACAAAATTTTAACTAAATCTGAAACTGTGTTGAAAATAAATTGTTTGAATCTGCCAGAATGTTGCCTGAATTTTTAGACAATTTTATAATCAAATTTCGAGATTATTTCTTCTACAAAGTTGTTAATAATGATGTCTAGTTCATTCAGGAATTTTGGCAATAATTTTTGAGCTTTCTACGAATTTATACAAATTTTTAACTAAATCTGAAACTGCGAGACAGATTTTAGTATGTATTTGAAAATTTATTTAAAATTCTACACTAAGCCAAATCTGGTAATTTCTAACTAAAAGATGAAATTTGAGAAGTCTATTTTTATGATAAACTTTTAGATTATGGATTTGATCTATAAAATTAAGTATGGAATTAATGTAAGGAAATGTGACAAATCTGTGTCATAAAGATTGCTGGAAATTTTACAGGATTATTTACATCTTATTTTTCTGAAATTCTTTCTGAAAAGTGACCTAAACATCCACATTGAGTATTTTGTTCAATTGCACGAATTTTAGGATTGTGTAAATAATTTATTTATAATTTTTTAAGTTATTATGTTCATACCATTGTTTAAATTAATTGTCTGTTAAATTTTGGACATTGAATTATTATTGTGTGACATGTATAATGTTTTATGTTGGGAGTTTTTTTTTAGTTGGTATAACATTATTGGTGATTGAGATTTGAATAATTTGTGTTCAATATATAAAGTTACTGATAAAGGATTAATACCAGTTGTTCAGGGTGGGTCTTGGTTTTAAAGAGTGTACGAAATTAAGGGTTGACGGTCAATACCGGTTGTTCAGGGTGAGCCCTGGTTTTGAGAATTCCCACGTAAATTGTGTTGCGAAACTCTAAGATGGCACGAGACTTATTTGAACGCTTTTCGGTATTTGGTTTTGGAATAAGGGTGGATGTGCCGTTGGCACACAGGGAGGTTACGTACCCCTGGCATACCGTTTCGTTGGGACAGACCACAGATGCCACTGCTTGGGTATATAACTCCGGACGTGGGCATCCCTGGTAGTTACGGTTGGTAACACTTGAATATTTGACCAATGGAGGGTTTCAAATTAACCGTTGCCATGCTTAGTGGTTGGTAAGTTAAATCTCTTTGGTGAGATTTTGAGTGTCACCTAATTTATTAAAAATTATTAAAATTATCTTAATGGTTGTAATTTATGTTACACTTATATTGTTATCTCATGTTTATAATCTCATTATTTTTCTCTTAAAAAGAATGGTAGGTTGGTTATGTTTTCTTACTGTGTTGCAAAACTCATGGCATATATTTTTGTTGCCTGGCGTTTTATGCCAGGTTTTGGCGAGGAAATAATTGAAGCTGAAATGGAGTTGACGCTAACGTAGGGCCTTGGCTGACTTGAAATCATGACTAAAGGTCGAATAATTTTATTATCTTAGCTATTAAGGACCTTATAATTTCATTTGATGATGTATTTGGATAATTTTAAGTTTTTATTTAATATTATTTGAACCTTTGGTTATGTACGAGAGTTGGAATGCCCTATTAAGATGTCAACTTTTTAGTTTATTAAGTCATTTGTTTATTTAATTTCCCTTGATGTTACAAAAAAAATTTGGGGCGTCATAATATATACCAAAGCCTCTAATGTAAACAAGTTACAAAAAAATCAAAAAATATTCTTTGATCTATAATCACTCACATCTATTCTCTGAAAAATTCTCTGAGAAGTGTTCTTTAATTTTTGTTTACATCATCTTTCAGAAATTATACACGGAGACGTATAGCTTTAAGTCCATCTTCCTGTGTGAGGTTTACAGAAAAATCAGAACTTCATTTTTATATCTATCTTGAGAGATAATTCTTGTAGTTTTCTGCGAAAGCAAAAATACTTTCTTTTCAACCTTGTAAGAGTGTAGTACATTCAGTGTTCTTAACTTAGAAAGTCTGTGTAAAATCTATGGAGGATTGCTCCATCTGTCAAAAAGTTGCTAGCACCCTGTGAAGTTAGAGTATAATAGGAAATCTTAAGTGAAGCTTGAGGAGTGGATGTAGGCCGAGTTGAATCCGAACCACTATAAATTTGTTTGCCTCTCTCTCCATTATCTCTTTATTTTATTTAAAATTGCCATAGCTATATTTCACATTTTCACTGTGCTAAAATCATTAACTGACATAGTTGCTAAAACATTTGTTTTAATTATTTTTATTTCATTAACTATATTTATCTATTGTGCTAGTCATAATTTTTATTAGGGTATTATTATTTTTATTTGTAAAAACCTAATTCACCTCCCCTCTTAGGTTGTCTTTTGGGTAATAATTGGTATCAGAACCTAGACTCTTGTTTGAGATTTAACCATCTGAGAGTTTCGATCTATGGCAACCTTAGCTAGCACTGCTGAAGGACAAGCCACCAATAGGCCACCACTATTTGATGGAAACAACTATAGTCATTGAAAAGATAAGATGACCCTATACCTTCAAGCCACTGATTATACCATGTGGATTATTGTCACAAAATGTCCAAAAATTCCTATCAAATTAGTAGACAATATTAGTGTACCTAAAACTGAAGATGAATGTGATGAGAGAGATCATAAAATTATTGCAAGCCAATGCTAAAGCCAAACTTACTCTTGTGTGTGGATTAGACTCTAAGGAGTATAATAGAATTTCAAGTTGTGATTTGGCAAAAGAAATTTGGGACAAACTTGAGTAACGTATGAAGGTCCAAACCAAGTGAAGGAATCTCGTATTGATATGCTTGTTCATAGTTATGAATTGTTTAAAATGAACTCTGATGAATTTATTTCAAGTATGTTTACTAGATTTATTAAAATTGTAAACTCTTTAAAATCTCTTAGCAAAACTTATACTAACAGTGAGTTGGTGAGAAAAATTCTTAGTTGTTTACCAAAGAATTGGGAAGTAAAGGTCACGACCATTATAGAAGCCAAAAATCTCTTCACACTTGGATTAGATGAGCTTATGGGTTCCTTTATGACTCATGAGATCACCATGAAAGGATATAAGGATGTTGAAAACAAAAAAAAAAGTGGAATTGCATTCAAAGCCTCATCAAAAGAAGAAGAACATGAAAACTCCAGTGAAGATGAAAGCTATGCCATGTTTAGTAGAAATCTCAAAAAGCATTTCAAGAACAACAATTATGGAGGAAGAAGACCTTTAAAAAAGGAGTATAACAAAGATAACAAGAAAGAACCTATTATTTGTTATGAGTGCAAAAATCCTAGACATATGAAGATGGATTGTCCAAAATTGAAGAATCATGGAAAAGACTACAAAAGAAACAAAAAGCATAGTAGTAGCTTGGGGAGAAAGTGAAGATGAAAGCTCAAGTGATGAAATTGAAAATGAAGTAGCCAACTTATGTCTCATGGCTCTTGAAGATGAAGACTCTACTCAAGAAGAGGTAACTACTCTTTATGAAGAACTTGGAAGTGCATTCCATGAACTATAAGATCGAATTTAGAAAAGTTTGGTGTAAAAAAATAATGTGTTGAAAAAATCTGTTGCATCTTTATCTATTAATGTAGAAGAATTAAAGAAAGAAAAAAATTGTTTTGAAAAATGATTTTGATATTATCTCTAATGAGAAAACTACTTTAAAAAACAATATTGATGATTTAATAAAAACACTTGAAAATTTTGTGAAAGGTAGAAATAATCTCAACATGCTTCTTGGAAATCAAAGATATATTTTTGATAAAGCGGGTATTGGATATGACCCTATTAAAAAATAAAAAAATCTCAATACAATTTTTGAAAATGCACCTCTCATGACACACCCTCATATTACTTGTTATTATTGTAGAAAGAAATACCATTATATGTCTTATTGTCTATTCAAAAAGAATATAAACATGGGAATTAAAAAGATTTGGATTATTAAGGATCTAACAAAACTAACCAAGAAGGACCCAAGAAACTATAGATACCAAAAATCAACACTTGATTGTCATCTTGTAGGTTTGCTTTAAGTCTAAAGCTAAAGAAGGGAAGTGGTACCTTGATAGTGGATGTTCTAGACGCATGACTGGAGATAAATTATTCTTTACTAAACTATCATCGAAAGATGGAGGATTTGTTACTTTTGGAGACAACAAGAAAGGAAAAATCATCGGTATTGGTAGCATCAGTATTTCTCCTAACCCTTCTATTGAAAATGTTTTACTTATTGATGGACTTAAGCATACCTACTTAGTATTAGTTAATTATGTGATAACGGTAATCGAGTTATTTTTGATAAATCACATTGCACAATTGATAGCACAAATGATCATAAAGCTTTATTCGTTAGTAATCGCCATGATAATATTTATGTTTTTCATCTTAATGATCTCTATGCTAGTGATGTTAAATGTTTATATGTTAATAATGAAAATAGTTGGTTATGGCATAGAAGACTTGGTCATGCTCATATAGATTTAATTGCTAAACTTTTGAGAAAGGATTTGGTCATTGGACTTCCAAAAATTAAATTTGAAAAAGATCATCTTTGTAGTGCTTGTCAACAAGGAAAACAAACTAAAACATCATTTAAATCAAAATCTCATATTTCCACAATTAGACCTTTATAACTATTGCATATGGATTTATTTGGTCACTCAAGGACATCTAGTCTAGGTGGTAAACATTATTGTCTTGTCATTGTTGATGATTATTCAAGATTTACATCGGTTATGTTTTTAGCACACAAAGATGAAACCTTTTCTTCTTTCACAAAACTCTGTCGTAGAATTCAAAATGAAAAATGCTTTCTTATTACTAATATTCGAACTGACCATGGTAAAGAACTTGAAAATGAGAAATTTGAATTGTTTTGTGATAAGCATGGTATTGGACATAATTTTTCAGCACCTAGAACCCCTCAATAAAATGGTGTAGTAAAAAGGAAGAATAGAACTTTAGAAGAGATGAGTAGAATGATGTTTTGCGAAAATAATCTCCCTAAATATTTTTGGGCCGAAGCCGTTCACACTGCATGCTATATTTTAAATCGTGCATTAATTAGACCTATTCTCAAAAAGACTCCTTATGAACTTTGGCATGATAGAAAGCCCAACATGAGTCACTTGCATGTTTTTGGTTGTAAATGTTTTGTGCATAATAATGGTAAGGATAACTTAGGTAAATTTGATTCAAAATCTGATGAAACAATTTTTCTTGGCTATTCCTTAACTAGCAAAGCTTATCGTGTTTTTAACAAAAGAACTCTTGTTGTGGAAGAATCTATACATGTGGCATTTGATGAAACTAACATCTTTGCTCAAAAGCAAATTGTTAGTGATAATATAGATTTGGAACCAAATGTGGAAGATTCAAGTATCTACAAAGAAGAGAACTAACCATGTAAGTTGAACAAAGAGATTGAACAACCTATTCTTCTACCTCAAGAAAAAGGAGGAAACAATGATGATTTGCTAGGAGAATGGAAGTTTATTCATAATTACCTTAAGGATTTAATCTTAGGTGACCCTACAAAAGGTATTGAAACTCGCTCTTCACTTAGAAACATTTGTAGTACCTTGGCTTTTCTCTCACAGATTGAGCCTAAAAACTTTCAAGAAGCTGAATTCGATGAACATTGGATGATAGCTATGCATGAAGAGCTTAACCAATTTGAGAGAAACAAAGTGTGGGAACTTGTGCCAAAACCTAAAGATCATACCATTATCGGTATCAAATGGATCTTTCGAAATAAGCTTAATGAATCCGGCACAATTATAAGAAACAAGCTAGACTTGTTGCGCAAGGATACAATCAAGAAAAAGGTATTGATTTCGATGAAACCTTTGCTCCGGTTGCTAGATTAGAAGCCATTCGTATGTTACTTGCATTTGCATGTTTTAGAGATTTCAAACTTTATCAAATAGACGTAAAAAGTGCCTTTCTAAATGGTTTTATAAATGAGGAAGTTTATGTTAAATAACTCCCAGGTTTTGAAGGTCATGCTTTTCCAAATCATGTTTTTAAATAATCAAAAGCTTTATATGGTTTGAAACAAGCACCTCGTGCATGGTATGAACGATTAAGTAAATTTGTGATTGAAAATAATTTTTCTAGAGGAACGATTGACACAACACTTTTTGTTAAAACTAAAAATGATGATTTACTTATTGTGCAAATATATGTGGATGACATTATATTTGGTGCTACTAATGAAACTTTGTGTAAGGAATTTGTTAAGTGTATGCAAGGTGAGTTTGAGATGAGCATGATGGGAGAGTTAAATTATTTCCTTGGGCTTCAAATCAAACAATGTAAGAAAGGAATTTTTATGAACCAAGCTAAGTACACAAAAAAACTACTCAAAAAGTTTGGTATGTATAACTTAAAAATAGCTGGAACACCTATGAGCACATTTATTAAGCTAGACAAGGATGAAAAAGGTAAATCCATTGATCAAACAAAATATCGAGGTATGATCGGCTCACTTCTTTATTTAACTGCAAGTAGACCCGATATTATGTTTAGAGTTTGTATGTGTGCCAAATATCAATTAAATCCTAAGGAATCAAATCTCAGTGCTATTAAAAGAATTTTTAGATATCATGTTGGCACTCAAAATT
Source organism: Camellia granthamiana (assembly GCA_036172215.1). Lineage (NCBI taxonomy): Eukaryota > Viridiplantae > Streptophyta > Magnoliopsida > Ericales > Theaceae > Camellia > Camellia granthamiana. Next base: position 184,271,219 of record CM069903.1, read on the forward strand.
TGGGACTATTTTATCCTAGAGGTGTTGCATTTGATTTAATTAGTTACTCGGTTGCCGACTTTGCCGGGTGCAAACTTGATAGAAAAAATACCAGTGGCACTTGTCACTTTCTTGGTAACTCATTAGTATCTTGGTTTAGCAAAAAGTAATATTCTATTGCTTTATCAACGGCCGAAACTGAATATATAGCTTCCGGAAGTTGTTGTGCCTAAATACTTTGGTTGAAACAACAATTGTTGATTTGCATTATGATCATATCCCTATTAAATGTGATAATACAAGTGCCATAAATTTAAGCAAAAATCCGGTTCAACACTCATGAACAAAACATATTGAAATTCGACTTCATTTTTTAAGAGATCATGTTCAAAAAGGGGATATTGTACTTGAATTTGTAAACACCGACAAGCAATTTGCGGATATTTTCACAAAACCCCTAAGCGATGATCGCTTCAATTTTATTCATGACGAGCTTGGAATGTCGATTTCTATTTAAGAAGTTTTGTTATGATTGTGAAACTTAAATTTTTGTTAAAATGATATATGTGTATTGCTACATTGATATGGAAACATTTATATCAGTTGAATGCTCTCAAGTCCTTTATACATTTATTCTCCTCAACAGTTTGCTATTCTCAACTGTGTAATTTTTTTTTGGGTTGCATCTTAAAGTAAAATTAACTTTGCATACATTGATTTTTTTTAAACCCTAATGGTATTTTTTTTCATTACCATTTCAGCAACACCAACGTCCCATTAAGTTTAATTTCTACTGGTATTATTTTATTTTAATTTAATTTATTTTTTTATTTTGCTATTAGGCTTAATTTCTTTTATTTTTATTTTTTTTCTCATTATTATTTTTTGTTTGGGCTTAATTTTCTTATTTTTTTCTACTTTTTAATTTCATTTTTCAGTACTTAAACATAAAAATAAAAACAAATCAAAATACAAATATTTACATTAAAAAAAAACACCCTTAATTTTTTTTTACGGCCATTTGGTGATCAAAATAAACATATTTACATAAAAAAAAAAAAAAAACCTTTCATTTTTTTACGGCCATATGCCGATCTTACTTACTCGCCTCTTCCATGGTTTTCTTCTTCTTTTTATCTCCTTGGGCGACTCTTGACGCCCATGCCCCTATGCTTTTGTCGAGAGCGGCGCCTCCCTGCTGACTATCAAAGGCCAAGAACGACATTGCTCCAAATCGGGTCATGGAGGTGGTCTTCCGTTTAAGCTCTTTATTTTCGGCCTTCAGTGCGCCAATCTCTACTTGCGCATCCTTGTACATACGCTGGAGTAGCAAGAGTTGGGCGTTGACCTGGTGGAGCTCACTCGTCTTGTTCTGCAGTTGGTGAGCCAATTTTGTGATTGCAGTCACCGTCTCCATACAGGATGTCAGTGTGAAATGATTGGCTTCAATATCTGAATGCGCTGCCATTATTTGCTCAATCAACATTATAGGAAGGTTGGGAAGAGTAGGAGTCGGGGCACTCGGCCCAGCAGTGCTTACGGGATCATTCAGGTCCGAAAAGAGAGTGTTCTATCTCTCTCAAGTAGAAGAATGAAGAGATGGAAGCGAATGAGAAAGAAGAAAGAGAAGAGAGTGATTACGAAGAAGACGGAGGAGAAGAAGACAAGAGGGAGAGAGAGCCAAGGTCGTTGATTGACATGTCTCGCTTTTGTCGGTCTGCTGACGCAAAAACGAGGACATGTGTCCGACGCGATTTTTGACGGAACAGAGAGAGGTGCGCGAATCGTATATATATGTATATATGTGTTTTGAATTGTATAGATGTCATTTATCACTATCATTTTCCTCCTCCTCCTCCTCCAGATTTTGACCCATGATTTCCTTTTGATAATGTCACAGGGGGAGAAATTATATGATATTATGTATTATGGTATTATTTTGTTATGATGTTCTGTATTATGGTATTATTTGAAAACTAATATGATGATTATGTATTTATAGTTTGATATCTTAGTCTCATATCATGTCTCTAATTAAAACTTATTTATTACACATGTGCTAGCCTATGTATTTAGAAATGAATTTAAGGAGCATGACTTGAGGGGGAGCTTTTCTTACTCCAAAATTAAATCAAAACATCATTGTGTACCATCATCAAAAAGAGAGAAATTGTTAGACTTATTTATTTTGATAATTTATTTAATTATGTTTTTAATTTATTTGGAAGAGAAAAATAGAATAAAAATTTATTTTGATGATTTATTTGAAAGAAAAAAATAGAATCAACATTTATTTTAATGATTTATTTAATTATGTTTTTAATTTATTTGGAAGAGAAAAATAGAATCAAAATTTATTTTGATGATTTATTTGGAAGAGAAAAATAGAATCAAAATTTATTTTGATGATTTATTTGAAAGAAAAAAATAGAATCAACATTTATTTTGATGATTTTATGTTTTAATTTATTTGAAAGAGAAAAATAGAATCAAAATTTATTTTGTCCCATTATTTCTCACCTAAACTTTTATCCTAAATATTGTTTGAATGTATTTAATATTTGATTAAATCAGAGGTTCAAACAGCCCAAAACAAAGATTCAAACAGCCCAGCCCAGCCCAGCCCAGCCCAACAGCAGGCCAAAAGGTTTAAGTGGAAGATATTCAAATTAGTAATGATGGAGTAGAAGATATTCAAATGAATACAACGGCTGTAAATTCAAATGAATACAACAGCTATAAACGGCTATAAGTTTCATTATATATATCAAAGCCTCTAATGTAAACAAGTTACAAAAAAATTAGAAAATATTCTTTGATCTATAATCACTCACTTCTATTATCTGAAAAATTCTCTGAGAAGTGTTCTTCAATTTTTGTTTACATCCTCTTTCAGAAATTATACACTGGGATGTATAGTTTTAAGCCTATCTTTCCTATGTGAGGTTTACAGAAAAATCAGAGCTTCATTTTTATATCTATCTTTGAGAGATAATTCTTGTAGCTTTCTGTGAAAGCAAAAACACATTCTTTTCAACCTTGTAAGAATGTAGTAAACTCAGTATTCTTAACTTAGAAAGTCTGTGTAAAATCTATGGAGAATTGCTCCATCTGTGAAAAAGTTGCTAGCACCCTGTGAAGTTAGAGTATAGTGGGAAATCTCAAGTGAAGCTTGAGAAGTGGACGTAGGTCGAGTTGAACTCGAACCACTATAAATTTTTTTGTTTCTCTCTCCATTATCTCTTTATTTTATTTAAATTGCCATCGTTATATTTCACATTTTCACTGTGCTAAAATCATTAACTGACATAATTGTTAGAACACTTGTTTTAATTATTTTTATTTTATCAACTATATTTATCTATTGTGCTAGTCATAATTTTTATTAGGGTATTATTATTTTTATTTATAAAAACCTAATTCACCTCCCCTCTTAGGTTGTTTTTTGGGTAACAGATTCTTTACTCAATGTTATAAAAAAAATGGGTTGGCCAGAATTCATGTATATTATAAAGAGGTCAATGGCTTAAACTTTTAAGTCTTATTTTTTGTATATTTATTTAGGATTTTTTTTTTCCACTTTAACATTTTTTTTGTATTAATTATGCATTATATTTTATTTTCACTGTATTGAAGTTCATTGTACTATCATAAATTAATAAATAAAAAATAATATTGATTAAATCATTGAATTTTAACTCAGTACACTAGATGATTATGATTTGTAAGATTCTGAATGTAGAAGAAATGATAGTTACACATCATTCAAATACATATAATGTATAAAAAGTATAATATATGGAGGATAAAATCCACAGGTCTCGAGTTCGAGTCACCCCTTGGGGCCACTGGAGGTTTGTCCAGTCGTTAACTTCAGGGCCCTCAGGATTAGTCCTGGCTTCCCTTAAAATCAGCGGGTTGGGGATACCTGAGTTATCAAAAAAAAAAAAAGTATAATATATAACTTATGTGGGTGATGATTAAAATAAACAAATTGAATTTGTACATTTTGTTTATGCAATACTATTGATGTAGAGTCATAAAACCATAAATGACAGTTACAGATCCACTGAACATAATCATATGAAAAAACATCAAAATTATGCCAGCTAGAGATGTTCAACACAACAACTCATAGTGCAACAAGATTTAAATCAAGTTGTACTAAACACATGGTGTGCAGGTCATGGTGCCAGAATTTAAGTCTGCCCAAACAACCATCCAGGCTCCATTGGAGGTAGCTAAGAAAAGCAATAAATGTAGTCTCATCTCATCTCATCACTCACAAACCAAACTGTTATATAAGCCCATCTCTGCTCTGACATTCCTCATTGCAGAGTTGTTTGTACAAACTCCAAAGAGCTGTTCTATATATATAGGGTTTGTCAACTCTTCTTCTTCATGGACAGCTCATTTTCTTTCAGCTCTTGCATGATTTTATGTTTGGTTCTTGTTCTGGGGAGTGCTCTTGCTCCTCAAGCCGAGGCTAGGGCTTTGTTTGTTTTTGGAGACTCGCTCGTTGATAGTGGCAACAATGACTACCTAGCCACCACGGCTCGAGCAGACAATCCGCCTTATGGGATTGACTATCCGACTCACCGCCCCACAGGCCGCTTCTCTAACGGCCTTAACATACCCGACATTCTTAGTTAAGTTTTGTATTAATATTAGGGTTTGTTTATTTCTCCTTATCTGTCTTTGTATAGCAATATTCTTCTTCTTTTTTTTGTGTGTGTGTGTGTGTTTTTTGATTTTGTGTATATTTGAGTTGAGTAACGTCAATGACATTGGCATGTGATATTTAGGTGAACAAATAGGGTCAGAACCCACATTACCATACCTAAGTCCAGAGTTGACTGGAGATAAACTACTTATTGGTGCGAACTTTGCTTCTGCTGGAGTTGGAATTCTCAATGATACCGGATTTCAATTTGTAAGTAACTAACATTTAACAGTTATTTTACGTACACAAAATGTAATTACTAAATGGAATATAACTTTTTTATATCGATGAAAGTCATACATTTTAATGGGTCCCACCATCTCATATTCTATGTTTCTTGCAAAATTGTTGGAAAAGTACTTTAGTATATATGAACACTTTCTAGCTAAAGCATTTCCATTAATGCAAAAGTTAGGACAACTTAACCCTTATTTTACATCACACGTGCATGCAGACAACGTGCCATACCTAATTTATTTATTTTTTAAAATTTATTATTCACACATAATCATTGGATCAGTGGCAATTTTGATATTAAAAACATGTTGATGAGTTTTTATTTTTTTAAAATAATAAAATCACAAGTCTCTCGCATAATTTTGTACACATTATTTGTTGAGAAGGAAGGGTGCTATTGAGGTTGGTTAAACCTACTAGATGTTTTGTTTTAATAATTTAAATTGTTTATTTTATAAGAGTATGTATAAATCATTCATAAAAAAATTAAATTAATTCGATGTTTATAATCATATAGATTTATCATGTTTCTCTTCAAAAATTTAACAAGTATAATTTTGAAAACAGAATTATATTAATTGATGGAGTGAATGAATGAATGCAGCTGAACATAATAAGGATATCTAAGCAATTGGAGTACTTTCAGCAGTACCAAACAAGGGTGAGTAGCCTAATAGGACCAGCAGAGACACAGAGATTGGTAAACCAAGGACTTGTTCTCATCACCCTCGGAGGCAACGACTTTGTAAACAACTACTACCTGGTCCCCTTCTCCGCTAGATCTCGCCAATTCTCTCTTCCCGATTACGTCCGTTTTCTCATCTCCGAATACCGCAAAGTTCTCGCGGTAATTACTTCAATTATTTTTTCTTTATTCATTTCTTATCTTTACATTTTTTTATTTTTTTATTCACACAAACAAGTGACACGTGCCATTATTTTCGAGAAAGCAGAAGCAATAAAAGATTCTCGTCGAGACAAAGAGGTAGCCCAAGTGATAAGGGTCCTCTTTATTAGACCCAAGTCTCACCCCTTTTTCCTAAAGTTAGAATATATGATTGTGTTGTAAATCGTATAACATTTTTCAAAAAATAAAAAAATAAAAAAAACTCTCTACCAATTTCGTAATAATTAATTTTTTATTTATTTAAAATGTTTTGTATTAGTGTTAGTGAAAAATAATATTTTATTATTAAAATATATAGAAATCGAGATACGACCAAATCAATGCGAGGCACAAACATTCTAATGCTTCCTCCACTTGTTAGGTTTGATCTCTTAACAAAAATTATAAGCAAATTTAATTTTTTTTTAAACTTGTGAATCATTTTCCATATCATATATATTTTTATGATAGAACACAAGTTCGGCATGCATGTATGTCTGGAGGAGGGTAGAGGCAATACTGATTGAGCCCATTGCAAGAGGCACTGCTTTTTCACATGCTCATTAATGAGAGAGAATTCTCTCTCTCCACATCTATTAATCCATAGGTTACTTATTTATAATTTTTTTATTATCTATAGCATGAGGTTAAAATGACAGATTGACAGTGATTCCTCTGTAATTTTTGTTTAATTTACTTCATTATATAATCTAAATAGATTGTCAATCAGAAAGTTCAATTCATATTAAACATGATACATAATTCAATCATATGGCATAATCTCTAAAAGAAACAAAATCATGATTCTTACCTACTGCCGACACATTGACACATTGTCACAAGTATATTAATATACACCCAATAATTCACATGTACAATCTTTGTTTTTCCCTCCAACATGGAAATGAAAACTAGAGTGATTCAAATTTCACAATTGCAGAGGCTATATGAATTGGGGGCTCGACGGGTCCTTGTGACCGGCACCGGACCGTTGGGATGCGTGCCAGCGGAATTGGCACAGCGGAGCAGGACGGGGGAGTGTGTGGTGGAGTTGCAGCGGGCGGCGGGGTTGTTCAACCCACAACTTATTCAGATGGTGAATGGACTCAACAGCCAAATTGGATCTACTGTCTTTGTAGCTGTTAATGCACAGCGAATGCAGATGGATTTCATTTCCGATCCTCAAGCTTATGGTACGCCACCAATTTCCTATCACTTCATTTCTCAATAGAATCTGATTATAATTTTTTCATATGAGACGTGTTTTACTTTTTTGTGAGTCCAATATTTATGTGAGAGAATTGCGTCTAATTTTGTAATTAATTTTTGTGTAAATAACCGGGCTCTTTTTTAATAAGCTTGTTACTATTGAGTTGATAATCTGAAAACACCATTCTCATAACTTTGAAATAATTGAACCTTTTTATTCCCAATCAATTTAAATTATTTTTACCTCATAATCTAACAGCAATAGCTACATCACTAATGTCACACAAAGTATCAAATTTTTAAAAATAATTGCAATAAATTGTAACAAATAGGACCAATGTCTTATATGGTGGACAAACACAATAATTTAAAGGAGAAACTACCATTAAGTGGTAACAGGAAAAATTTATTATAAAATTCTAAAAAAGTTTAGGGGATTTACGTGTAAGTCTTAATAGATGATTGTCTTGAAAAGTTGGTTAAAAGTTAATTTTTTTAGATTTTTTTAAAAAAACGTGTAAAAAAGTAGAGAGGTGATGTGACTTAAAATAGGTTAAAAGTTAAAATTTGATTTTTAACCAAGTTCCCAAATTATTATAATTAATGACATTTTTCATCAAATACTATTAAAAAAATGTCATTAATTGTTAATTTTTAGAGACAATTTAAAAAGTTGTCACAAAAAATGTCACTAATTATAAGTTTTAGCAACAGTTTAAAAAAATCGTTACAAAAAACTTACTAATTTTTAACTTTCAACGACAGTTTGAAAAATTTATCATAGAAAAACATTACTAATTATAAGTTTTAGCGACAATTTATAAACATTGTGACAAAAAAGTCACTGATTGTCAATTTTTAGCGACATGGAAAAAAATCGTCAAAAAAATTATTTTTAGTAACGATTTTATTAAGATTTATTTTCAATAGGACTTGATAGAAATTAAATCAAACTATTAGGATATATTAGTAATTTATCTAACAATTTATGATTTTAATTATTAATATTTATAAAATTTACAAATTTTTTAATAATTATTTTTAAAAATATTAACTAAATTATAATTTTTCCTAAATTAAAAGAGGATTGGAAGGCCCACCTCACCATAAACCCATCTTTTTATTTTAATATTTTTTACTTTTCTTACATGTAACAAAATCATAACCAATTTAGTGATATTACTCTTCAAAAATATATCGATTTATTCTAAATACAATTCATATCATATTAAATTTAAAATTTTAATTTTTAATTTTCTTAAAATATATAACTTTTTGTAACCAATTTAATGAACTTGATGTGTAATAAGATTAGGGTAAGTAAGAATGGACCAAAAATTGATTGGAGGAATGGGCAAGGCAAGTGGGACTCACATGGACCACTTTCGCACGGGAAAATTTATTGAGGGCGTGGGAGTCAAGTGACCCTTTACTGTAGAACCAATCACCATCTAATATGTTGTTCACAAGTTCATACTATCATTATTCATTTATTATTTATTTATCAGGGTTATGTTGCATTTTCTACTACTACGTAAAATTTAAAAAATACTTAAAATTTGAGAATGTATGAATTAAATTTATTTTAAGTGACGTCTATATTTAAAATTTGACAATTTTTTTGATCCGTAGCATTTTATTAAAGTTTATTAAACCAATTTAGTAATACAAGTATTAAGGGCAAGGGACCAGGGACCAGGGACTTAGGAGTTTGTTTCTCTCTAGGTCTCAGGTTCGAATCCCACCCCAGCTGGCTACTAGCGGGTCACTGCGTCTTTACCTGGTCGATCAACTCAGGATCCCAAGATTAGTCGAGGTGCAACACTTCGAAGGGGTACTGACCTGGATACTCGGTTATCAACAAAATAAAAAAATAAAAAAATACAACTACTAATAGCTTCATTTGCCTCCTTGACTTTTCCAGTTTTTTTATTTGATTTTTCAGACTTTGTTGAGTTAGACCTCATTCTCAACTCGTTATCTAAATAGAATTAATATATATATATATATATTTCTTTTCTAATAATTTTCCATGAACTTTTGGATTTCTTCAGTAACTAGCATAAATTTTCAACTAATTCAATCTTTCAATTCATCTTGATATTTAGTAATAAATGCATGGTTTTATGGTTTGGGCCTGCAGGGTTTGTCACCTCAAAGATAGCATGTTGTGGGCAAGGACCATACAATGGGCTTGGGCTTTGCACACCTCTCTCCAACTTGTGCCCTAACAGAGACATCTATGCATTTTGGGATCCATTCCATCCATCCGAGAGGGCTAACAGGTTTGTTGTTCAACAGATCTTGAGTGGCTCCACCGACTACATGTCCCCTATGAACCTCAGCACCATCCTTGCCTTGGACTCCACCACCTAAAATACCTAGTCTTTTTCTCGGGATTTTCTGCTCCAAATTTCTCAGTTCCCATGTCTCAAAATATTTGCATTGAATCATGTTTCAATATTCTCGCACCTTAGAATTCTTATATGACTCAATTGTTATGAGTGTTAGGGATAAGAGATGGAAAATTTAGGAATAAAGGATCCCTGACCCTAATTTTCTATCTTTTGTTCGAATTGTTAGTATAATGTCATAAGTGCTTATATGTGATATTTTAATAGTGATATTTGTTTGTTTGTTTGTTGGTCTAAAAGTGATGAAAGTAGAGTGTGATATTTCAATTTTTATGTCTATTTAGTAATTAATTGTTCAATGAGAGTAAACAATTTGTCATTTTCGAGCCAATAATATATTGATCAGTTTAGTTGTTTTTGACTTTGAGAGTGGACTTGTTTGGCACTATTGATTAAGAATGTGTTTGCGATGGATAATGCATTTTTTAATGAGAAAATTGTCCCATTACTTGAATTCGTCGGGGTGGTCTAGAACCTTGTGGGGCTTCGGGTTACCAATAACGGTAGATTTTTATTTATTATGGTTAAGACTTTTGTAATCTTGTATTTATTTTTTTGTAGAAATTTTGTCCATTCTAAGTCTAGGCTTATAGTCTTTAGTAGAAAGATGTAAAATTTTGAACGTATTAGTATGCTAAGTTTCTACAATGTAATAATGATAGATAGATTAGGATGACTTTATAGTTTGTTTGTAAATGTAAATTCTCCATCTTTGTGCTTCCAACTTCTCTAACTTCTCCACCATAATTCCATACTCCTTAACTCCATTATAATTCCATAATAAAAATAGTAAAAAGCTATTTTCCTTTTTTGTTGTTTTAAGTGGTATCAGAGTTTGGTGAAAAGCTTTTGAAAGTAAGATCAAGCTATGTAAGTATTCTTATCTATGTATAAATTTTGACATATATATAAGTGTGTATGGTGTGGTTTATGTTATAAAATAAAAAAAAAATTAAAAAAAAAAAAAAAAATTCAAAGTTTTTGTGTCCTTTGTATTTTATATCTTCATAATTATTTGCTTCGTTTATAGTTGTTGTAAAACTTATATGCTTAGTGTATGTCAAAACCCATATACTCATTAAGATCTTTTGACTATTGGCTATAATCAAGTCTTTAAGATCATAAAGAAATGTTTTAGGCACCGGATAAATACACTAAGAGAGTCTTAGGTACCAATAACAATCTATAATAGCAATTAACCCTGAAGATATAATATGCTTTGGAAATACAAAAAATAATATTAATAATAAATATGATCATAGTTTGTATATTACTAAAGAATCTGCAAACATAAATAGTGTGTGTTCTAATTTAAATAATATTATTGATATTATGTGCTCTTGGTTTTCTAAATTAGGTAAAAATTAAAAAATAAATCAGAATTACCTAGAAAGCAAAGTTGAGTCCATAGAATCTAAAAAAGACAATTTGGGTTCTATAATAAATATTGACTTAAATAAAGATGCAAAAAACCAAATAAACAATTTGGTGACAAAATTAGAAATTATATCCTTCATAAACAATGATGGAATGAATAGTCCAGGAGATAGTTACATTCCTAGGCTATTTTATGATACAGAAGATATTATGGTACTTAAAATCAATACCTATAATAGGACTGAATATGAAAATATTGTTGAAATATTGGATTATTAGAGAAAATTATATAAAGACCCAGATTTAGATATTAATGAAAGAAATAAGCTACTAAATCAGATAAGGAAAACTTATCTAGAACATGAAGTTCTTTTACAGCACTTTAATTATGATATTAATATGTCAACTAATGATGATGATAGTCAATCATCTTCATCTGAAGAAATATTAGATCAAGATATTTCACTAGAAATAAATAAAGGGAAAAGAAAGGTAGAAGAGCCAATTGATCCTGAATTATTTGGCACATGGAGAGATGGGGAAAATTTTGACTTTATTCAGACAAATGAAGTTAAATATGATACTAATATTGGAAGTATCTCCAATCCTACACCTGAGCCAGTAATATCTAGAAAAAATAATAATCATAAGTATCCAATAGCTCAAAATGGTACTTATTTAGATTTGTCTCATGTTCCATTTAAGGATCAAGAACAACCAATTGATGACTGGGCACAATCCTTGTCCATCATTCTTACCAATTATAAAAATAGTTGGTCAAAGGAAAAATTCCTTGATTATATTGCAGCAACTCTCCAAGGAGATGTGTTGCAATGGTTAAGACAGTGGGAAAAATCTAAAATTAGAAAAAGTCAAAAAACGGTTTTGTTAACAAATTTTCTCACACTTAACACAATTTTAACTGAATTTGCAAAAATCATAAAAGAAAATTTATGTGATTTTGCAGGAGATACTAATTTGCAAGCAGATGCAAATTATATTTTGACTAAATTAGAATTATGTAATATTTGTCTTTTTGAAGACTATGTTCAAACTTTTAAAAAATATTATTATCTTATTGATCCACTAGCAAATCAACCCTGGTTAGATCAATTTTTTCATAAACTTCCTAATCCATGGGATAAGTTATGTATTAAAACATATCATGATTTTCTCAAAAAAATGGAAAAAGAAGAATATGATAATCTTGGTTTTCGCATTAATTTTTTTCTAAGACTGATAGCAAATCGGTGTCTAGAAGCAAAGGCGAAAAAATAAATAAAAAATCAAATTTCTAACTCACAATACGGTCAAAAAAGTTATGATAAAATTTTAAAAGAAAATTGGAAAATTAGTTGTAATACATTTCCTAAACGAAAAGGATTTTCCAAAAAACACTAAAAATATAAATGGAAACCTTGGAAAAAGAACAAAACTTTTTCAAAAAAGAAAAAATATATTCGAAAAAAGAAACCAACAAGTGTTTCAAAAAAGAAAACTTATAAATGTTACATTTGTAACGAAGAAGGTCACTATGCACCCGAATGCCCAAAAAGGGAAAAAAATGCAAAGAAAATGATCAAAATTCTTGAAGAACAAGATTTTGAAATAATATATGGCAAAGAAATTTTTGATGAAGAAGAAATCTTATACGAAATTTCTAGTGATGAAGAAAGTTCAGATGAAGAACTAATCTTCATGATGACTGATAATAGTCAAGAAATATCTCAAGAAGCAGATAGTATATCTCAAGAATAATTACAAGCAATTCGACTTGGAGATGTAATCGGAGAAGAAAAACTTTTACCGATGAAGAATTAGCAAAATTCGAAAAAATGCAAGAAGTTGCTGTTCCAGAAATTTACGAACTTTCAAAATTAAACTTCTTTTCAGCAAGAGTGTTTGAACAATACAGTGGTAACACTCAAGCAAAATGGTCAGAAGAAAGAAATATTGATATTCCTTTTTTTGATAAGAAAAAGGTTGCAAGATGGAAAAAGAAATATCCTGAAATTCAATATATTCATATTGGATTAATTCAAGTAACCATAACAGCCTTATTTCGCCAATGGATAGATACTCCTATTTTGGTAGTAATTTTTGACAAAAGATTTTCCCACCCAATGAAAGCAATCATTGGAGGAATTCAGTCTAATTTGGCTAATGGAGTAGTTTGGTTTAATGTTAGACCAAATTTGTTTATTTCCATAAATGATCATAATCTTGAAGATACAGTCCGAATAAGAATTAAAACACAAGGATTAGGAATGAAATCAAATTCTCATGATTTGGCTATTCGTTGGAAAACAATTCACGAATTAACCAAATTTCCTGAAATAAAAACAAGATCAAATGATAATAAAATCGTTGAAATCTTTGAACCAAGACCATTTGACACGGTAATATAACCTTGTCTAATGAATTGGAGCGATTTAGAAGTCCTTCGACAATGGTTAATCCAAGACCTAGTGGGACAAGGAGAATCTTCTAAAACAAAAAATCATGCACAATTACAAATGCAGGCATCAGGAAAAAATTTATACATTGAAAATACAATTCCAAAAATTAAAAGATCAACTTCTATATTTGAAAAAGATTTTCTTAACAAATCATTTTCAAAATTAAGTATTGGAGAATCAAGTAATAATTCTAATCAAGAATCTATTACTTCAAACAATGTTCATATTCCTATTTTCCCAAGAACAAGAAAACAACTTGAACATATTAAGTCTACATATATGTATCATTTTCAAACAAAAAATGATGATATTATTTTTTCTCCTAGCCAAGGAAAAAGAAGATATACATATGCATTGGGAACATTTAATTTTGTAGGTTATAAACCATATAGCCTCAGTGTTCTTATAGATACAGGAGCTACAGTCAGCTCATGTAAATGGAATGCCATACCAAAAGAAAAATGGACATTAATGAAACATTCAATTTTGGTTACTGGAATTGATAGCAACCATACTTCCATACAAGTTCATTATATGGAAGTATGGTTGCCATCAATTGATGACCCATGAACCGTGGAAACCGTGGAGGCAGGCGGACAGCTCGGCCGAACTCCCAGTAGACCGGTTTCTACACCAAGTAGCCAAGTAGCTCGGTCTACCATGCCCCTTGCCTTAACCGAGCAAAACCTTTCTGGACAGGCCCGTGCGACCACGGCTCAATTATGTTCGGCCCATTATCTGCCCGGCCATTACCGCAGCCCAATCCAGCTCATAAATCTCCCTCTCAAATACCTTCCAATGCAAATACAGGAAAAAGCTATTTCATTAAGCATAAATAATGTCTTAATTCATATTCTCTTGTTAGAACAACATAAATATATTTGTGATAAAGAGTTTGCGCCCGTGCCGCGTGGTGATTTAACTCCCATCATCAAAACCATTGATGAATCACACTGGATTTATAAAATTTTGGAAGAAAATTTTAGTGAACATCCATTAAAACTATGGCAACGTAGTCCATGTTATTGTAGTTTAAAATTAAAAGACCCTAACGTCATCATTAGGATAAGACCAATGATCTATACTAGACAAGATATAGATAAATTTGATATTCAACTCCAGAAACTTTTAGACAAAAGTTAATTGAAGAAACTAGAAGCCCTCACTTTAGCCCAGCTTTTGTGATAAGAAACCATGCTGAAATTAAAAGAGGAAAAGCTCGAATGGTAGTCAACTATAAACGGCTAAATGAAAATTTAGAATTTGATGGATATTTTATTCTATGAAAAGATGTTTTGATTAACTTAACCAAAGAATCAAAAATCGTTAGCAAATTTGATTGTAAAAGTGAATTTTGGCAAATTCAATTGACTAAAGAGTCAAAAAAATTAACAGCTTTTAGTACACCTAGAGGACATTATCACTGGAATGTTATGCCTTTTGGATTAAACATTGCACCACAGGTATTTCAATGGTGGATGGATACAATTTTTAGAGACCTTAAAGATTGTTGTGTAGTTTATATTGATGATATACTTATCTTCTCTAAAACCAAGGAGGAGCATAAGAAACATTTAAAATTACTTTGTGAAAAATTCCAAAAACATGGAATTATTTTGTCTCCAAAAAAGATTGAATTAGAAAAAGAATCAATTGAATTTTTGGGAATAATTTTAGATCAGAAAGGTTTAAAATTACAAGAACATATTTTGTCCAAAGTACGAGATTTTCTTCATACTCTTAAAAATATAACACAATTACAGAGTTTATTAGGCATTTTAAATTATGGACGAAATTTTATCAAAAATATTTCAAAAATAGAAATTCCTTGGTTAACCAAATTAAGGAAAAATGTTATTTTTGAATGGACAACAGAAGATGTTGCTTTAATTAAACAAATTAAAGAAAATGTTAAAACTTTACCAGATTTTTATCTTCCTAAAACGGGTGATAAATTAATTATAGAAACAGATGCCTCAGAAGCATGTTGGGGATGTGTTCTTAAAACTATACCCAGTAATTTATGGCATGATAAAGAGATACCTTTATCAGAAAATGGGATTAGACCAAGAAAAAATCCAATACCCATAAAATTACAAAAAAAAGAATTAATTTGTGGATATAATTCTGGAACATTTAAACCAAATGAACAGAAATATATTATTTTCGAAAAAGAATTACTTGTAATAAAATTGGCAATAAAGAGTTTTCACATTTATTTAGCCCTAAAAAATTTTATTGTGCGCACTGATGATAAGGCAGTAAGAGATTTCTTGATCAATAAAAAACCTATTGAACAAGGAAGAAAATTAGCTTGATATAATAAAATTTCTGAATATACTTTTGAAGTAGAACATCTTAAAGGTACTAACAATTTTCTTGTAGATTTTCTTAGTAGGAATTGTTTCAGAAAATTAAATTACTAAACAAGTAATTTTAATTTTTGCAGAAGACCTCTAGACCAAGAGGAAATAATGGATAAGGGTAAACAACCCGCTCAAGGAGATTGGGTGACAATTGCTAAAAAAGCAATCCCCAAACAAGAAAGGGTTTATGTTGTATTCTCAGGAAAACAATCTAGAATTTACACAGACTGGAATGAAGCCAATCAGCAAGTTTGCAGATTTTCAGGAGCAAGCTATAAATCATATGATAGCATGACCAAAGCTAAAAAAACTTTTTACAGTGCACCAGCTATGCCGGTTTATCAAAAGAATTATTGTCAAATGAGAACTAACTCAGTTCCAACTAATATTCAGACATCTAAACAAGATGAATCTGAGATAAAAGATTTTTTCAACCCTGGTATATCTAAAGAAATTTATATAGAACTCAATGGAGTTTGGAAAACTCACATTGTAGATAACAAAGTGAAATTTCGAAAACACATGGGAGTTCTGGCCAACAAATTAGCTGAGCAAACAGCTAAATTAAAAGATTTGCAAAATCTTTGTTTCAATATCCTTAAACAAATGAATTGAATTGAAGATTTGAATTTTGAAAAAATAAACAATTTTCTTCAGTTATCAGACCTCATATCAGATGAGTTTTCTGATCCAGTTTTTGAACAGATAAAATAAATTTGTCTTTTTAAAAAAGCAAGAACTTTGCTTCCAAAAGAAATTTTTATGTTAATCAAAAATCGAGTTGAAGATCATCACGATAAGATTAGACAAATCTTAGAACGATCTTATGATAAATTAAATTTGAAAGATGGAATTCCCAAAATAACCATCATGGCAAACCATGACATGTGGTTTTTTGAGGATATAGATTGAAGAATAACTAATCAAGTTATTTTCCAAATTTTAGATTCAATCCAATAGATAGATTATCCAATGATCATCAAAGCAATGCTCTCATGGATAGTAAAAGGCTTCTGATGGAGCAAATATTTTACTTTTTGGATCTCCAGTACTATTGGTTGGCGAGAATGAGAACATTTTTTCCAACCATACTAGATTTGGTATCTTAAAGAAACTGAAGATTTTGAATTTGAAGATGATTATTTAAATGAAGATCACCGGAAAAAGCAATTGAAAAATATTCAAAAACTTTCTTTGACAGAATATTGGATAGACAATCTAATATCTGTTTTACAAGCAGCGTTCAACATCTATGGCTCAGCAAAATTGTCATTCATGGTTACTGATGGTAGAATATTATTTATAACCCATTTTCCCATAACATATTAAAGGTCTCCTACACAAATTAATGAGGCTCTTGACATGTTAATAAATCTCAAAAAGAGAAATAATTTGGATCTTCCGTTGGAACTAGCCATGACCGCGGATGATGTAGAACATTTCCGAAATGAGCAATACAGCGAGGATCCGGATTTCCCTCCATCAGAGACTGATGAAGAATATCACAATCTCATCAACAGGATGGAAGCATTGTGGACCCCATTATCAAATGTAACTGTCTCCTGATCGACTCTAACCTTATCCAGGACACGTGGAGCAACCTGCATTATTAGGCGAAAAGTGATCAGCCAAATCTTTTCAACTGATGCTACACGACAAATCAGCTTAGCCAAAGCTTATCTATAACAGTTTATCTCTTTGAAAATTGGGAAGGATAGCCAGTGTATATAATTGTGTATATAAATGTAGTGTCAGAATATTACGAATAATGGTAGATTTTTATTTATTATGGTCAAGACTTTTGTGATCCTGTATTTATTTTTGTAGAAATTTTGTCCATCTTAAGTCTAGGCATATAGCCTTTAGTAGAAAGATGTAAAATTTTGGACGTATTAGTATGCTAAGTTTCTACAATGTAATAATGATAGGTAGACTAGGATGACTTTATAGTTTGTTTGTAAATGTAAAGTATTCGTGGCCGCGATGGAGGTAGAGGAGGTCGCGCCCATGATGGGTTGCGACCAAAAGTTGTCTTCAATTCTATTGGCTGGAGAGGTGAGTGCGTTGCCCACGAGGGGCCGCGGTGTTAGACCACAAGTAGACATGTCGCGCTCGCAACTAGGGTTACTAGGTGGTCGCGCTCCGCACTTGCAATGGTTTAGACCGCTATCGCAATCAGTCGTGTATATAAGTCCGTTAGTGCGCTAAAAAGTCATTTTCTGGTTCTCTCTCTCTCTTCTCTCTCCTTCCACCATTTTTGGGTCTCTTCAGCCTAAAAGCTTAGGTTTCATCTAGCTACACCTATTTTCTATCCCTAACTTCATAGACCAAAACATAGAGGGTGGCGAGGGCATTATTTTAATCTGAGCGGATCGTGTTTCTGTCGCCAGTGGATAATGTGGTTTGTGCAGTGTAGTATTGGGGATTTTTGATAAACAATAATGCGTATTGATGAGTTGAGTATGTTGGGGGTTTAGACGTTTGAAAATTGATTCTCAAAACAAACAGATATTGTGTTAATTTCTTATGTAAACTAGAGAACTGGGATTTGGTTGATTTATATAAATGTTGTTGTTGTTAAATGATTGGTGTCCTAGAGTTTTGTCCTTAGCTATCGGTGGAGGATGGTATTGCTTGATACCAAGATTATAAATAAAACATATTAATATGCATAAATATCTTAATGTGAAAATAAAATCTAATTACGTAATATAACTATCTCATATTAGACCCAAGTCTCACCCCCTTTTCCTAGAGTTAGAATATATAATTGTGTTGTAAATCGGGTAACATTTTTCATTAAAAAAGAAAAAAAAAACTCTCTACCAATTTCGTAATAATTAATTTTTTATTTATTTAAAATGTTTTGTATTAGTGTCAGTGAAAAATAATATTTTATTATTAAAATATATAGAAATCGAGATACAACCAGATCAATGCGAGGCACAAACATTGTCACGACCCCAACCCGCCCCTAGTAGGATGGTGCCATGATGGCCAGTAATCCGAGATTACCGAAGGCCAACTTACAAAGTTCACACACAAACAGAGTATAATATATGGGGCTTACAAGCGCGGAAGCAATATACTAGAATACAAGTGGTCCATAAGAGCCGTGCATAAGTTCAATGAAGTGACATACATCATTACATAGCTTTACAACTTGGATATACAAACAAAATAAAGTACTTATTACATCTTGACAAAATGGCTGCTAGAGCCGACATGTTCAAAATACATAAGTCCTCAAAATTTCCGACGTAAATACAAGGTTGCTGACTTAAACACAAAATGCCGACATAAGTATTGTCGACGTAACATGAATCCGAAATAAGATGCCGACATAACATGCATACAAAACATCGGGCACAAAACACACATCTCGGCGTAGCCGACTTCTTGCTTGAAACCTACATATATACATAGAGAGGGTGAGCTTGGATACTCAGTGAATGGCATAAGTAATAAAGGGGTTAAATGAATGATTCCCGAGGTCTTGCCAAAACATTACATATATCATAGCTTGTTCAAAACTTGTACTTAGCATAACTTGTATCAAAACATGTACTTGGCTTAACTTGACAAAACAAACCCACCCGTTCATAGACCGTCGGTGGCAAAACAAGGGTGCTACAAAAGTTTAGAGTCCTCTAGCACAAGGGACCTATGTTACAAAGGACCGTACCCTTTGAACACGATACTTGGTACTGCGAAAGTTTAGAGTCCTCCAGCACAAGGGACCTATGTTACAAAGGACCGTATCCTTTGAACACGATACTTTTACCAAGAAAGGACCGTATCCTTTTACACTTAATGCTGTGAAAGTTTAGAGTCCTCCAGCCAAGGGACTTTCATACTTAGTGCTGCGAAAGTTTAGAGTCCTCCAGCCAAGGGACTTTCATACTTAACATCAAAACAAAACTTATACTTGATACATAAAATAGGGATATTCATTCATGCTTAACAAATTCTTTTCAAAAACAAAGCAAAGCTTTTATCAAAACATTGTAACATAACTTTATTAAAAATACCACTCACTTAGTTCTCGGGACGTCGGGATCAAGGCAAAGGTCCAAGTCCTACAAACACATGGCAAAATCTACTGAATGTACTTCTCAAAACAAGTCTTACATGTATGCAAATGATCTCGGGAAAACATGCTGGAAGTCAAAACACTGTTTTACATGTCAGGAAGACATGCTGGGTACCAATCAGGTCTTTGCCGAGGTCCCACACCACCTGGCCGAGGTGTGGTTACCTAAGCTTCGGCGTGCGGCTGCATGCCGAGGTTCATGCGAGACAAACTAAAGGTGTAAGTGATCATGCAAGGTAGGCCAAGGTGAGATACGATGCTTGGCCTAAGTGTGAGGTCCAGGTGAGAGTGATCTCGGCGACTACACTTCGGGGAGTGAAGTCTGGAAATCTGGGTTGAAGAACATGAAGAACATGAACATGAACGTGAAGAACATGAGTACTAAAAATCATAACTTGTTCATTACAAAATCTGGGTTTTCATGCCATGAGTTCGAAAACATGGACCTGGGTACCTATACTTGAAAATCATATGAAAACAAACATGAAAACATGGATCTTGGTGCAAACTCTTGGATCAAAACATGACTTTTCTTGAAGAACACATGAATACTATTTTCTCTTTCCAAAACCGAACTTCAAAACAATGCATGGCTTACAAATCATATTCAATCATGCAATGCAATAACATAAACATAAAGAACAACATGAGCGAATCAAGAATCTAACCTTAGAACACGAATCTAACGGTTCGATCTCTAGGAATCAAGCTTGGAAATCTACTCTCTCTCAAGAACTCTCTCTTCCCTTCTAGAGCTTCTCTCTCTTCTTCAAAACAAGGATATATATAACAAATGATAGGTTTTCTCTCTCTGCCGGCTGATTTAACACTCAGCTCGGACACGTGGCAACGGCTGGTTGGTTCTCCTAAAAAAGGTGATAGATTGACAAGACAGGTGTAAGGCAAAGCGTATTCAACAAGCTTGGTGGCAAGGGCACTCCGGCAAGTGATGACATCGGCTAAGGACAAAGCTTCGGCAAGTCAGGGAACAATGATCTCGGCTAGGAAGGACAACACTTGGCCTAGCTGTGCCACACCTCGACCTAGGTGTGCCACACCTCGGTCTAGGTCATACCTGTCCAGGAACAAGATCACTTGGGTTCAAGGATGACATCTCGGCCTAGATAATACACATCTCGGCCTCGGTGGCACACACCTCGGCCTAGATGATAATCATCTCGGCTAATATGCCAGGACGAAGATGGAGGTCAATCAAAGTGGTTCCAAGATAGTTCTAGGCTTAAGGTGACCTCGGCTTGGAATAACCTAGGCTTCACATGACCTAGGCTTGCCATAACTTAGGCTTGACAACAAGGAGGGGACAAAACATGAAATCAACACTTAAACAAAACAAGACAAGACTTGCAATGCAACTTAACATAGCAAAACATATAAATGCATGCAAGCATGACTAAGACATGAATGTGGGTCGTTACAAACATTCTAATGCTTCCTCCACTTGTTAGGCTTGATCTCTTAACAAAAATTATAAGCAAATTTAATTTTTTTTTTTAACTTGTGAATCATTTTCGATATCATATATATATTTTTATGATAGAACACAAGTTCGGCATGCATGTATGTCTGGAGGAGGGTAGAGGCCATACTGATTGAGCCCATTGCAAGAGCCACTGCTTTTTCACATGCTCATTAATGAGAGAGAGTTCTTTCTCTCCGCATCTATTAATCCGTAAGTTATTTATTTGGGGAATTTATCAGAAAGTCCTATATGGCGAAATTGTATTCTATTTGGTCCCATGAATATTTTGTTTGATTAAACAGTTCATGATAGTAGACATATCTTACTGATAACTCCTTTTTTGAATTACATTGTTATATGATGGACAAATATGCCCTACATCAATTATGGGCTGTTTTGAACTACCCCAGGGTGCCTCAACCTCACGAACCGTGCCGCATCGGCTCGAACAACGTCGGAAAACGAGTCCTCAACGGACTTAGACAAGCCGGCTCGCACGCGAGCCTCGGAGAGAGACCGCTTGTCGAGGAGCCAGACGCAGACGGTGGGGTACTGGTGGGAGAGAGCCGATTCAGAGCGAGCTTTGGCGGAGTAGAGCTTCCAGACGAGGCCTGGACCGGCGGAGCCGATCTGGTCGAGGAGGTCGTAGTCTTGGAGGGGTTTGGGTCCGGTGACTTCTTGCACCGTGGTCTGTACGGTTTTTTCGATGACCGCGGCGGTCTTGGCTAAGGCTTGGGTTAGGGTTTTCATGTTCAGGGACATGGTTTGGTTAGGGTTGATGATGATTGTGATTGTTGAGATTTTTTTGATGATCGCGGTTGGGCTTGGGTTAGGGTTTTCAATCCGGCAGGCCGGTGTACCACAACAGAGGGATCCGTTTTTCAGATCCGGTGTACCACAACAGAGGGATCCATTTTTCAGGCCGGTATACCACAACAGAGGGATCCGTTTCAGTCCGGCAGGCCGATGTACCACGTCGGCATCGTCAGATCTGGGAAATGCATTTCTACAAATGCGAACTTTGGTTTCTGAAATCATGTCGTCGTCTGATTTGGATTTTTCATATATTCAAGTTCTAAAAATACAAATCTGTGAACTTTAAATCTAAAAATGCGAACTTTTTACAAAATCTGAAATCATGAGTTCGCATATTGTATGAACAGACTATATTTTGAATATGCGAACAGACTATGCCGTAGAAATGTGAACTTCAGACATGCGAACCACGTGGGCATCGTCTGATTTGGATTTTTCACAGATTTTATGAACTTTGATTTTGGTGTACCACGTCGGCATCGCCAGATCTAGGAATTGAATTTCATCTCATGATGGCAATTGGAAAACAAAGGGTGAAATTGTGGGGAAGCCGAAACGTGACACAACCTACGTCAGAGAAAAAGAGTACTGTTACCTTTTTTTTGAAACGTGAATCTCACACACCCTTTCCAATAGATATTTTGCCACGTGGAATCGGTGAGGTTCACGTCGAAACATCACAAATTGCAATTGGAAAACAAAGGCTCAAACTGACGTAAAGTTGAAACGTGACACAATCCACGTCATTAAAAAAAAAAAAAAAAGTGTCAAATTCACGTCACAACCCACGTCACAGAAAAAGAGTACTATTACCTTTTTTTTGGAACGTGAATCTCACACACCCCTTCCTATAAATACATGCGGGTCTACAAACTCAAATTAACACTTTAATGACAAAATAGTAAACAAAAAACCCAAAGGACTAAATGGTTTAAAAGAAAACAATTGGGATCACATGATCTACAAGATAGTAAAATAGGATTTACTGGTCAATTCCCCTATTTATTTATAATTTTTTTATTATCTATAGCATGAGGTTAAAATGACAGATTGACAGTGATTCCTCTGTAACTTTTGTAAATAAATTGTCAATCAGAAAGTTCAATTTACATTAAACACGATACATAATTCAATCCTATGGCATAACCTCTCAAACAAACAAAATCATAATTCTTACCTACTGCCGACACATTGTCACAAGTACATTAATATACACTTCAATAATTCACATGTACAATCTTTGTTTTTTCCCTCCAACATGGAAATGAAAACTAGAATGATTCAAATTTCACAATTGCAGAAGCTATATGAATTGGGGGCTCGACGGGTCCTTGTGACGGGCACCGGACCATTGGGATGCGTGCCATCGGAACTGGCACAGCGGAGCAGGACGGGGGAGTGCGTGGTGGAGTTGCAGCAGGCGGCGGGGTTGTTCAACCCACAACTTATTCAGATGGTGAATGGACTCAACAGCCAAATTGGATCTACTGTCTTTGTAGCTGCTAATGCACAGCGAATGCACATGGATTTCATTTCCGATCCTCAAGCTTATGGTATGCCACCAATTTCCTATCACTTCATTTCTCAATAGAATCTGATTATAATTTTTTCATATGAGATGTGTTTTACTTTTTTGTGAGTCCAATATTTATGTGAGAGAATTGTGTCTAATTTTGTAATTAATTTTTGAATAAATAACCGGGCTCTTTTTTAATAAGTTTGTTACCACTGAGTTGATAATTTGAAAACACCATTCTCATAACTTTGAAATAATTGAACCTTTTTTTTCCAAACAATTTAAATTATTTTTACCTCATAAACTAACAGCAATAGCTACATCACTAATGTCACACAAAGTACCAAATTTTTAAAAATAATTGCAATAAATTGTAACAAATAGGACCAATGTCTTACATGCTGGACAAACACAATAATTTAAAGGAGATATAACAGGAAAAATTTATTTTAAAATTATGAAAAAGTTTAGGGGATTTACGTGTAAGTCTTAATAGATGGTTGTTTTGAAAAGTTGGTTAAAAACTAATTTTTTTAGATTTTTTTGAAAAAACATGTAAAAAAGTAGAGAGGCAATGTGACTAAAAATAGGTTAAAAGTTAAAATTTGATTTTTAACCAAGTTCCCAAATTATGATAATTAATGACTTTTTCATCAAATATTATTAAAAAAAATGTCATTAATTGTTAATTTTTAGCGACAATTTAAAAATTTGTCACACAAAATTTCACTAATTATAAATTTTAGCGACAGTTTAAAAAAATCATTACAAAAAAGTTACTAATTTTTGACTTTCAACGATAGTTTGAAAAATTTATCATAGGAAAACGTTACTAATTATAAGTTTTAGTGGCAATTTATAAAAATTGTGACAAAAAAGTCACTAATTGTCAATTTTTAGTGACATGCAAAAAAATAGTCAAAAAAATTTATTTTTAGTAACAATTTTACTAAGATTTATTTTCAATAGGACTTGATAGGAATTAAATTCAACTATTAGAACATATTAGTAATTTATCTAAAAATTTATGATTTTAATTATTAATATTTATAAAATTTACAATTTTTTTATAATTATTTTTAAAAATATCAACTGAATTGTAATTTTTCCTCACCATAAACCCGTCTTTTTTATTTTAGTATTTTTTACTTTTCTTACACGTAACAAAATCATAACCAATTTAGTGATATTACCCTTCAAAAATATATCGATTTATTCTGAATACAGCTCATATCATATTAAATTTTAATTTTTAATTTTTAATTTTCTTAAAATATATAACTTTTCGTAACCAATTTAATGAACCTGATGTGCAAGGGTAGGGCAAGTAAGAACGGACCACAATTTGATTGGAGGAATGGGCAACGCAAGTGGGACTCACATGGACCACTTTCGCACGGGAAAATTTATTGAGGGAGTGGGAGTCAAGTGACCCTTTACTGTAGAACCAATCACCATCTATTATGTTGTTCACAAGTTCATACCATCATTACTCATTTATTATTTATTTATTAGGGTTATGTTGCATTTGCTACTACTACGTTTAAAACTTGAGAATGTATGAATTAAATTTATTTTGAGTGACGTCTATATTTAAAATTTGACAATTTTTCTGATCCATAGCATTTTAGTAAAGTTTATTAAACCTAATATATACAACTATTAATAGCTTCATTTGCCTCCTTGACTTTTTCAATTTTCTTATTTGATTTTTCAGACTTTGTTGAGTTAGATCTCATTCTCAACTCATTATCTAAATAGAATTAATATATATATATATTTCTTTTCTAATAATTTTCCATGAACTTTTGGATTTCTACAGTAACTAGCATAAATTATCAACTAATTCAATCTTTCAATTCATCTTGATGGTTTTATGGTTTGGGCCTGCAGGGTTTCGTCACCTCAAAGATAGCATGTTGTGGGCAAGGACCATACAATGGGCTTGGGCTTTGCACGCCTCTCTCCAACTTGTGCCCTAACAGAGACATCTATGCATTTTGGGACCCATTCCATCCATCTGAGAGGGCTAACAGGTTTGTTGTTCAACAGATCTTGACTGGCTCCACCAACTACATGTACCCTATGAACCTCAGCACCATCCTTGCCTTGGACTCCACCACCTAAAATACCTAGTCTTTTTCTCGGGATTTTCTGCTTCAAATTTCTCAGTCCCCATGTCTCAAAGTACTTGCATTGAATCATGTTTCAATATTCTCGCACCTTAGAATTCTCATATGACTCAATTGTTGTGAGTGTCAGGGATAAGAGACGGAAAATTTAGGAATAGAGGATCCCTCACCCTAATTTTCTATCTTTTGTTCGAATTGTTAGCATAATAAGTGCTTATATGTGATATTTTAAACAGTGATGTTTGTTTGTTTGTTTGTTGGTCTAAAAGTGATGAAAGTAGAGTGTGATATTTCAATTTTTATGTCTATTTAGTAATTAATTGCTCAATGAGAGTAAGCAATTTGTCAATTTCGAGCCAATAATATATTGATTAGTTTAGTTGTTTTCAACCTTGAGAGTTGACTTGTTTGGCACTATTGATTAAGAATGTGTTTGGGATGGATGATGCATCTTTAGTGAGAAAATTGTCCCATTACTATTCAAGATCGGTATGCGTCTCTTTTATTTATTGATGATATCAAAATTATAAATAAAACATCTTAATGTGCATAAATATCTTAATGTGAAAATATAATCTAATTACGTAACTCAACATAACTCTCTCATATAGGATGTAACTACACGTTGCCCTCCCTTCTTAATTTAGTGACATTTGAAAGTGCCACAAAACTATTCTTCTAATGACATTTTTTAGTTTTGTGACATTTTGAACAAGTGTCATTTCTATCGGTGCCACGGTAGATATTTGCAAGTGCCACTACACCATCATGGTTAAAAACTTTCAATGACATTTTGATGTCATGATAGATACTATTTATGACACTATCAAGCGCCATTAAAAAAAGAGTTAGTGACACTTCTAAGTACCATTACACCATCAAGGCTACACACTTTCAGTGACACTTTAATGTCATGGTAGACACTATTCGTGACGCTATGAAGTGTCATTAAAAAAGACTTGCAATTTAAAAAATGCCACTACATGGATTTTTAATGACACTTGTTATCTTACAATTGATATAAATGCCACTAAATCCAATTCATTTGTGCCATTACATAGATATAAGTGACATTGGAACTTATTGAATCAATTTTATAAGCAATTGAATATTAATCACCACATTTTATATTAATTTGACATCCATTCATCCTTTAATATTTTCATAACAATAAACAAATATTACCACCATAGGATAATCACATCAAAAAAAAAAAAAAAAATTCAAACCACAATCAATTATTTATTATTGAAATATAAATTTATTTATATTGCAATAAAATTTCCTTGCCGAAATTATAAAATATTCTACTACACTAACAAAGTTAAAGCAAATAAAATTTAAAAGAAAATTATTCAAACCATAAGTTTTGAAAAGCTATAGTGACATCCATATTCCGAAAAGACAAATTATCAAAACAAAATCAGTTCCCAAACTCTCAACCTCACTTGTATAAATATTCTTGGCTAACATCCATAAGTTGCGAAATCTGTATCCAAAAGATAAACTTATAAAGGTAATTGACACTATATTAAATTAATAAAAATTTGTTAATGAAATTATTATTTATGAAAGAAATATACCACAAATGGAGCAGGCCAAGCAACATGAGCTCCAATAGCTTATCCAATTGTTTTGGCAAGTCCATATGATCGGATCAAGCTCTCATTAGGTTTGATTGGCACTTGAACATGTACCTCCCAATAGTCAGGTCCTAGTTCTTCTCCTTCTACTTCTTTAGATGCATCTGTGTTTTTAAGTACTCCGATTGCAACTGTTTCTGTTGGCCTAATAATATTTTTTAGAACCACTATATCTCCCACCTGTACAATCAAGATTTAATTACTTAAGTAATTATATATTTACAATTAATAAATAATATTTAAAAAATAAACTAGTACAAAGTGCCAAAGTAAAGATGATAACAACTGAAAGTGATATTCATTTTTCTAGTAGATACCAAATGATTTAATCACTTAATTGGTTCACCACACTACAACAAATTATATAATAGACCATATCAAATAATAGCTTAAAGAATCAATAACAACCAAAGACACCAATTAACAACAATCAAAACTATGCCCATTATTAATATCATGATCCCCTAACCTCAACAATGTAAATCAAATGTAATTGTGAAAAATGACAATCAACTAATTACTTTCAAGCAATATTTTTTAAGAGAATCAAAAAGAGCCCATGCGGTAATAAATGATGGAGAGATGTCTTGTTGAAGCTTGACAAGAAATTAAAAATTAAAAAAAAGCACAAGCTTCGTCATGTCATGATTTTGACTATGTAGCACAATTTGTCTAGATTTAAACAATGAAATTTAGGTCCACAATATTCATTCATTGGTTAATTGTAAGACAAGTTTTGCATGCTATTCTAAAATAAAGTTGGAAGTAATATGATATATATGATTAGCTCTTAGTGGATACCTGAGTAAGAGAGTCATCTTGTATCGATGACAAGAACCATGCTTGATGTCAAGCTGTCATGTCAAGAGGACTAGAAGCTGTTGTGACCTAACCAAATTTGAATTAATTAATTTTACAAACACACACACATAGATATATGTATGTATATATATGTGTAGGAAAACATTAATAACTTATAAATTCTATTAACAAAATTACCTAGTTAGATGTGTTTGTCAAGTTATTCGGAATATGCTGAACATGGGAAACTTTGGACCTTAGCTCCGAATTTTCAGCTTCCATAGCATCCATTGTTATGTCTTGGTTTGCTTTATGGCCAGATGTATCTCTCCATAAATTAGACGGGGAGACACCTAATTCATACATGCGAACTCGTCTATATTTTTCTTTTACCCATCACTTGTCCAAATGTATCATTTGGGCCCTCATTTGATAAATTTACATTTAAAGTTGTCCTCTAATTCATTTCATACTATAAGGTTGCAATAAACTTAACTTAATATATACATTTCAATCTCTCAACACTATAATGTGAGAATTTTAACTAATCTACAAGTTCAAATGGACAGATAATTATTTGGTACATACTATCATTGCTTTCGTTGCCTCAGGGGTTCCAGTCTCCTTTGTATAACATACTTTAAACATGTGAGCACGTGTTGGAGAGTGTCCCAACTTATTCTTCTACAAAATAATATATTCCAAAATATAAATTATATCTTCTTGTCACATAATGCATACATTATCATATTAAATATACAACATGAAAAGATTAATTAACTTGCTCCTTTCGAAGACGTGGGAAACTTTTTGTTCCAGTAGTATGATTATACTTTTGCTCTGCACGACTTGCTTTGTTTTTATCACTTTGTGCCTAAAATTACAAATGCATAAATTAATGGTGCCTAAACTATAGCAAGTAAAAAAAAAACATATAATGATCAGATCAAATATACTTTTACTTCTTCGATGGCCCAATACTTAATAAGGTGTTCCCACTGATCAGCATATACTCTCTTATCTTTATAATACTTTTGTTGGTCAAAACTCAAATGGTTTTTATAATAATTTTTCTTTATGTCTGCCTTCTAGTCTTTTAACTTCTTGCCAGAACACTTCATAACCCAAGTCCTAGTATGACTTGGAAGATCAAACTTTGACTGAAGAGAGAGAGAGAGAGAGAGAAAGAGAGAGGGGAATAAAATAATACAAAATTAATCTTTCCACATACAAAATTAAAATTACAAAAAATTATAAAGAGTGTTGTTTTAATCATATTACTCATGTTTACTACTTTTCACATGTGATCTTCGCACAATATTATGTCA
Source organism: Camellia granthamiana (assembly GCA_036172215.1). NCBI lineage: Eukaryota > Viridiplantae > Streptophyta > Magnoliopsida > Ericales > Theaceae > Camellia > Camellia granthamiana. The sequence continues at coordinate 184,300,678 of CM069903.1, forward strand.
TTTACCTGTACAAGTGCCCATATGTGATTTTTGTAATGTTCTGGGACTTTATGCCAATTCTTGTAAATGAGTGGTGCATTTTTCCCATCACGCACAATAGTTCCAATGAACAATGATAATTTTGTTGCCAATTTGTCATCAGGTTGGCCAAGTTTGTTCCAACTGACTGTTAGGCGCTCGTTATCACGAGTACCCCAAATATTACGCATTTGAGTAGGACCTCTAGTTTTCTTTTTTTCACTACCACCATCTAGTTATAAAAAAAATAAAATAAATAATAATAATACTAATATAGTGTGGGGATATGATTTCTGAATGGCAATACGTGGCCGAGGTGGCACCGAAGTGTCAGTCGAGGTGCCACATGTCTTGATCATGATGCCGAGGTAATCTCGGCTAGGTCGAGGATATCTACGAAGATACCGGAATCCGGGGTAAACGGATAAGGGACAAGAGTCATAGAATGAGAGAAGACTTCAGTGTAGATAAAGACAAGACTCTTAGAGAGTTTATCCCAATTCTACTGGGAGTCCAAGATTAGCAGTAATCTAGAGTCCATTGAGGCTAGGCTTCTATTGGGACTAGGTTTGTGTTGGCTATAAAAGGGAGGCACCCTCATGGATCTAACGCTTTTGATATTCTGAATAGTGAGTTAAGCACTTTCGCTATCTTTGAGAGATAACTGACTTGATCGTTTGAGTGCCCTCGGGTGGACGAACCACCACCGAAATCTCTTCTTTCTGTGACAGGTCGTTCGGGTTTAATCTATTTTATCGGTGCTCTCCAGCTAAGTACTAGTTTGGCAGTGTGGTCAGAAATTGACACACAATTTGGCGCCGTCTGTGAGAAAGAAAGGAGAATAGATGGCCAATAACGGACAGAAAGAGAAGGTTGGGGACGACACTCCTACTGGGAGTGGGAAACCTGTTAACCTTGACGTCGAAGAAGACAATTGCAACAAAGAGACTTGTGATAAGAATCACGGAGAAAAGGACATCGGCCAGGAGGGCAACACGTCAAAGAAATCAGATCGAAGCGGGCATTATAACGAGGACGACCTCCAAGTGTGGAAAAAAAGATGCCGACGAAGGGAGGACGAGATGAAAGGAATGGCGAACAAATTGGCGGACCTACAAACGGTCGTCAACTTCATGATATAGAACAATGTCATGCAGCCACCATTCCTGTTACAAGATACGCCGATTCCAGCAGCCAAAAAAGATGCCCGAAAAGATGGGCAGAAAACAGTCCCTATAGGCCCCTAACATGCCAGGACCAAGGAACACTCTCACCGGCCTTTAAGGGAGGTCGGGCGAGGAGAGTCAATGAAAGGAGAATCACGGAGGATGTATCGTACCAAGGAGGCTGACCCCAAAGAACATCGGCATGTTCAAGGGAAGGAGCTATGTTTCGATGCAACTAACGAAGAGAGGTCCAAGAGGACTCATAATGACGCCGCAAGTAGTGCACCGAAAAGACTGAAATCCGGAGATAGCTGAGCTCCTAGGTGGACCAAGGAGGATCTGAGAGATTACCTCCAGAGGAAGCAACACGATGCCGAGGTAACCTCTCCGGTTAAGCCGAGAACACCGTTCTTGGTAGAGTTGGACAAATTTGAGGCCTCGAAAAGGTTTAGTATGCCGAGATTCCAAATATACGACCGTAAGTCAGATCCCAACTTTCACGTCGGCTTATACCTGAACTCGATGGCATTATACACCGGGAACGAGCTGTTGCTTTGCAAGGTGTTCCTCTCGTCCTTCGGGAAAATTGCATCAGACTGGTTTCAAAGTTGCCGAAAGGAACTGTGAAGACTTGGAAAGGCCTGGCCGAGATGTTTATGGCCAGGTTTATGACAAACAAGCTACAGCCATTAAGGGTGGACTCCTTGATGGCTCTAAGTATCAGTGAGGATGAAATCCTTAGGGCCTATGCCAAGAGGTACTATGAGGTATTCAACCGGATACCAAGATGCAACTAAGAGGTGGCGGTCGTGTCTTTCAAGAGCGGCCTGAAAGATGATTGTTTGCTTCGCAAATCATTGGCAAAGACACTGCCAAAGAATATGGAAGAACTGATGGCTAGAATTGAGAAGTATGAGAGGGCCGAGGAAGACACGCCGAGAATAAAGGCGTCGAAACAAGAGAAGGGAAACGGCTTGCCGAAGCGGGGCCAAGGTAATGGCGGGTACAACAAGCAAGAGACAGGGTTAAGGGCTGCGCAAGCAATCACAACTGTATTTCGAATCCTAGTTTATAAAGTCTTGGAGAAAATCCGAAATCAACCCTATTACAGAGCACTAGTAAGGGTTCCGGGGGGAATTTATAGGAAGAAGCCTTAGCAAGCATTGTGCTTACCACAATGAAGATGGGCATCTGACTCAGGGGTGCAGAGCCCTGAAGGCACATCTGGAAGACCTGGTAAGACAATGTCATTTAAGGGACCTTGTAGACGAGGCCAGGACAAGGGAAGAGTAAGTAAGACTGTCTCAAGCACCGGCAGCACCGCCTCCTCCAGCACCCCAATCGCAGGTAGGCGGACCTCAGGTGATCAATGTGATTCACTCGAAGGTCAATGAGAATGAACTACGTGGGGAGACTCAGAAGGTAAAACACTTGCAACATGTGTACCAGGTCAGACAGAAAAGACCTAGCGCAGACGAGTGCCAGGGACCAGTGGTGTCCTTTACTGAAGACGACCCAGAGATGGTGCAACATCCACACAACGATGCCTTGGTAATATCCCTCAGATTGGAGAATGCCAAGTAAAACGCATCTTAATTGACCAAGGCAGCTCTTGTGACATCATGTATGTCAGGTGTTACAAGGAGCTTGGCCTTCACCAAGATGATCTGGAACAATCCAATGGTCCAATGGTCGGGTTCAATGGAACACCGACATGGCCCCTAGGAGCAGTTAGTTTGGAGGTGCAGGCTGGCGCCAAGAAGATAAAAACTGAGTTCACAGTGATTGACACCCTCTCCCCTTACAATGCTATTCTGGGAAGGCCATGACTGCATGCAATGGGGGCTATTCCCTCAACATTGCACCAGTTGTTGCGATTCCCAACGGAGCACGGAATTGAGGAGGTCAGAGGGGACCAAGTGCAGGCAAAGAATTTGCTCCATGGCAACAATGAAATCCACCTGCAACATACGAGAAACAGAGCCAGCAGAGATTGAAGACGAGGACATGGAAGTCCTAGAGGACGTCGGCAAAGAGCCAGCCGAGAAGGGTGAGGAAGCCCTGAAGAAAATCCTTGTCCAGCAAGGGGATGAAAAGCGCTTCTTCCTTCTCGGCTTGGGCTTGGCCGAGGAAGAGGAAAAAGAACTAGAGGCGTTCTTGAGAGCAAACATTGAAGTGTTTGCCTGGACGCCATACGGGATGCCTGACATTGACCCCAAGGTCACTTGCCATAGACTGAGCGTGGACAGGTCGGCTAAACTTGTCATCCAGCGAGCAAGAAGGCCGACGTTGATGCATGTCGAGGCAGTAGAAGAAAGAAGGGAGAAAGCAGCAATTCAGCTGGGGGCATACCAGCAGCAGCTTGCCAGGGCTTATAATAAGAAGGTTAACCCAAGAGAGTTCCAAGTTGGTGCCTTCATCTTGAGAAAGGTCGTCGGCAACAAAAAGGATCCCAGAGAGGGCAAGCTTGGTGTGACAACCCTCACCTCTGATTAGCGTTAATTCATGATTAAGCGTGATAAGTAATTTATTAATATGAAATCCTAAATTGATTACATGAGTATGTTATTTTAATTGCATTCTTATCTGTTTGATATAGGAAGATCTGTTCATGTTTTGATTTTAAATTGCGAATTGAAAGCCTTATCGGCAACCGATTCAGAAATTGACTTGGGTTATATGCTAATTAGGATTCATAGAATTTTATGGTAGGTTTAATTAAAATTCAATTTAGAATGATTAAATTAGAATAAATAATGATAGATTAATTGAATGTAAGTTATTTACATAATTGCCCTTGAGTGGGCTCCCTCAAAAACTATTGTTTTGGTTCTCATTACTTAAATGTTTGACATCATCTATCTTTCCATCTTCTTGCCCCAAAACGTGAGAGAAAGGGAGAATAGGAAGAATTGGTTTCAATTAGAGTTTTGCTAGAAAATTTTGAGGAATTTGAAGGAGCCTTAAAGAATTGTACATTTGCTCAAAAACCTTGCTTAAGTAAAGCTTAATTGAGAAGCCTAGGTAAGGACTCAACCTCTTAATCTTGAAATTTGAGTCATCTAGGACTTGCATGTGGATTAAATGGGTGAATTAATGGGAGAATTGAGCTTAAATTCATGGGAGCTAAGTTAAGTCATGCATGCATGTCCATATCATGGAGTTTTGAAGTTAATTTGGATGAAATTCTTCCATGCATGTTCATATTATAGTTGTAATCTAAGAATTCATCATGTTTTTGGAAAGAATGGCCCATTTGATCATGTGTTAGAGGCTATGAATTCAAATAAACACATGCATGGCATAATTACATCATGTTCTTTTATTTGAAGTTGAATTTGTGCTCAATTGTCATACTTTTGGGGTTTGATTTTATGAAATGATCTTTAAAACATGTTGTATTATGAGTTTCCAAGTGTTTTCCAAAAATTTGGCCCAAAGGATGAGTTTTGGCATGTTTGATTCATGGTTTGAAGTTTGGGAGCAAATCTGGAAAACCCAGAATTTGGCTTCCTCGCTCGAGCGAAGGATTCCACGCTTGAGCGACCACCTTTGTTTTCAGAATTCCGCTCGAGCGACGGAATGCTGGCTCGAGCATAAATTGCAAGCTCTTAGTTTTTTGCGTGTGCAGACGCACGCTCGAGCGACGAGACTTACGCTCGAGCGAAGAATTGTGTCTCATGCTCGAGCGAGCATCGAGCGGAGAATTTCAGCAACTAATACTTTTCACATTTTTGCAGATCGCTCGAGCGAGGGAGTATACGCTCGAGCGACCTCTCTCATTTGGTAAGCTCGCTCGAGCGAAGGAGTCTATGCTCGAGCGAGACCCCTATTTTCAACAAGTTTTGGAAAATATTTCTAAGTACATTTTTGCATCCTCATTTCATCCTAGGCATTCTTAGGCCATGTTTAAGGCATCATAATGAGGATAATGTTATAGAACCACACCAAGTCAAGTCAAGGGCTAAGTTATTAATCCCGAGTGTGTAATTTAGTGTGTGTTTGTTCTGCAACTGTGTAAGGTTGGCACCCGAGGACGCTGATTAGTCGCCTATAGCCCAGTAACTTGTGAGTAACAATGTTGTAAAGCTATGTTAAATTATAATTATTTTCTGAATGATTAACTGTACTACTTCTTGAAATGATGTTGTTTATTGAATGAATGTTTGTCTTATTTTATGAACTGTACTTGTGGCATCCGTAGCAACTGACTGTTACTGCTACTGTTACTGTTACAGAGATCTCTGTCAGTTCCAATGTTGAAACTACTACTGTTTCCTGTTTTGATGGCCATCAACTGACTGTTCGGTCCATTAAGACCTACTGTACTGTTCTGCTATTAGATGTACCACGTATGTGTAACAAGCCCGCGAGGGACCTCGCTACAGTTCGGACTCGATTTTGTTGCGGTTCCAAATCTCGAACCAAAGAGTCCAAATCCGGCAAATCGTTTTGAAGAAAAACAGATTTTTTTTGAAAGAAGTGCCAAACATGGACTGCTTTGCCAGATAACAGAGTCGCCACCTAAATATTTTAAAATGGGAAATTTAGGAAACCCTGACTCGGTGCCAAAAGGCCACGTGTCCGTCATCACCAAAGTTGGCTCGGGAACTTGGGTACGATTAGGGAAGGTCACATCGTGAGCACCCCCTCTCGCCCGGTCAAAGACCGGCCTCTACTAACCATGATATCTGTTTTTGAAAACTTTGTGAGTTCTTATTCCGGTTATTAGCCTAGGTTACTATGTGATGCTCGCAGCAAACAAGTATAGACTGGATCGCCTGAATTGGAACAAAACACTTCGTGTTTGTTTGCTTGAAAATGGTTTGATGGTGCTACCCGCAGGTAGGCTAAAATGCGGATTTGCCACCCTCAGGTGGGCTTAGAAAAACAGTGATTTTGCCACTATCTAGTGGGCTTAACAAACAGTCAGTGCATTGTCCCAATTCAGATAACTCAACCTCCACCCACAGGCATTCAAGGCAGTTATATCACATAAGCACATAGCCTCATGGTAAGCATGCTTTTATGGCAGTCACTCACACACATGCAAGGATGCTAAAGCATAAAACTTACCGAGTACTCCAAGCCAAAACAAAAACCGATTAGAAATCATGCATGATCCTAATATATACAGATTTGCCTAATGCAACACATGCAAAGATGCAACTAAAGCAGGCTCGGCTATTCTAAACATGGCATGTGAAATGCTACAGCTATCACGTATTCATCTTGTAATTGAAATACAATGCAGTTTGTATGATGCGCCGAGCCCGGTGCATGCAAACAGATGAATGATGCAAACATGCTGTCATACTGTATGCTAATTGAAATATGCCCTAATCTAACCATCGTAAGCGGGTAAATAAAAGGGGGAAAGAAATGGGGGTTGGAAGACATACATCACACTCACACACCCTTATTACAAGTTTGCCCTCGCGCAGAGGGTCCGAGTAAATAATACAGTCCGAAATAAAAGAATAATACAGTCCGAAATATACAGATAAAGTACAAATTCCTAATTAATTAACAAATTAACTAAGAAAGCAGTAAACTGGCATGTAAGCCAGGGGCTGCCTTGCTTCTGATGAGTGACGGGCTGTTTTCTCGTGGAAATCCATTGGGATGCCCCAATTAGCCTCTGTTTGCAGTATTTCTCGAAATGCGCGCCGGACTCCGAAAATTTGCTGATTCTTCATTTTGCTGCAACAGAGAGCAGGAAAAGGGCATAGCAATGTATTTCACAAATATATGCATGCCTCGATCCTCGTGCCACCAATCACGCATCTCGATGCATGATGGCCGAGGAGCCGAATTGCACAACTCAATATAGGATGAATGCATGTGAATGCTACAACAAAACCTAACTCCATCACGGATAATCCGGAGTGTCGGTGACTTGGGAATTGAGACCCGTTCCGATACTCGAAGTACAGAATGCGCCTCGTTTCCCGTGCAATATGCATGACATGCATGAAATGCAGCTAACATACGACCTAGCATGCACAATGTTATGAAAATGAAATGCCTCGAAATGCGTGCACGCGGGCACGCAAACTGAGGTGATGATCCTAAGACATGAAATGACATATGCAATGCAAATCGGATAAAACCGAAGTGCCTCGAAATGCGTGCACACGGGCACGCAAACCGAGGCGATGATATGAAATGCAAATCGGATAAAATCGAAGTGCCTCGAAATGCGTGCACACGGGCACGCAAACTGAGGCGATGATGAAATGGAAATTGGATAAAACCGAAGTGCCTCAAAATGCGTGCACACGGGCACGCATACCGAGGCGGAGATGCTAAAATGCAAATCGGATAAAACCGAAGTGCCTCGAAGTGCGTGCACACGGGCACGCAAACCGAGGACGATGCTAAAATGAAATGAAATGGCATACGGAATACAAATTGGGCTTACGCCAACATGAGAGGACCTCAGCCGCACTCACATAAGCTGCCGTCGGGTAAAAACAAAGTTGCCTCGAAACGCGTGCCCACGGACACGCAAACCGAGGAATGCATAAAATGGCATACGGAATGCAGTGATGGGCTTACGCCAACATGAGAGAGTCTCAGCCGCACTCACATAGGCTGCCGACAGATAAAAAATAAAGTGCCTCGAAATGCGTGCATACGGGCACACAAACCGAGGCAATGGCATACAAGCATGAAAATGCAAATTGGGCTTACGCCAACATGAGAGGGCCTCAACCACACTCACATAGGCTGCCGGCGGATAAAACGAGGCTGCCTCGAAATGCGCGCACACGGGCACGCAAATCGAGAAATGCATAAAATGGCATACGGAATGCAGTGATGGGCTTACGCCAACATGAGAGAGCCTCAGCCGCACTCACATAGGCTGCCAATGAATGAAAATGAGGTGCCTCGAGATGCGTGCACACGGGCACGCAAACCGAGGCATGGCCCGAAGGCATGAAAATGATGTACGAATGAAATATGATATATGGAATATGAAAGATGCAAATTTCAGCGGCTAAAATGATGCACAAATAGCCCCCAAAGTATAACAAAATTACAACCGATGCCCGAAATGCAATAAAAAGCACCCGAAATGGCCTACAGCCCTATTAAACATACAGAATATGGACATGGAATGCAAAACAGTGGCAAGGCAGCCCCTAAACTAGCATTTTATCAGCACAAAGAAAGGCCAAATAATGCTCACAAGTATGGAAACAAAAGCTTGCAAAAATACGGGTAAAAGAGGGGAATTACAAAGCAAGTGATATGTACAATGCTCAAACCCAAAAATGCAGTTCTACAACATTAAAGAGGGGACCAAAAATATGCATATTTACAGTAGATGATGGCCTCCAATTCAGTGTGTAGATATGGCAAACATGGCATGCAAAATAAGGGTCAAAAGAGGGTTATAAAGAGAGGTATCATAAGCAATGACCAAAAAACTTTAGACCCTTAACAAAACTTGAAGAATAGGCCAAAAAAAGACACTTTACAAGCCTGATGAATGCCAGAAACAGAAGCTAGAATGGCCTAAACAAACATGCAAATTTACGGAAAATTTGATGGATTTCAAAGCAAGTACTAAAACCAATCACCAAATGTCTTAAGACCCTAAACAAAACATGACAAGGAGACAAAAATAAGGCTTTATCTAGGCCTGATGAAGGCCAAAATCCGGAGCCAAATGAGTCTAGCAAAGCATGCAAATTAATGGCCTAAAGAGGGATATTGAAAGAGGTCTATCATGGAAACACCAAATGAAGTTGAGCCCTTCTACAATGTTGTAGAGGGGCTCAAAATGAGTACAAAAACAGTAGGTGTCAAAGCCAAAAACTAAAAGGAAATAAAGTAAATATATTGACTCAAGATTATGCAAGAAAAAGGGATTTGAATGCTTACCCTTGAAGACAATTCTTTTGCTGCCTTGTAGCCTCAATTTGCTGATCCTTAGGCCTTGAAGAAGCTCCCTTTGTTGCTGAAATGGAGATGGTGGAGGTAGAGCTTGGAGTTGATGAAGGAATGGAAGCAAACTTGGATGTTTGAAGCTTGGAAATGGAGAGGGAGAGAGAGGTGTGTATGGAGCTCTCAAAGGGTTTTTCTAACTCTTCCACCAGCTGGAAGCTGCTGGTTTTTATGGCCAAAAAGGTGGAAATATCTTTCCCCAAATATCTAGATATTTTGAGGGCAAAATATCTAGATATTTTGAGGGCAAAAAAAAAGATTTTGTTCGGCCACGAAGTGGGCATCTGAGACCGCAGTGTTCCTCGGAATGATGAAACAGAGATACCTACCAAAATTGAACAAAAACTAATGCAAAACGAAAGCTCGGGGACCAAAACCGCGCGGGGGTCCCGAAAATGGGCTGCCGGGCATCGGAAGTGGTGTTCGGCTGCGAAGTGGGTATCAGAGACCCCAGTGTCCCTCGGCAGGACCAAACAGAGGTGTCTGCCAAAAATGAACAGACATCGATGCAAAATGAATGCTCGGGGCCTAAACCACGAAGTTCGGGGGTCCCGAAAATGGGCTGCCGGGCACCGGAAGTGGTGTTCAGCTGCGAAGTGGGTATTTGTGACCTCAGTGTCCCTCGGAAGGACCAAACAGAGGTGTCTGCCAAAAATGAACAGACATCGATGCAAAATGAATGCTCGGGGCCTAAACCGCGAAGTTCGGGGTCCCGAAAATGGGCTGCCGGGCACCGGAAGTGGTGTTCAGCTGCGAAGTGGGTATCAGAGACCCCAGTGTCCCTCGTTATGCTAAAACAGAGGCACTTACCAAAAATCGGAGAAATCGGAGATGGTTGGGCGGTCCCGAACCGAGGCACACGGCCTGACGGTCCCGAAAACTGGGAACCGGGCTCCGAAATGGGCAAAATGGCCTACGGCCACAAAACGTAGCCTACGGCCACTGAGAGATAGTCTACGGGACCACTCCCTCCCCTCAGGAAAGAAAACAGAGAAAACCGAGTCTGGTTCGCAAACCGAGACAAGACACAGAAGAGGGTTCGGGAGTCCGGAGGTAGGGCACATGGCCGCAACTCTGAGACTTCTGAACGAGCACAACATGCAACATCACCGAGCGCTCAATCGGTGACGTCTAAGTCTTAAGGTCGGTCAAAAATGGAGTGTCTACAGTTGCCCCTCTTTGACAGAACTCGGAAGTCACAAGTGACGGGAGTGAATGTAAAAGTCCAGAGACGACCCATTTTTGACAAGGCCGAAGACTTAGACAATCATACAAGATAAACAGAGATATGTGTGCCCGCAGGCGTGCCCGCAGGCAAAGGGGGGCAAAATGCAAAACGATATGCAGGAAGATTTTGATAATTGGACTTATACGCTACGCGAAGCCGGTTTGAAGATTGGACTTATACGCTACGCAAAGCCGGTTTGAAGATTGGACTTATACGCTACGCGAAGCCTGTTTGAAGATTGGACTTATACGCTACGCGAAGCCTGTTGAAGATTGGACTTATACGCTAAGCGAAGCCGGTTTGAAAATTGGACTTACACGCTACGCGAAGCCGGTTTGAAAATTGGAGTGAGCAAAGTGTGATGGATACACTATATGAACAAAGTGTGATAGATGCACTTAATGAACAGGTGTGAGTGTGTGATTGATACACCAAAAGAACGTGTGTGATTGATACACAAAGTGAGTGTGTGTGATTGATACACAAGGTAGGCATAGTGTGATAGATACAAAGCGAGTGTGTGTGATTGATACACAAAGTAGGCATAGTACAAAGCGAGTGTGTGTGATTGATACACAAAGTAGGCATAGTACAAAGCGAGTGTGTGTGATTGATACACAAAGTAGGCATAGTACAAAGCGAGTGTGTGTGATTGATACACTATATGAACAAAAGTGTGATTGATACACTGAAGGTGAACAAAGTGTGATGGATACACTAAAGGTGAACACGAAGTGTGATAGATGCACTTAGTGAACAAGTATGATTGATATACTAAAGGTGAACACGAAGGTGAACAAGTATGATGGATATACTAAAAGCGAACACAAAGTGTGATGGATGCACTATGTGAACAAAGTGTGATTGATACACTGAATGTGAACACGAAGTGTGATAGATGCACTTAGTGAACAGAGTGTGATTGATACACTAAAAGTGAACACGAAGTGTGATAGATGCACTTAGTGAACAAAGTGTGATTGATACACTAAAAGTGAACACGAAGTGTGATAGATGCTCTTAGTGAACAAAGTGTGATTGATACACTAAAAGTGAACACGAAGTGTGATAGATGCACTAAGTGAACAGAGTATGATTGATATACTGAATGTGAACACGAAGTGTGATAGATGCACTATGTGAACAGAGTATGATTGATATACTAAAAGCGAACACCAAGTGTGATAGATGCACTTAGTGAACAGAGTATGATTGATATACTGAATGTGAACACGAAGTGTGATAGATGCACTTAGTGACAAAGTATGATTGATATACTAAAAGCGAACACAAAGTGTGATAGATGCACTATGTGAACAGAGTATGATTGATATACTAAAAGCGAACACAAAGTGTGATAGATGCACTATGTGAACAGAGTATGATTGATATACTGAATGTGAACACGAAGTGTGATAGATGCACTTAGTGACAAAGTATGATTGATATACTAAAAGCGAACACAAAGTGTGATAGATGCACTATGTGAACAGAGTGTGATTGATACACTAAAAGTGAACACAAAGTGTGATAGATGCACTCGGTGAACAGAGTATGATAGATATACTGAATACGAACACAAAGTGTGATAGATGCACTATGTGAACAGAGTGTGATTGATACACTAAAAGTGAATACGGAGTGTGATAGATGCACTATGTGAACAGAGTATGATAGATATACTGAAAGTGAACATGTGCGTGATAGATACACAAGATGATAATGTGTGTGATAGATACACAAAATGAATGAAGTGTGATTGATACACTAAATGACTGAAGTGTGATTGATACACTAAAGTGAAAAGAGTGTGATTGATACACTAAGCGAATGAAGAAAGTGTAATAGATACCCAAAGTGAGCATAGTGTGATTGATACACAAAGTGAGCAGAGTATGATAGATATACTAAAGGTGAACACAAAGTGTGATAGATGCACTACGTGAACAAGTGTGATTGATACACTAAAGGTGTGTGATGGATACACAAAAAGTGAATATGTGCGTGATAGATACACAAAAATGGATGAAGTGTGATTGATACACTAAAGTGAAGAGAGTGTGAGTGACACACTAAGTGAAAATGTGTGTGATAGATACACAAAATGAATGAAGTGTGATTGATACACCAAAGCAAATGAAGTGTGTTAGATACACTAAGTGAAGCAAATAAAGTGTGATTGATACACTAAATGAATGATCTTAAACGGAAACTTCTTTGAATGAACCGTACATACAATATCGTGCATGACTGAGAAAGAAACTTGACAGGTACAATGCATTACAATGCATGATGCTTAAGGAAAGCAATAAATGGACAAAGCGGCGCTTTAGAAAACACCTCATGAGGTGAGTGGCGGTGAACCGCTCTACTCTGACGGGGATCCCCCTCATGCTCTTCGAACACTTTACCTTTAACTCGCAGTACAAAGGCTCTAAAATGCTGACAAGTAACAACATCTGTATGTAGGAGCTATGGCTGCTGCTTGCCTTCCTGATCATCTTCACAACTTTCCCTATTCTCCAATGGGGTGACAGACTAGGTTGGTTCAGTATCCAGAATTGAGGTGCATACATGCTATCTCAACCTATGGGGCTTCCATACAGATTTCAAGCCGAGGGCGCGCCTCTGGGTATTTAAACCAGACTTTAGTCTCGGAAATCCCGAACCTTTGCGTTCTAGGCCACGGCCATTCGAACTCTAATTTCCACCGTCGCAGTTGGTCTCCTAGGAACTCATCGCAAACACGGCCAAGATGCATCTGGCAGGGGCTGATACTTAGAGAGAGCATTTCTGATCGCCATTCTGGCTTGAAGTAGACTTGATCTTGAGCTTGAGGTAGAGGCACACTCATACTTCGGAACATTGGCAAGACCTGAAGAGGTACACACGGAATATAGTCTCGGAACTTACTGAAGTTGGAACAAACTCAGATGCCCGATATTTTCCTCTTTTGCTTTTGCTTTGCAGCCCGAAACTCATAGCTTCAGATAGGTCCTGGTTTTACTGTTCTCACATGACCTGGGTTGAACCCTGTGGTTTTACGAAAGAACAAATTCTGTTTTGCACAAATGTGGAGAACGGCACGGCACTCGGAGCACAAAACGATTTTTTGAAATTGAGAGTGAGCATAAGTTCTCAACTGGGTATTGAGCCTACGACTGAATACAGCACACTACGACTCAACAAGAAAACAAACGGCACACAACCTAGACACATCGAGTAACACTCGAGACGACTCAAAACAAGGATCGAGATAAGACAAAAAGACACGACACTCAGACGTGCACAGGGAGCCTGTTTCACCGGGTATGTTTCCCACCCTTTCTTATTTGTGATTCTCACATCACTCGGCCCTCAAGCTCTGTTCTTCTGAAAAAGCCCTTTTCTCACTTTTTCTCTCATCGCACATCTCTCTATTCTTCAATCTCTCATTTTTCATCCCTCCCCTAGGTGGTTGATGGATAAACAGGAAGTTGCGGGCTCTTGCCCCTAGCATTCTGCTAGATTCTTCTTCTTCTGCACGCAGCTAGTGAATTCTTCCCATAGAAGGGTTGCGCTACAACTGGGTGTGTAGCAAATCTGCAACTAACATCGGTTGATGATGCTTTGCTTGGAGTTCGGACATGATCAGATCTGTCCAGATGAGGGAGTGGAATCTCTGGTCTCATTCCAGTTCGTGCTTCGCACTTGGCTTGATACCTCGTTGCTCGGAGGGTGAGAGAGCCTTCAGCCCTTTGTTGTTAGCTTCAGTTGTGCCCTTTTCTGGCAAGTAGAGTGCCCTTCTCGGCAAGGATGGTGCCCTTTTCTGGCAAGTATTTTGGCAAGTATTTTGACAAAGGGGAAAAGACAGAACACCTGACTCAACTGTGCCCCTAGTTCAATATTTTGACCATTTTTTTTTGTTTTTCGCTTTCTACTAAAACAATTTTGACCCACATGAGAGTTAGATTAACATGCTTGTTCAATTTTTGATTTGAAATCATGCAAGTCAGGCTATGAGCACTGAAAACTTTCCTTTTTTGAGTCCAGGGAAAAGGTCCAGTTTTGGAAAAGATGGAACAATTTTCGAGAAAATAGTCAACCTCAGTAAAAATTCTCAAAAACTATTTTTGCAAACGGCCCCTGCTCAACGAGCATAGAACTCACTCTCGAGATGCACAACCTCAGATCCGGAGGAAAATTGCCCTTTGCTTGGAGAGAGCTGCATGGCAACGGAAAGTTGCCCCTTGTTTGAACGGCACCGTGGCGCATTGAATGGCAACGGAAAGTTGCCCCTTGTTTGACTGGCGCCGCAGCACACTGAATGGCAACAGAAAGTTGCCCCTTGTTTGGATAGCACCGCGGCGCATTGTAGTCAGTCCTCAGAGTGACGAGCACAACCAAATCCTCAGATACAGAGAAGACAAGGATGACCAGAACCATCGCATGGACACAATCAAATTGAAGTGTTTTACGGCTGGACTTCAGAATGAAGTTGCCTACGTATCCCAAACATGGGAATCAAGCCTTACGTAGTTCGGGGTTAAGGTACACTCGGGTATTTAACCTCTCCTTTTTATGCTCTAACTTTTGCCAAGGCGCCTGTTGCAGGTTTTTAACCTTGCGAGCTTTGTTTTTCTTTTCTTTTTCATTTTTCCTTTTCTTTTCATCTTCATTTTTTCTTTTTTTCTTCTCTTTTTCTTTTCTTTTTCTTTGTATTTTTTTTCTTTTTTTTTTCTTTTTTTTTCTTTGCTCTAACTTTTGCCTGGGTCGCCCTTCCGGGTTTTCGGCCCAGCGAGCCTCTCAAAGGATAGAAGTGTAACAAGTCCATGCCAAATGGTTTTGAGATTGAAGCCCTCTGTATTCAGGAGAGTGGCTGTTGTATTGATTTGCAGAAAGATCTTCCTTTGGCTCTCCGAGCACATCGGATATTTTTTGCCCCTAGTTCGAGGGGTGCTTTTATTCTAGCTTTGCAAGCTTCTTCTGATGAGGTCTGACCTTCTTGATCTGACTTTGGTGCCTCTTGTTCAAGGGTTGCTTCAAATCTGGCCACACAGGCCTTGCATTGTGGTTGACCGTTGAACATTCTGGATGCCAGTTCAAGGTTTGAAAGCAAAGGGGGGTCGAGTCTCGAGGCTGAGAGCGATCCTAAGCTGCACAATCTCAAGAGCGATTCCACACATGTCTTTGCAGGACCGCGCAAAACATTTTTTTTTGAAAGTTTTTAAGAAAGCGACAAATCGCTCGCGCTGAAGACAGTGTAGGATCAATCTGGATCAAAGCCAGGGTCCTTCTCAGTACTCACACTAACAAGCATGATTTCATTCATTAAGGGCTTAGTATGCCTCTCTTTCTCTCATTTGATCAAAGTTTTGCAAATCCCGAGGAATTCCTCCCTCTTTGTTTTCACCATAGTGTTCAAAAAGTTTTGAAAAACTTAGGTCATTACAATGACTTCAAGGCACAAGAGAGTAGGTGGAATGCACCGCCATTTCATTCAAATCCCGGCACAACTAGCACACGGCAGAAGCAAATGCGAGAGCGTGGAAATCACTGCTGTTTCATTCAAAATCTGTTGGCATAACTGGCTCCCTGGCAGAAACAGACTCAAAACAAAACGAAAAGACAAACACAAAACAAAATGGTGACGCCCGAGGTAACACCCCCCCGGAATCATCCGACTCCTATACAATAGGACTGACTCGATACAACAAGACAGACCCAAAACAAAAAGACTGACTCAAAACAAAAGGACAGACTCAAAACAAAACAACAAAACTGACCCAATACCCAAGTCAGAAAGCACAAAAACTGGTATTTGCACATTGCTCAGAACAGTGCGTGCCATTCCCATGTCTGGAGTAAATTGAGCGCCGCCCGCAGGTGGTTCATCCCTTGATCACATAGTCACCTTATCCCCCACAAGTTCACTGATCAAGTGCCGATAGACTTTGCAGGACCTGGTGCAGCAATGACCCCTTTGTCAAACAGATCTTGTACATCATGGCGCAGACGAAAGCAACTGTCGGTGTCATGACCGGTTTGTTGATGGTAGGCACAGTATTTAGTCTGGTCATGCTTTGCAGGGATAGGATCGGGTAGGGGCCGTTGTTCCAACGGTTTCAAATGTCCTTCCCGGAGTAAGACCTCTAGAGCCTTTGACAGAGGCATATGAAGTAGAGTGAAAACCCTCTTGACTCGGGGCGGATATTTGGCCGTCTGTGAGTTACTCCCGGACGCACCGGTGAATGGGGTGGCCTTTCTTGATGTAGTGGTAGTGACCATGCCCACTTCAGAAGATCTTGCAGCTGCATCACCACTGGTGGTCGCATTCGAATTGCGGGTAAACGCCCTCCTGGGCTGCTCTTTTTCCTGGTCAATAAGGCCCTGCTTTATAGCGTCCTCGATTTGTACCCCAATCTCATGGAGGTCTGCAAAGGTGGGTAGGGGGAGAACAACCATCTTCTGCATCAGCCTGGGTTGGAGATTGCGCACAATCATCCGTATCTGGTCTTTGTCGACCGGCCTGGTGGTCATCGAAGAAGCTTTGGCCCTCCAACGGGTTACAAAGTCAGAGAAACTTTCCTTCGGCTCCTGCCTAGTCGTCTCGAGATCACGGGTCGTGATCTCGATCTGGGTATTGTATGAATATTGTGCGACGAAGGCCTCGGACATCTCCTCCCAGCTTCGTTTCACTGAGTCCTCTAATTTGGCGTACCAGATGGCCGCGATACCCGACAGGGTCCTGCTAAAGAGGGAGAGCTTCTGTAATCTTGTCAAGCCCATCGGGCGCAGAACATCTAAAAACAAACTCAGGTGGACCATGGGATCTCCCGACCCGTCAAAACGGTCGATGTGAGGCATCTTGAACCTGTCCGGCAATGTCACAGCTGTGTCCGTGTATCCATCTTCGATATCTGGGATAGCCTTGACTCCCTGGGATTTCTTGAACATTTTTTTCAACTTACTCAGCTTCAGCGCTGTGGGGTCCACTTCGAACTCAAAGGGAGAGTCCGGTACATTGATAGGTGTGGGTGCCTTGGATAGTTGCGGTAGGATCGGGGGCGGAGCTGGCCCCGTTGGAAGGCCTGTATCCTCTTGAACATTTTGGACATTTGGCGTCTCCTCGGGTATCGGAACCCTTAGTAGGGGAGGAGCCTGATGCGAAGCAGATGCCCCGGCTTGCTGCTGTAGCTTGGTTATTAGCTCTGCCTGTTGGTCCATGATCACAGCCTGTTGCTTGGTGAATTCCGTTTGGCGGACAGCATCTTGCTGCATGAGTTTCATAGTTTCCTGCATTTGTCGCATCATTGCCTCTATCCCTGATGTATTCTGCTGATCCATCTGACTGATCGGTAGATCTATCTCTATGGCAACAATTGAGACCTCAGTCCGACTGTTCACTGGTGGGATGGATAAGGGCCACTGATCTGATAACCACTGAACTGGTGATCTGTGCCTGACTGGCCCTTTTTACCCTGCCTCTGGTAAAGGAGTACTGATTTGCCCTTGAACTGAATTTCCAACTTGACAAAGTCTATCAACACGGATCCAATGTACTCGGGGGATATTGGAGCCTTCTAAAGCTATAGTTCCAAGACTACCCTAGCAAAAGAGAAAACCGACAGCATCTCAGCTTGATTTCACCATAGCCAATATGGGCAAAGCTGAATGAGTGTGCTCTCTACTGAATTCTGCCCAAAATTCTGTCCTGCAAACTGATACCCTCAGGTAAAACTGATTTCACCAAATACTGATGCCCGCAGGCCTGATGCCCAAACTCATAGACTGACACATGCATTCCCTGTAGAGACGCACTCTAACAAGCACATAACAGATAAGTGAGAGCCAAAACACCCCTATGTTGGGGTAGGGTTTCCCTGTCCTATTTTGTCAGGAACTAGGGTTTCACTACGCACGCAGCGGCTTCAAACAACCTATAAACGGGTAAGCAACCTGTCCTAATTTGGAATGGTCACTACGGATCCGAATATGCACTAGGTCGAATGGTCAAAAAGGGTGCCCCGGTAAAACCGGGGTTTGTGTTCCCATACTGGCAGAGCCCGTAACCGATCAGCCTTACGGACATGCCTTGACAAGACAAGCCTCCGGCAAACCGCTCAGGAATAGCAGATGGCAAACACGGTGTCCTAGGCGCACCAATGCAAATGCAATGCAAAGAAACACACAAGTGTAGTCAAAACAAGATATCACGAGTTCGAGTCAAGTTCTCTAAATCCCCAGCGGAGTCGCCAGAAACTGTAACAAGCCCGCGAGGGACCTCGCTACAGTTCGTACTCGATTTTGTTGCGGTTCCAAATCTCGAACCAAAGAGTCCAAATCCGGCAAATCGTTTTGAAGAAAAACAGATTTTTTTTGAAAGAAGTGCCAAACATGGACTGCTTTGCCAGATAACAGAGTCGCCACCTAAATATTTTAAAATGGGAAATTTAGGAAACCCTGACTCGGTGCCAAAAGGCCACGTGTCCGTCATCACCAAAGTTGGCTCGGGAACTTGGGTACGATTAGGGAAGGTCACATCGTGAGCACCCCCTCTCGCCCGGTCAAAGACCGGCCTCTACTAACCATGATATCTGTTTTTGAAAACTTTGTGAGTTCTTATTCCGGTTATTAGCCTAGGTTACTATGTGATGCTCGCAGCAAACAAGTATAGACTGGATCGCCTGAATTGGAACAAAACACTTCGTGTTTGTTTGCTTGAAAATGGTTTGATGGTGCTACCCGCAGGTAGGCTAAAATGCGGATTTGCCACCCTCAGGTGGGCTTAGAAAAACAGTGATTTTGCCACTATCTAGTGGGCTTAACAAACAGTCAGTGCATTGTCCCAATTCAGATAACTCAACCTCCACCCACAGGCATTCAAGGCAGTTATATCACATAAGCACATAGCCTCATGGTAAGCATGCTTTTATGGCAGTCACTCACACACATGCAAGGATGCTAAAGCATAAAACTTACCGAGTACTCCAAGCCAAAACAAAAACCGATTAGAAATCATGCATGATCCTAATATATACAGATTTGCCTAATGCAACACATGCAAAGATGCAACTAAAGCAGGCTCGGCTATTCTAAACATGGCATGTGAAATGCTACAGCTATCACGTATTCATCTTGTAATTGAAATACAATGCAGTTTGTATGATGCGCCGAGCCCGGTGCATGCAAACAGATGAATGATGCAAACATGCTGTCATACTGTATGCTAATTGAAATATGCCCTAATCTAACCATCGTAAGCGGGTAAATAAAAGGGGGAAAGAAATGGGGGTTGGAAGACATACATCACACTCACACACCCTTATTACAAGTTTGCCCTCGCGCAGAGGGTCCGAGTAAATAATACAGTCCGAAATAAAAGAATAATACAGTCCGAAATATACAGATAAAGTACAAATTCCTAATTAATAAACAAATTAACTAAGAAAGCAGTAAACTGGCATGTAAGCCAGGGGCTGCCTTGCTTCTGATGAGTGATGGGCTGTTTTCTCGTGGAAATCCATTGGGATGCCCCAATTAGCCTCTGTTTGCAGTATTTCTCGAAATGCGCGCCGGACTCCGAAAATTTGCTGATTCTTCATTTTGCTGCAACAGAGAGCAGGAAAAGGGCATAGCAATGTATTTCACAAATATATGCATGCCTCGATCCTCGTGCCACCAATCACGCATCTCGATGCATGATGGCCGAGGAGCCGAATTGCACAACTCAATATAGGATGAATGCATGTGAATGCTACAACAAAACCTAACTCCATCACGGATAATCCGGAGTGTCGGTGACTTGGGAATTGAGACCCGTTCCGATACTCGAAGTACAGAATGCGCCTCGTTTCCCGTGCAATATGCATGACATGCATGAAATGCAGCTAACATACGACCTAGCATGCACAATGCTATGAAAATGAAATGCCTCGAAATGCGTGCACGCGGGCACGCAAACTGAGGTGATGATCCTAAGACATGAAATGACATATGCAATGCAAATCGGATAAAACCGAAGTGCCTCGAAATGCGTGCACACGGGCACGCAAACCGAGGCGATAATATGAAATGCAAATCGGATAAAACTGAAGTGCCTCGAAATGCGTGCACACGGGCACGCAAACTGAGGCGATGATGAAATGGAAATCGGATAAAACTGAAGTGCCTCGAAATGCGTGCACACGGGCACGCATACCGAGGCGGAGATGCTAAAATGCAAATCGGATAAAACCGAAGTGCCTCGAAGTGCGTGCACACGGGCACGCAAACCGAGGCGATGCTAAAATGAAATGAAATGGCATACGGAATACAAATTGGGCTTACGCCAACATGAGAGGACCTCAGCTGCACTCACATAAGCTGCCGTCGGGTAAAAACAAAGTTGCCTCGAAATGCGTGCCCGCGGACACGCAAACCGAGGAATGCATAAAATGGCATATGGAATGCAGTGATGGGCTTACGCCAACATGAGAGAGTCTCAGCCGCACTCACATAGGCTGCCGACGGATAAAAATAAAGTGCCTCGAAATGCGTGCACACGGGCACACAAACCGAGGCAATGGCATACAAGCATGAAAATGCAAATTGGGCTTACACCAACATGAGAGGGCCTCAACCACACTCACATAGGCTGCCGGCGGATAAAACGAGGCTGCCTCGAAATGCGCGCACACGGGCACGCAAACCGAGAAATGCATAAAATGGCATACGGAATGCAGTGATGGGCTTACGCCAACATGAGAGAGCCTCAGCCGCACTCACATAGGCTGCCAATGAATGAAAATGAGGTGCCTCGAGATGCGTGCACACGGGCACGCAAACCGAGGCATGGCCCGAAGGCATGAAAATGATGTACGAATGAAATATGATATATGGCATATTGAAAGATGCAAATTTCAGCGGCTAAAATGATGCACAAATAGCCCCCAAAGTATAACAAAATTACAACCGATGCCGAAATGCAATAAAAAGCACCCGAAATGGCCTACAGCCCTATTAAACATACAGAATATGGACATGGAATGCAAAACAGTGGCAAGGCAGCCCCTAAACTAGCATTTTATCAGCACAAAGCAAGGCCAAATAATGCTCACAAGTATGGAAACAAAAGCTTGCAAAAATACGGTAAAAGAGGGGAATTACAAAGCAAGTGATATGTACAATGCTCAAACCCAAAAATGCAGTTCTAAAACATTAAAGAGGGACCAAAAATATGAATATTTACAGTAGATGATGGCCTCCAATTCAGTGTGTAGATATGGCAAACATGGCATGCAAAATAAGGGTCAAAAGAGGGTTATAAAGAGAGGTATCATAAGCAATGACCAAACAACTTTAGACCCTTAACAAAACTTGAAGAATAGGCCAAAACAAGACACTTTACAAGCCTGATGAATGCCATAAACAGAAGCTAGAATGGCCTAAACAAACATGCAAATTTACGGAAAATTTGATGGATTTCAAAGCAAGTACTAAAACCAATCACCAAATGGCTTAAGACCCTAAACAAAACATGACAAGGAGACAAAAATAAGGCTTTATCTAGGCCTGATGAAGGCCAAAATCCGGAGCCAAATGAGTCTAGCAAAGCATGCAAATTAATGGCCTAAAGAGGGATATTGAAAGAGGTCTATCATGGAGACACCAAATGAAGTTGAGCCCTTTCTACAATGTTGTAGAGGGGCTCAAAATGAGCACAAAAAACAGTAGGTGTCAAAGCCAAAAACTAAAAGGAAATAAAGTAAATATTTGACTCAAGATTATGCAAGAAAAAGGGATTTGAATGCTTACCCTTGAAGACAATTCTTTTGCTGCCTTGTAGCCTCAATTTGCTGATCCTTAGGCCTTGAAGACTCCCTTTGTTGCTGAAATGGAGATGGTGGAGGTAGAGCTTGGAGTTGATGAAGGAATGGAAGCAAACTTGGATGTTTGAAGCTTGGAAATGGAGAGGGAGAGGAGAGGTGTGTATGGAGCTCTCAAAGGGTTTTTCTAACTCTTCCACCAGCTGGAAGCTGCTGGTTTTTATGGCCAAAAAGGTGGAAATATCTTTCCCCAATCTGAGTCACCGTTGCCTTAAGTTGGGCCTTCTTCAGTCTTTTGGGCTTTGGTTGAGGCTGGGATTGTGATGGTTGAGCGTTGACAATGTCGGGGATGTCGGCCAGAAGATCATCTGCAACTGCTTTCTTGAGACCCATCTCGGCAGTAATTGTAGTTCGGCGTCGGTGCTTGCGTTGAAATGGAGGGATCAGATATGGAGCCGAGGTTGATGGCTCCTCAACTAGATCGGAAGTTGATCCCTGATCTGGCCGAGGTGATGAAATTGCTAGTGGAGTTATGACGGAAGGAGGAGACTTGCTCTTCTTCTTCGGGATGTCGGGAAGAACCGACTTGTAAGTCAGGATGTAGTTGAGTAACAAAGGAGCTCTCTGCCTCTGAACTAGCAGATCCAACAGCTTCTTCAAGTCCTTGCTGGGGAAGAAGGACTTACGGAAGTCTTTTGGTGGCTGTGGAAGAGCTGCAAGAAAAACAGACGTTAGAACATATAGAAAGAACAAAGTATTAAAGACTTGGAGAAAATGTAACACTTGGCTCTTACCATTACCCTCTACGAATACTGTTCGGCTAAGAGAGTAGAGGTGAAGGTCCTCCTTTGGAGCAAACTACCAGTTGCCTGAGGTAATGAAGTAATCGTCCCCGGCTCCCTTGTTGGAGTCTGGGAGGTTAGCAACAAGTTTGTATTCTGTGGACCTCGGTTTGAGGTAGTAGATGTAGCCTTTTTCTAACTTGAGGCCACACATGGTGTAGTAGTATTGGATGTCGGCTAAAGTTACCCTAACATTCTCTTTTTTGGCTAAGGCTATTATGCCATTGATAACTCGGTAAGAGTTTATGGCGAGCTGGATTGGGTTCAATTTGTAGTAATGGAGGATTTCTCGGAAAAGGATGTCAAGTGGGAGCCTAAGTCCACACTCAATGAAAGCTACAACTGGAAAGGGCATGGAGTCAACTGTGGGCATAATAGAGTCATCCTCCCCTGCCAACTTGAGATGAACATCGGCCGAGATGGAAAACTCTTGCCTGAAGTATTTTAACTTAGTTGGGGTATCTACCCTATACCTCCACATACCCATGACATCGGCTTTGGAGAAGGTGTTGAATTTCAGAATGAAGTGTCTTGTGAGGGCTTAAAGGACCTCGGTTAAAACCTAAATGTGTGCTCGGGTAAGAATTTGTGAGGATCTAAGAGGAATTCGTTTCAGTTTTCCCTTAGATTCGTGAGTTCTACGACAAATCCCAAACCTAAGTCTAGGCAAACAAAGATTGAATGCAAGAATCTGAAAAAGACACAGAAAACAGAAACAAGAACAATGATTTAGAATCAAGAATAGAAGTGAACTATCAAGAACACTGTAACAGAGTGTGTACAAGGGTGCGAGACCAAGAATAGTGGCAAAAAACCAATTGTACGAAACAGATTGTGTATACATGTGTATTTCCATGAACAAATTGCAAACAAAGGAAAATTTGCAACAAAAACAAAGATTCAAGAACATGAATGGAGTCATAATAGCAGTATATGGACGTAATAGTTTAAAGTACAACAAGAAATTGAGATGAAGGGGACAAAATTAACTCACCGAAGAGAATGAAGCTGGTGTGAGGTACGCCGGAGTCAGATGATGGTAGCAATCGGAGAAGGGCAGCAAAAGTTTTGCCGGAGGAGGTGAACACAGTGGTTGCAGAGTTTAAGAACTTGAAAACAATGGCGGATTTGGGAGAGTAGAGAGAGAGACTTAGCACGAAACTGAAGATACAAAAGTGAAAAGACGGGAAGAAAGAAGTGGTTTTGATCAAAACCATGAAATGACAGAAAAATTGCAATCAATATGCCTAGGGCGCTGTGCTTGTCAGATGGCGCACGCAAAAACGATGCGACTTGATGGCGCGTGTTAAGTACGGTCCAGTGGGAAAAAGACGCGTGGCAGAAATGGTTGAAATATTATACGTGACAGCTCACACGTGTGTTGAGACTCTTGAAGTTCTTGGTTTAATGAAGCAAAGACCTCGGCTAGTAGGAAGATCTTGGCTAAATAATTTGAACCGACTTGATTATTTGCTCTAAAGGCATTGGGGAAAACAGATTACAGATCTTGGTTATATTGAGCCAACGAGTCTTGACTTCGGCAATAAATAATGGAGTTAGCTTAATCGACGTGCTATGAGTTCAAATGATATAGATTTCATCACCTCAATATGCCGAGGTAATAGAACCTAGGAGGCAGTTGTGGGGACATGATTTTTGAATAGCAACACGTGGCCGATATGGCACCGAAGTGTCAGTCGAGGTGCCACGTGTCCTAATCATGATGTCAAGGTAATCTTGGCTAGGCTGAGAATATCTACGATGATATTGGAATCCGGGTAAACGAATAAGGGACAAGAGTCCTAGAGTGAGAGAAGACTTCAGTGTAGATAAAGACAAGACTCTTAGAGAGTTTATCCCAATCCTACTAGGAGTCCAAGATTAGTAGTAATCCAAAGTCCATTGAGGCTAGGCTTCTATTGGGACTAGATTTGTGTTGGCTATAAAGGGGAGGCACCCTCATGGGTTTAAGGTACACTTTTGATATTCTGAATGTGAGTTAAGCACTTTCGCTATCTTTGAAAGATAACTGATTTGATCGTCGGAGTGCCCCCGGGTGGACAAACCACCGCCGGAATCTCTTCTTTCTATGACAGGTCGTTCAGGTTTAATTTATTCTGTCGGTACTCTCCAGCTAAGTACTAGTTTGGCAGTGTGGTCAGAAATTGACACACACATGTAGTATATATAAAGAAATAATATGACATTTTTATAAGGTTTGAATTTGCATACCTGCATTATCATTGGGCTGACTAGAGTTTTGCTGAATCTCAGATGGAGTTGACTCAGTAAACTCACCAACATTGCCTGAGCGAAACTGAAGATATGGGTCCACAGGCTTTTTGCTTTACATATGAATCCTAGTATGACTTAAGCAAAATAGACAAGTCAAATTGTAAATTTATAATGATCCAAATAAATTATTTGCAAATGAACAAAATACTTGAAGAAAATTAACAAAGAAAAATTGTGTATTCACCTACGTTGCTATCTTCATAGTGACTAAATGTAACATATAGTGAATAAATATTTTGTAGCCACATATGTAAATGACATAGTTAATGTAAAATGCATTATTCATTCTTCAAACAATCAATTAAATTGACAAAAACAATGATAAAGAAAGAGAGGGAAATGAAACTATAGAATTGTTTTTAAATATAAATAACTAGCAATGTTCAACAAGTTTAACAGTCACATAATATCTAATTCTTCCTCATCTCCATCATCATCTCCATCATCATGAACATCGTTGTCTCTCAACACCTGAGAAAGTGGTGCATCTACAATTGTAATAGACATGTATGTCCTAACCAAATGAAAATTATTGTCCCTATCACCACTTTGTGTATTGCATACAACACTCTGCAAGTATGCCTCCATATTGTCCACAGAAGACCCCACATTCATATCATAAAAATCTCTCGGATTTATCTTGATAGCAACTTGCCAATCTTTGTGTTTGAGGTCTTCTACATACATTACCTGTTCTGCTTGAGAAGCCAACACAAAAGGCTCAGCATCTTTCATTAATCGTGCAAAGTTAACTAATGTGCAATCTTTATCTTGTCTTTTTCCTGATTGTGACACCCATTCACCTTTAAATAACACAACCCTCTTCCCAAACAAATAATCTAACTCAATTATATCTGTTAACACACCATAAAACGTAACATCTCCAAACACAGGATTTCCATCTCTACCACTTGCAAAGCTTCGTGTTTTTGTCGTGACAATAACCCCACTATTTTGAGTTTTTCTCTTTCGCTCGATCTCCTTAGTATGGAACCTAAAACCATTTATCAAGCATCGCTTATATTTTGTGAAAATTCTATTTGGACCACGAGCCAAACATCTAAGCTCTTCAGTTATTTGACTATCCCCTGCATTATGCAATTCCTCAACCTGTTTTTAGACAATTGACGACATAACTTCTGTAAGTATGGAATGAAATTGAAGTTAATATCAAGTCAAATTTTAAGGAACTTCAAAACACTACTTACATGTTTCTCAAACCATGTCGGAAATGTTTCACTATGAATACGATCAATGGCCATTTCACGAAGATGTGGATTTTGTATGGTAACAAGTCTACGGTGTTGTCTGTATGCCATATAAAAGATTTGTGAGTGTGTGGAAAAAGTATGTAAAATAATAATGATGATAATAATAATAATAATAATAATAATGAAATTGATTACAGATGTGGAGTGTCTTACTCAATAAATTTGTTGACTGTCTCACAATTAAATAGCACATATCAATGTGCCTTTTCTTTTGTGCCATCATCCATTGTGTCTATCACGCCCTTACCTAATGGTCGGCCAGGCAATAAGAAAATAGATAATCCTTCGGTACCATTACCCCCCTCATCATAATTTCGAGACATCCGGTTGAACCATGTCTCAACACCTTCCATATACCTCGAGCAAAATGTCAAGCATTCATTTACAAGGTATCCTTTTGCCATACTACCCTCCGGTCGACTTCAATTTCGTACATATGACTTTAATCTACTCAAGTACCTATGTTTTGGTAAGTTCAAAAAACAAAATTTTGAATGATGTTCAATAATAACAAAAGTAAAATATAATAATGATGGTAAAGAAATATGTAATTTAGTATAAACTTTACCTCTCAACAGAATACATCCAACAATAATGCACAATCCTGTTAATCTAGCCTCAGATGCTAAGTGAACCACCAAATGCATCAAAAAAGTTAGGGGGAAATATTTTTTCAAACTTACAAAGAGTTATCGGAATTTGCCTTTCAAGACGCATAAAGTCTTGTGCCAAACCAACTTTAGAACATACTCTCGAAAGAAATTACTCAACTCAATCAAAGGTGAAGTTACATGTGAACTCAACATTTCTCGAATTGCTAAAGGGAGTAATTGTTGCATCAAAATATGACAATCATGACTTTTAAGTCCAAAGATTCTACGTTGCTTTAAGTCGATGCATCGTGAAATATTCGCTGCATAACCATTAGGAACTTTAACAGTCTTCAAAAATTTACAAAAAACATCTTTTTCTTGTTTCTTTAATGAGAAACAAGAAGGAGGCAAGACGGTTTTATTTGCTGCATTTTCTTTTAGATGGAGTTCAGGCCTTATACCTTGAAGTTTCAAGTCAAGACGTGCATTTAGATTATCCTTTGTCTTCCCCTCTAAATTCAGTAGTGTTCCAAGCAAGCTCTCACATACATTTTTCTCAATGCGCATCACATCAAGATTGTGACGCACTAGGTTATCCTTCCAATATGGTAATTCAAAGAATATGCTTCTTTTCTTCCAATTATATGGTAATTCTAGATTAGTACTCATCTTTCCATAAGTGATATTGAAGCCATGTAACATATCCAATACCATGGAACCAGTTAAAGGATTGGGTCCAGTTCTTTTTTCTTTAGTACCATCAAAAGATTGCTCATCATCTCGAAATGCATGATGTTTGTCCAAGAATCGACGATGACCCATGTAACAATGTTTTCGGCCATGCTTCAACCACTGGAAGCATGTGTCTTTGTGGCATGAAAGGCATGCATACTTCTTCTTAGTACTCCACCCTGACAAATAAGCATAGGTAGGGAAGTTGCTGATAGTCCACATTAATGCAGCACGTAATTGGAAATTTTGTTTAATTGATGCATCATATGTCTCTACTCTATCCACCCATAATTCCTTTAATTCATCTATTAAAGGTTGCAAATACACATCAATATTATTTCCAGGTGCACTACGACCAAGGATAATCAAGGATAATAGAAAATTGGTCTGCTTCATACACATCCATGGAGGCAAATTATATGGTATAAGAATTACAGGCCAGGTGATATAAGTGCTACTCAATGTTCTGAAAGGGTTCACACCATCACACGTCAACCCAAGTCTGATATTTCTATAATCTGCTGCGAAATCAGGATGTAGGTGGTCAAAAGTCATCCAAGCTGGAGAATCGGCAGGATGTCTCATATAACCATCATTGGTGCGACCTTTTTTGTGCCACTTCATAGATGATGCTGTTTTGGATGACATGAATAACCCTTGTAGCCTTGGTATCAAAGGAAAGTAATGTAGAACCTTAGAAGGAGTTTTATAGCTACCTTTTTTAGAGGATGCCTCGTTGCGTGAATCATTTTGCTCTGTTACATACCTAGATGTATGGCAAACATAATATTCAAAATTAGTTTTGTGCTCATTCCTATACAACATGCAATCATTAGGACATGCATGAATCTTCTCATAACTAAGTCCTAACTCCATTACTATCTGCTCAACTTCATAAACAGTATTAGGCAGTGTTACACCCTCTGGGAATGCCTCATTCAATAACTCTAATAACATGGTGAACAATTTATTACTTCATCCGCCTAAATTCTTCATATGAAATAACTGAAGGATGAATGAGAGCTTTGTAAAATTTCTACATTGTGGATAAAGCTCCTTTTGTCCATCATGTATCAAATTGTAGAACTTCTCTGCTTGTGGATTCGATTTATCTCTCAGATCTACAGGGTTGTCTCCATCGACTCTGTCATCGTCATTTGAGATTCCAAATGCCTCATGTACTAATCCATGCGTATCAATATTTAATTGTGGCCCATTCTGCATATGCATATCAAAACCTGTTGTAGCAACAAATGATGCTTCACCATATAAAACCCATTTAGTGTAACCCTTTGTGAAGCCATCACATACTAAGTGATCATATGCAACTGACCGAGTGATGGGAAGTGTAAGTCCACACTTGATGCATGGACATATGATCTTAGCCTCATAACTTGCATTAGTAAATGCAAAATCGAGAAACATGTCAACTCCTTTTTGGTATGCATCACTTAATCTTGATTGATACATCCATGTCTTATCCATAAGTAAACAATCTCGATTAAACAAGTGTTCAAAGTGTTCCTAGAACATTAAAAAATGTATATATCAATAACAAGTATTTGTAAGTTATGACTGACAAAAACAACTAAACTTTATTTTGCAAGAACTATAAGATACTAACAACAATGTAGAACATAACTCTAATGATATATTGGTGCATGACTATAAGCCAACTCATGTCAAGAAAAAACATGTAAAAGAATTTAAGTATTACAAAGTCAATGCAATATCATTATTTCAATAACAATTCATATGGTAGTGGAGCTTTGGGAATGTGAAGAAAGCATTGTACAAAAATTATGTTTTAAATGGCAAACAAGTTATGATTAGCACTTTGATGATTTAATAGATGAGATAATACCCATGTTGTAAGGGGACATGAACCAAGGTCAAAGTTAATTATGTAACCTTTTCCAAAATCTTTAATACAAGTACCAATGTATATACTTAGGTGTTGTGGGTGCATTTTTTACAGAATGAAATCATTCGGTTTATAATGCTTCTAACTAAAAAAATCAAATGTGTAGTCAATTTTAGGAAATGACAACTAGGAGGATCATATTGTTGGAGTCTATTCATATAAACTGTTGAAGGACATTTTGTATCACTATATAAATATCTAAGTCATGCCAGAAAAGCTGGATTGAAAACCTATCAAAAGTATCCTGTATATTCCTAATTTTCATAGCCACCATGGTGATTATTTTAAGGAGAACAAATCTCTTGGGACACAACTGTTTTGGCATTTTAGGAACAAATGGGAAATGAACAAATTTTGTTATGCTTTGAATGTTTTTTCTTTCAATTAAACTTTATATAGTTTGCTTGTTCAGATCTTCTCTTCATTTGCCCTTCCCATTTTACAGTTTTGATAGAGGTTGATAAGGCGCTAACCAGACACCATACAGGAACACTCCAACAAAACTAAGTAAAACAACCATCACACATCAACAACAACACACAGGAACTACCCAATGAGTCAAAAGACACTGCCAGCACATAGCAGCAACAATGCTACATAGCAGAAAAACCAACAACAATTAGAAGAAACATCCAGCAGCTTCTCTTCATTAGCAACAATCAGCAGCAGCAGAGTTTTCACTAAAAACTTTTGCTGATTGTTACTACTGCTGACTAATTGTGCTTGCTGCTGATTGTTGTCAGAGATGGGAAATAGAAGTATGAATTGGTAGTAGCTTGAGAATGCAAGATCAAGAGATGTATCAAGTGAGGCATGAAGGGGCTATTGATGGGTACTGGTATATAAAGTAGAAGAAATGTGCTACTGTTGAGTGAACTTTTGGGGTGAAACAGAATACAACTAGGGGTAATTGAAAAGAAGCTTCATGTATTTGACACACTTAAACAAGCTTCATGTATTTGAAAAGATAAGTTAGCATCAACTAGTACATATATAGAGATACTTAGTCATGCCAATAATATCAATCCAACTAAGCTGCCTTTCATAATTAAAAATCTTTTCAGCTCGTGACAAACACTTAAAAACAACTTTCATGTACCTCAAGATAAAACAACATCTACTTTAATATTTCTATGCTTCATGTCAAAATATCAATCTCTCATTAAGTGGATAGCAGAAGCACAAAAAATTCTTAACTTATATGGTAAAACAAGGAAATTGAAATATATGAAATATAAAAAGATGCATTTATTCCAATAAAAATTGAAAAATCATCTGAGTTATGGTTATGTTGTAATTATGACTAAGAAAGGTTATAAACTTGCATCATAATTTAAGTTGTTTGGTAATTATTAAAATCACTAGGATGAAAGAATTCAAGAAACACATCCACAGAGATATTGGAAAAAGATTTCCCTCGCATGAAAGAAAGGATAGGTGGTTTAACTGATTTGAGTGTGCTGATTGTGGTGTTGCCGCTGCTTTTGGTCCAGATTCTGTATGGAAGCAGCTAGCTGCAAGTTTTGGTGATTGCTAAACAGGATAGGTGGCTTAACTGATTTGCTGGTCTGATATGCTAAGCTGTGGGTAGATCTTGTTGTGCTTTTGTTGTTGAGGTGTTTTCTTCGGTCTCTGTGGTTAAATTTTGCCTCAAGTTTGGTGTGGCCTTGTCTGGTTGCTGAGGCCAGTGAATGATCTGGGTTGCTAATTTTGGTGGATCTTTGTTTTCCTATCTATATGTGCTGATTCTGCTAATTCTGCTTCTACAGCCTTTTGCTTCTTGGCTGCTTAGGTTGTGGTCTGTTGGTCTGCTAAGTTGGTCTACTTTGTTCTGTTTGATTTGGTGGCTGTTATTTGAATTGGCTTGTCTATCTATCTGTGCTGATCTCTGTTTAACCTGTTGGTCTGCCAAGCATCCTATTATTTGATTTGGTAGTTATTTTGGTGACTGTTTTTTAGATTTGTTTTTTGGTTTGTTTTGGTCTGTTTTCTCGTTGGATTCCCACTATCTTTTTTAATTAAGATACAGTCATTTTAGAATGGATAAGTCAAGTAATCTCATTATCATTGGTGGATCAAAAGAACTAACTAGAACTATAAGGTATATATCTTATTTTATGATAACCCAAGTTGGCCTTGTTGGTCAAGCCAGGTTGACATTGTCAAATTGTCAATGGTCTAAGGCTCTATACAATTGCATCTAATAGAAAGCTATAGTCATAGCCCAGTGCAGTGTAGAAGAAAAAAAGAGTTGTTGTAGACACCCCATTTTTGACCGTCCTCAAGACTTGGACGTCACCGCTTGAACATTCAATAATCATCCATGTTTGTGTTCGTCTTGAGTTCCCGGAGGTCTCGGATACGCGCCTTGCCTCAGGATCTCTCGACTCGACTGTTTTGTGTTTGATTTTGCACCAAACACTTGTGCTTTGCCTTGGAGGGGCAGGGAATGGCTTGTGGGCCATCCCCACACTCCACCGGCCATGGCTTGAGGCCACCAGCTGTGTCTTATTGCCACCGGCCAAATGTTTGGCCGGCCGGCACTATAGATGGCCGGCCGACTATCTTTTTTTGGTCAATTGCATTTTTGGCCGGCCGACTACTGTGCATCTGCTTTTGCAGATATTTTCATGCAGCTAGCATGCACTTGGCTCCCCTCCATACACGTGTATGGAGGGATTTCCCTCTTAGCTAGCTTGTCTTGTAAGCTTACAAGATTGAAGCTCTATAAGAGGAGGCCTCCTCTCCCTCTTTTAGAGGGAGACAACATTTTCAGAGGGGCTCTGGTTTTAGGGTTAGGATTTGTATCTATCCTATATCTATACCTTTCTATCTTTTGTGTTTTGTGTGTGTTTTGCCTCACTTTTGTGCACAAACACCCACCATCACACCTTCTCTTGGAGCTGAGGCACTAGAGGGCTATTCTTGGACTTCTTAGGTGGTTTTGAGCTCAAAGAACCAGCTGGTCTACCATTTTTGAAGAGGGTCAACAAGGGTAAGGACTTTACCTTTAAATACCCCATTTTTGCAAATCTTTTTTGACTATCTTGCATCAGTTTTTGAGCTTAGCATATAACACATAAAAGTCTTGTTTTTGCCTACTCTAAATAGTTGTTTAAGGGTGTTTTAAGCTTTAGGGTTGTTTGACCTCTCTTAAGGCTTGTTTGGCCTTTGTTTTGTGCCATTTTGGTTGAGCTCCGGGACCATTGTGTTTGGGCCTCCTCACCACTAAAATCTTGAGGGATTTCAAAGGTGAGGATGATGCCTTGAGGTCCTAAGAAGGAGAGGGCCACCCCCTCTCCTTGTTGTCCTTGAAAAGGGCCATTTTTGCCTCTTGAGGGAGCATCTAATTTAAGTGTATGTTGACCATGCCTTAGCTGTTTTTTGTGCTTATTATGTCATGATTTAGCACTGTTTTGAGTTGGTTTTGGTACACCATGCTTGCTTAGCATACATGCCTTGTAATGCCATGTTTAGGCCTTAACATGCTTTAAGCTTTAAGCTTTGTTTTAGAATGATTTTGGCTCAGCTTTATGAAGCTTTTGTGCATGATTTAGCATGCTTGAGGACTGTTTTTGGTTGTTTGGATCATCCATGCTTTGCTTTGTATAGCCACCATGTAATCCCTCTTGTATGCCTTAAGCATAGGCCCCTCTAGCATGCCATCCTTGCTTTGTTTCAGTGGTTTGGAACCACTTGGCATGTTATTTCAGACCTCATGATGTGCTTGTATGCTTGCATTTGATGTCCCTTTAATGCTTTATAAGATTGTCATCTCATGCTTCATGTTTAGGCCTTCATGCATGCCATCATGTTTAGGCCCCCTAGGATGCCATGTCACTGTGTTTTTAGCTTTGTTTTAACATACTAAACCTCTGATTTTGGTCATTCAATTCATGCCATGTTTGGTTTTGTTAAGGGTAGTTCAATACCTCCTTGGCTTGCCTTAGACTTTGGACCTTGCATGCATGTCTATTGGTAAGTGTTTTAGCCTCCATTATTGAGCATGTTGGCCACTGTTTTAGGCTTGTTTAAGGGCTGCCTAATTTAGTTTAAGTCCATCCCTTGGCATGTTGTTGCATGCTTAGCTTATGACATGTTGTTGCATGTTGAAATGGTGTTGCATTTGGCATGCATTCTCCTCCTTGTTTTGGTTGCTTAACATGCCATATGTTTTGTATGTTTGTGTGTTGGCATTGTACCTTGTATGCTCATTTAACTTGCATGCTTATTATATGCCTTGCATGCTTCCCATATGCTCATGTTGCATGCCTAGTTAACATACTTAGGTTGCATTGCATTTGCATGCATCTTTCACCTCTTGATCAAGCCATGATAGAGGTTGAAAGCCCCTTTGTTTGCTTATTTGGTTTGCATTGCATTTGAAATTAAAATGCACACTTGATTCTTTGGGCCATCATGCATTGAAATGTGCGATTGGTAGTCCGAGAATCAAGACCTATACTCCTTTGAGTCATAAACATGATAAGGAGTATGATTGGTGCATACATTGCTTGAAATGCATTGCCATGCTTTGTTTTGCCCTTTGTTGCTGTCAAATCAGTTTCTGCAGGAAGATTTGGCCGGCTGGCCATCTTCAGTGCCGACCGGCCATCCATCAATGGCCGATATCTCAATTAGTGGCCGGTGGTCATTCCCCATGGCCGGTGGCCAATCCCCTTAGCCAGTGGTGTTCTACAGCATTCAGAGAAGCAACTGTCACGACCCAAACCCGGCCCTATGGGTTTAGCACCGTAACCGGCCAGTAATCCGAGATTACCAAAGGCCTGCTGTACAGAAATACAATAGAACAGAGTTCAGGGCCTGGCGGAAGCCAATACAGTCAATAACTAGTGTCCATTGAGCTGTGATAATCTGTATGCCAAAAACATTTTTCATACATTCATGCATTCAACACAGTACAGACTATACAATCATTTACAACATTCGGTACAGGGACCTAACCCCTCGATAACAGTACAGTACAACAGTAGACAGTCTATACAGAAACACAAGACAGTAGGAGACAAGTGGGGGAAGACAAAAACACCCCAAGCCATGGCATGGCGTCTCGGAACCTCACAGTGAGGCACAATGGCTGGCTTGACAAAACTGGGGACTAACCCACGCTCCTAGCTCCGGTCTGGCTGCTGAGAACCTACATATATATATAAACAGTGAGCTAAAGCCCAGTGAATAACATAAAGCGTAAAGAGGTTATGAATGAATGTCCTTACAGTAATGAAAACAATTCATTAAACAGTATTGCAGTCTTTCAGTATTTCAGTCAAACAGTCATATGTGGTACATCCAATAGCCTATAACAGTAGGTCCAAAAGGACCGAGTCTTAACAGACCCAACAGTAATGATGGCCAATCATTCAGTAAACAGTATGGTTTCACAAGGAAACCGACAGAGCTCTGTAACAGTCAATAACAGTGGGTGCTAAGGATGCCACAATACAGTTCAGAATACAGGACATACATTCATTCGATAAACAATATCAGTTCAATAAACAATTCGGTTCAGTATTCAAAATATAACCATTTTGAACATATCTTTACACAATCTGTTACTCACAGAGATTGGGCTAATAGCAGCTAGAGCGCGTCCCCGAGAGCCAACCCTAAACAGTTAACAAAATAGAACACACACTAAGTTTCACAATCGGAAAGGATGATAATTAAATCCCTAAATTCCCTCGGTGTGGTTCTATGTCTAAATCCCCATTAAGATGCCTTAAACTAGGCCTAGGAATGCCTAGGATAGGATGAGGATGCAAAGATGTGCACAGAAAACAGTTTTAGAACTTTTTCAGAAAACAGAGTCACGCTCGAGCGCACACTTCCCCGCTCGAGCGGACAGGCAAAAACGTTACCCGCTCGAGCGTGATTTCCTCCGCTCGAGCGGTCTGCAAAATGTACTGGATGCACGAAAAACCCGCTCAAGCGTGAATATCTCCACTCGAGCGCAATATACAAAGTATGCAACAAATACTGGGAGTTCGATTTCTCCGCTCGAGCGCACATACCTCCGCTCGAGCGGACAACAGAATTCTGGAAAATCCAGAATTGTGTTCTGAATTCAAAACCAAGGTTTCAACCACCAAAATCGATCCTCTTGGGCCCATTTTCTGGAAAAACTCTTTTAAACACATAGGATAACAAGTTTTAAACCTCAATTTAAGAAATCAAAGCCCAAGGGTGTTTAATCAAACTCCAAAATCAAACCAATTTCATGAACCATGCTCAATCATGACATGCATGAGTTTCAAACCAATTTCAAGCTTCAAATCTTGCTCTCAAGAGCTCCAATCTTTCAAAACAATTTGAAAACATGGACCAATATAAAACCATGAGCATGCATGTACAATCAACCATGAATTCAACTCCAAAACACACCAAAATGGCCATGCATGCATGAGTTCTAGCATGAATCAACCTATTTGCACTCAAACATGGCTTAATTCTACAATGATGCATGAATCATGCAAAATGAAGCTCCAAGATAACAAGAAGATGGTGAATTTCCTTACCTAAGCCTCAATTTCTTGTCTAGAAGTTCAATTATACAAATACACTTCAATTTACTTCAAGTCATCAACAAGAACAAGATGAGTTCCTCCTTTCTCACTCTCTCTAACTATGGTCGGCTAGAACAACAAGAATAAGGGGCTGGAGAAGTGTTTTGATTAGGTGTATAAGGCTCTTAAAAAGTGTTAAACAAATGGGCCACTCACATGGCAATGTGGTAAATAAGCTAAACTTGACAATTAACTCATTTAAATCTAATTTAATCATTCCTACTCAATTTTCAGATAAATATATCATTAAATCACAAATATTACGCTGATTACAAAATACTAAATGGTTTCTAAATCGGCCGCCGATAAGGCCTTCAATTAGCAGTGTAAACATATAACTCAAACAGATGATAAATCCATCAAACAGATACAACACACAATTCAATAGACAAACTTATTCAGTTTCAGTTTCAATTTCATTCAGTCTGTTCAGTAGTTCATCTAGTTCACTTATCAGTCATTATCAGTTCAATTTAGCAGTAATCAGTAGATAATTCAGTGGTTTAACGGTAATCAGTACGAGGGTTGTTACAGCAACCCTGGGACTTGTGCAGTCTTCAGAGGAGCAGAACAGTCAAAGCAGAGGCATCTTGTGTATGGCAGTGACTTTCCAAGCGGTACCGAGCGCGCATGCATTAGACCCTCTTCCCAAGGCTGCTGTTTGCTACTTTCTTAGATTAGTTAATTTGCTTAGCTAGTTTAATTGGTCTGTAATAATTAATTAGCTTGTAGGTTAATTAATTGTATTATTATTCGGTCCCTCCGAGCGGGGGCAAATTTGTAATAAGTGTGGGTGCGTGTGTGCATGTCTTCCAACCCTCACTTCTTTCTCCCTTTTACTTACCTGCTTTTGATGGTTAGTATTAGGTCATATTTAAATTAGCATCCTTATGCTATGCATGCGTGCATTCATTCATTTGTCTTGCATGCACCGGGCTCGGCGCATCATACTAACTGCATTGTATTTCAAATTCCAAATTGAATACATGTTATTTGTAGCATCTCACATACCATCCTAGGATTAGCCGAGCCTGTTCTAGTGACATTCTGTATGCGACACATTAGCCATTTTAACATGAACTAGGATCACGCATGATTACTAACTAGTTTATTGTTTTGGCACGGAGTACGATGTAAGTATTTATGTTTTAGCATCTCGCATGAATGTGAATGCTAACATGACAGCATGCTTACCATGTGGCTA
Organism: Camellia granthamiana; assembly: GCA_036172215.1. Taxonomy (NCBI): domain Eukaryota; kingdom Viridiplantae; phylum Streptophyta; class Magnoliopsida; order Ericales; family Theaceae; genus Camellia; species Camellia granthamiana. The sequence goes on from CM069903.1 coordinate 184,338,277, forward strand.
GGTGCTTATGTGATATAAACTGCCTGAATGCCTGTGGGTGAAGGTTGGACTGTTTGACTTGGAACAACTCATTGAAATCCGTATTTTAGTCTACTTATGAGTAGCAAATTCCAAAGCGTTTTCTAAACAAACGGATATGCAATGTTTCATTCCAAATTAGGCAATCTAGTCTATACTTTTGTGTTGTGCGTATCACATAGTAATTCTAGCTAATTAACCAGACTACGAACACATAACGTTTTCAAAACAGGATATCACGGTTAGTAGAGGCCGATCTTCGGATCGGGCGAGAGGGGGTGCTCATAGCTGACCTTCCCCAATCGTACTCAAGTTCCCGAGCCGAGGCAACTTTGGTGATGACGGACACGTGGCCTTTGGCACCGAGTCAGGGTTTCCTAAATTCCCCCATTAAAAATATTTAGGTGGCGACTCTGTATCTGGCAAAGCAGTCCATGTTTGGCACTTCTTTCAAAATCTGTTTTTTTTTCTCAAAACGATTTGCCGAACTTGGACTCTTCGGTTCAGATTAAGAACCGTGACAAATCGAGTCCGAACTGTGGCAGCATAAGTCCCTCACGCGGGGCGCGTCCACAGTTGTGCTAAGTTAATATTATTGAAGATGAGGAGAGGTCGGTTCAAAAAAAAAAAGATGAGGAAAGGTGATAGGGTATCTTTGGTTCATTTTCCTCTCTTAACTGCACTGCACTGAGCTCATGATGGATGGTGGCAGTGGTGGTGAATGCTGTGGTGACATTGCCACCGAAGGATGTCCCCTTGAATAGGCATTATTAAAAGAACCACAATACGTGTGCCAATGTGGAACCATTTGTGAGGCAACAAGTGAAGTTGTATTGGAGCAAGGATAAGAGCCTCACTGCCAAGTTTCTCAAATTGCTCTATGCAGACTGTACGGTCAATATATGTACTTACTAGCTTCCTTTGCATTTCTATGGTTTTCTTGTAATATCTATCATGCACTTTCCTTGCTGTTTTTATTTTTTATATCTGTCTTGAAAACTTGGTAACAAATTCTCGATTTGGATGAATTCATAGTGTGGAAAATATATCTGTAATAGTTTTAGAAACAATTGAAGAAAGATAAAAAAAATATGAATAATAAATTATAATTTTTTTTCTTCTAGAAACTACATGGGTTAAATATAATCAATTTATGTTCATTTGGATAGCGGAACTGTTATAGGCGATGAACGCCGTTGTATTTTCACATAGGACAGTGGTCAGTGCCACTTGGACATGCATTAAATGCATCAGCTATTTATGTGCTTCTCTTTAATTTATTCCACTTTTTAATACTTAATATATGTTTTGCACCCAATAGGTAATAATGACTCCATGATCTAATAGAATTCATTTTTTACAGGGCAATACTATGTATAATCTCAATTCGTATACTATTTACAACTAACGTAGCTTGGAAATTTAATAATTCACCTTGACAATCACAAGAAAGAGAATCATTGTTGTTATTATTTTCATTTTAATGATAAGCTAGCCTATAGAAACCTCACAAATCATCGACATCTACCACTCATAAATCTTAATAAACAATAAGTTCATCAACGAAACTACTTTATAAGTATACCTTGAGGGTTAAACTAAGAAACTTGACCACATAGTCTGGTCTACTGATGCTTGTTTATGTGATCTAACTGAGTAATTTGTAATAAAAAAAAAAACAGAGCAACCTAATGCAAAATCCCACTGAAGCATTTAAACAAACACTTGCACGACATTATATACAATCACAACATAAATACAATAATATTAAATTACAACTAACCTTTTATATTAAAAGATGAAAATTAATAAATTCATGAGTTACAAAATTAGATTTTCAGATTGTATCAAGTTTTATGCCTAAAACAAGAAGATCATAAAAGATAGAGGTATTGTGTGTGTTTGATGAGAATGAGAAAAAAAGAAAGAATACCTAATGAACTCTGATTGTAGAAGATGAAAACACAGGAAATTTGTGGTGTAGATGGTAGATAAGGATGGCATTAGATAAACCCTTGCTTCATGATTTGGCTCGCGCCTCTTTGACCCGCCAAAATCAAATTTACTTCACCAATTTCACAATTTTTGGACTTCCTTCTTTGTCTCTATGTCGATCTGGTATGCGAATTTTGCTGTATCAAATTTGGTTTGGTTTGTTCAGTTTCGTTATTTACTTTATTGTATAATATAGAAGGGAAAAAAACCAGAGTTTGTTCATATCTTAAATTAAAAACACTACAAGAAAAAACACTTTTGGCAACTAAATTTTTAGTCGCCAAAAGTCCTTTTTTAGTCACCAAATGTAGAATTTTCACTTTCCCCGACTAAATATTTTGGTCGCCGCTGTGGTCGCCAATACATGGTCGCGAATACCTTTGGCGACTAAAGATTTGTTAGTCGGCAATACATGTGTCTTCGGCGACCAAAGAATTAGTCGCCAATAGTCAATTTCATTTTGGGAAATTATACATTTAGCGACTAAACTTTTAGTCGCCAATACTGAATTTTTTTTTATTATTTATACATTTGCCGACTAAACTTTTCGTCGCCAATTCCCTATCTTTCGGCGACCACAGACTTTAGTCGCCAAAAGTATTTTTCAAAAAAAAAAAATTTTGCCTCTGCTTTTCCCAAGTTTCGAACCACCAACCTCCCAACCCTCAACCTTTACCAACACTCTCTCTCCACTACGCCACTAATACATTCTGTAAATATTAATGCAAAATATATTATTTATATACTATATTAACCGGAATTAATACAAAGTTATATATATAAAGATAATTATTTTTATTTAATATATTTTATGTAAAAAATTAATTATTTACTAAAAAAATTAGGATCGCACTTTTGGCGACTAAATCTGAATTTTAGTCGCCAATTCTATATTTTTTGGCTACTAATTTGTATTCTGTCGCTAAAAGAATTAAATCCCGCCAAAGGATAGCACTTTTGGCGACTAAACTGAATTTTAGTCGCCAAAACCTCTACTTTGGGCGACTAAAGTGCAATTTAGTCGGCAATTCTTGACCTTTCAGCGGCCAAACAGACTTTAGTCGGCAATTCTTGACCTTTCAGCAACCAAACAGATTTTAGTCGGCAAAACACCTATAATCGGCGACTAAGCTGTTTTTTTGTCGCCAAAACCATCACTTTTGGCTACTAAATTATTTTAGTCGCCAAAAACAGTCACTTTTGGCTACTAAACAACCTGTAGTCGCTAAAAACCCTACATTCGGCAACTAAACTGCCTTTTAGTCGCTAAAAACCCTATATTCGACGACTAAACTCTTTTAGTCGGCAAAACTGATCAACTTTGGCGACTAATTCCATTTTAGTGGCCAAAAACCGTACTTTCCGCGACGAAAAATGATATTTTAGTCGCCGATTGTGCTTTTTGTTGTAGTGAAAGTAAATATTAATTTTGGTCCTTATATTTTTTATTGAATCACTTGTAACTTGTAATTTTTAATTTTGGATCAATTTAGTGTAATTAATAATACTGTTAATATTTTTGATAAAAAATTATCACTGAATTTGTTGAGGTTAACTTAACGAGTTGAGCAAATTTATTATTTTACCTTTAAGAGTATGACATATGTCACTTATATGCATATTTGTCATTTAAAAATATGGGTAAATTACACTAACACCCTCTGAGGTTTATGTTTATTACAGTTCCCCCCTCACCTTTCAGAAATTACATCTACTCCCTGAGGTTTAAAGTTTCATTACAGATTCCTCCCTTAGCAATTTAATTTTTTTAAATACCAATTTTGCCCTCACTAGGTAAATTACATTGACACCCCTTACATTTTAGAAATTACAGTCCCCCAAGATTTAAAGTAGCATTACCAATTGCCCCCTCGGTTAGTATTAGTTGGAAAAAAAAATTATTTGAAAAAAAAATTAATTGAAAAAAAAATTTGTTAGTAATTTTTTTAAATTTCTATTTAAAAATCAACATAAACTCATTTTTTGAATTTACGTTTTTTTTCTCAAATTTACAAACTGAGACAGTAATTTATAAACCAAAAAAAATATCAAACAAGTTTTTGTGACAGTTTTTAAAATTTTTGTAAATATAAATTGAAAACTGAGAACGAAATGGTTATCAAACAGGTCTCAGATGGTAAAAATGTCGTAAAATTAACAAATAATTAAATAAGTTACCAACGTAAGAAATGACTTATCAAAACATTCTTAGGCTATGTATAGTTTGATTTTTAGAAAAAAAATTTAAAAATTAAAAATTAATTTGGTTAAGAAATAAAAAATAAAAAATAATTATCATTTAAGAGTAAAAAATAATTATCATTTTAACTTTTGGGTAGGTTATATACATACGTATGGCTGTTTCAATTAAATTTGTAAAAAATTATTTCTAATCACTCGAAAGATAAAAATTATATTAAAATGATAATTATTTTTTATTTTTTATTTCTTAACCAAATTAATTTTTAATTTTTTTAAAAAAAATCTAAAAATCAAACCATACATATCCTAAGAATCTTTTAATAAGTCATTTCTTACATTGGTAATTTATTTAATTATTTGTTAATTTTACGACATTTTTACCATCTGAAATCTGTTTGGTAACCATTTCGTTTTTAGTTTTCAATTTATATTTACAAAAATTTAAAAAACTGTCATAAAAACTTATTTGATAATTTTTTTGGTTTTATAAATGGTTGTCTTAGTTTGTAAATTTGAGGAAAAAAACGTAAATTCAAAAAATGAGTTTATGTTGGCTTTTAAACAAAAATTTAAAAATTTTACTAACAAATTTTTTTTTCAAATAATTTTTTTTCTAATTAATTTTTTTCTAACTAATACTAACCGAGGGGGCAATTGGTAATACTACTTTAAACCTTAGGGAGGGGATTGTAATTTCTAAAATGTGAGGGGTGTCAATGTAATTTACCTAGTGAGGGCCAAATTGATATTTAAAAAAATTAAATTGTTAAGAGAGGGAATCTGTAATGAAACTTTAAACCTTAGGGGGGGAGATGTAATTTCCAAAAGGTGAGGGGGGAACTGTAATAAACATAAACCTCAAGGGGTGTCAGTGTAATTTACCCTAAAAATATTAACAAGTAGGGCTAATTACACTATTAGTCCCGTTATTTTGGCTATTATGTCATTTTAGTCTTTGTAATTTCAATTAAATCGATTTTAATCTTGAATTTTTTATTCTGTCTCAAATTGATCCAATTTATAGCATTTTTTTTTTTTATGACAAATGGAACCTGTCATCGATGACGGAGTAAAACAAAATACTTGGTCAATTCAGTGACTGAACCTTATCCAATCCAATGAAAAATTTCTATTAAAGACCCTAAAGCTATTATTAATTCGAATAAATTGACATAAAATTTAAAATTAAGTGTCAAAAGTGAATCAATTAAAACTATATGGAAGAACAAAATGTAAGGATTATTGATGCAATTTACCCAACAATTATAAGCAATTGAAATAATTTGAGATAAATTCGTAAATTCAGAGTGAAAATCGAGTTAATTGAAACTAGGACTAAAATTCATGAAACTTTATCATTGTACAAGAGAGCAATTTGATTTTTTTTTTTTCCCTGTTTAGTCATATAAAGCCGTTGATCAATTTTGTACATGTGACAAGTACAGTTAAAAAAACATGTTATATTGAGTTTAATTTATTTTGTGCATTTTAAATTTTTTGAAAATATATTGTCATTTTTTGTTTTTCCAAAAAATGCCATTATATAGCTTGGAAAATATTTAACTTAGTGGCATTTCACAAAATACTATAAAATATTGTTTATGACACTTTTCGCCTAATACCATAAAAAGTAACTTGCACCTACCTAGTTTAGTGACATCTGCTGATAAATGTCACCAAACAAATTTGTGTCATTCTTTTTATAAAATGCCATAAAATTAATATGACATTTCTTTATTGAAATGCCACTAGAGTCTTATATGTTTGTGGTTCAGTGGCATTTTTCTAAATGTGTCACCAAATATTTTTTTCGTGACATTTTCTAAAAACATGTCACTAATATAGTGTCACTAAAATGTGTTTTTGTTGTAGTTTTATGACACTTATTTATTGAAATGTCACTAAAGCCTTTTATGTTTGTCGTTTAGTGGCATTTTTCAAAAACGTGCCACCAAATATTATTTTTGTGGCATTTTCTAAAAATATACTACTAATGTAGTGCCACTAAAGTGTGTTTTTGTTGTAGTAAAATTTCTCAATCCCCATGTCTCAAAATACTTACATTGAATCATGTTTCATTATTCTCGCACCTTAGAACTCTCATATAACTCAATTGTTGCGAGTGTTAGGGATAAGAGATGGAAAATTCAGGAATAGAGGATCCCTCACCCTAATTTTCTATCTTTTGTTCGAATTGTTAGTATAATGTCATAAGTGCTTGTATGTGATATTTTAAATAGTGATGTTTGTTTGTTTGTTTGTTGTTCTAAAAGTGATGAAAGTAGAGTGTGACATTTCAATTTTTATGTCTATTTAGTAATTAATTGTTCAATGAGAGTAGGCAATTTGTCATTTTCGAGCCAATAATATATTGATCAGTTTAGTTGTTTTCAACCTTGAGAGTGGACTTGTTTGGCACTATTGATTAAGAATGTGTTTGTGATGGATGATGCATCTTTTAATGAGAAAATTGTCCCATTACTATTCAAGATCGGTATGCGTCTCTTTTATTTATTGATGATATCAAGATTATAAATAAAACATCTTAATGTGCATAAATATCTTAATGTGAAAATAAAACCTAATTACGTAACTCAACATAACTCTCTTATATAGGATGTAACTACATGTTGCCCTCCCTTCTAAAACAACCAGTTTATTAAAATAAAAAAAAAATTTACCTAATTATTCTCACTCGCTACTCTTATCTCTTTTCCATTTCCTTTCTAATTCTCTTTCTCTTCTATGCTTCTTGTTCCTTTTCTCTCCTCCGTCTATCTTCCCACTCCACAAAGCTACCGCCTTCTCTCTTCCCCCATTGCACAACAAGGTCCCCCATCTTTCTTCCACCATCTCCCTCTCTCTTTTCCCCTTCTTGCAACTCTCATTTTCCTCAAATAGGCCTATATATGAATGGGAAATTGATATGTACCATGAAATCTTATTTTAAAATTTAAAATAAAGTGTATAGTGTAAATTTAAAATTGATAAGATGTCCATATCCCATAATGATTGTGATCAGTAGATATATATATATTTGAATAATTATTGTTAATATAGATATGATTGGCACTGTTTGATTATTCTAACTGCAACAATAATAGAGAGTTCTAATGATGTGGCCAGAGGAAAAAAAAAATAGGCACACATCACATCACATCACATGTGGGCACCACTTCTTAACATATCATTAGAATTTTTTTTAGAGTTTCAAAATTAAAACTCTCAATTTTTATTCTTCTGACTAGGTACAGACATGATAGGAAAATAAATAATAATGGCATATGGTTGAGTTATCCCCATCGTTTTTCAGCTATGTAAAGTGTGGTGAATTTCTGTCTCCAGACAGTTGGAATTTCAATTGCGGAGCCTGAAAATATAGTTGAATGAGTGAGTGAGGTACGGTTCAACCGTTCTTTGCCTACCAAAAAAGTTGTTACTTTATGTCGAGGAGAGAGTCTAATCTAATTTAATATTTATGAAGTAGTTGGTGTTATTATTTCATACAGCTCTTTTATTTATTTTCACTTACTTTTGCAACATATTAAAAAAAATCGAGGGAAATTGCAATCCCTTTGATTCGTGCAAACCAACAAAAATAATGTAAAACTATTTGATTCATGAAATTGACTGAAACTATTCAGTGAACTAGTGTGTTTGGTTTGAGTTTTTTAGATTAAGTTTTTTGATAACAGAATTTTTTGGTTTTCGTATTTTTTTATTTTTAGTGAATATTTTTAAAATTTTAAACATTTTTTTTACTTTTTCAGATGCACATGTATCTAAAAAATAAAAAATTTGTAAAAAAATATTTTAAAAAATTAATAAATACATAAAAATACAAAATATGTACTGAATTCTTGTATTTTTTTGTATTTTTGGTATTTAGTGAATTTTTAAAAGATTTTTTTACAATTTTTTTACTTTTTAGGTGTATTTATGTTAGGTGTGTCTAAAAAGTAAAAAAATTGCTTAAAATATTAAAAAAATTCAATAAAAATAAAAAATACGAAAAATAAGAAAGTAGAATTTTTTGAAAAGTGTTTTTGAAAAAATGGAACTAAGCAAGATCAGGATCTTTTTTTAAATGCTGTAAATTTGCTTTGGTTTTTAAATGATTAGGATCTTTTGTTATAGATCTCTCCGTAATGATTATTGTTATGATAATTCAATTGTCTATGGGGTGTTTTAGAAAATTGGTTAAAAGTTAATTTTTTAACTTTTTTTAAAAAAAATTTTATGAATACAAAATATAAAAAGTAATGTGACCCAAAATGAATTAAAAGTCGAAAACTGAATTTTAACCAACTTTCCAAGTGCCCCTATGTCTAAAATTGATGTAAAATTCTATCATTGTAGGCTGTGAGGTTTAAAAAAATACATAATGTTTTAATGTTATTTTACTTTGTTTTAAACTCAAATCATTAGATTATTTGTTTTGTTGATCTACCTTGCTATAAAAAAAACACAGAAAAGTTCATTGCGAAAAAATCATGACAAAAAATTCTTACCCTAACATATATATATATAGTGGGATTCAATTTTTAATCCTTAGTATAGTTACAAATAAGCCTCCTCCTCCCAAAAAAAAAAATAATACAATTACTTAAAAGACATTATTTAGTTAATTCAAAATTTATAATATTTTCCATCAAATTAATTAAAAACAACGTGCTATTATTTGTTCCACAGTTCGTATGTTAGGACCGAACAAACTTGTTTTTTTGTATTGTTCACAAAAAACAAAAAAATAAAAATCATAAAATAATTGTTATCTATATTGAGATGTATGTCTGCCATGCCATGTGTCCTCTCCTTCACAGATTCGCCACTGCCGCCTCTCCAAAATTTAAAATTTGAATGGAAACACTTAAAAAAGTTATTTCCTTTTTCTTTTTTTTTAATTTTTAGTGATTTTTTTAAAATTATGCCAAAATTTTTATTTTTGCATTTTACCTTGTGTAAACAAATTTAAAAAGTAAATTTTTTTTATAATTCTAAAAAAATTGAAAAAGCTAAAAAACTCCACTATTTTGGACTTATTTTTGTCTTTTCTAATCTTTTTTTAAAATTTTTAAATTTTTTTTATTCATCTTATCAAGCTGAATTCAGAAGACTAAAACTTTTTGAAAAATTTATAAAAAAAATTCACTAAAGACAAAAATAAGCATAAAAAAAACTACCCCCAAACACCCACAAAATATTGAGAAAAATTATCTATTTTTTTACCCATAATTGAAATATACAGACAAAATTCATTCTAGATATAGCCCACAAAACACAACTCCAAATCTACATTCTATTCTTTATTTTTGGATAAAATTTTGATTAATTTTTCATGATTATTAAAATATAGAGAAGCAGTAAACTTAAAAATTAGAACAAGTTTTGAATTATGAGGGTAGAGAGAGAGAGGAAGAAGAAGGAGAAGAAAAATTTTAAGTTTTTAAATGGGGGGTAATGTAAAAATAAAATTATTTGTAACCTCTGTACATAAAAGCACCAACCTTTTACATAGAAATGTATGAGTTTCAGTGTGATCATGCATAGATCAGCAAAAATGAATTATTTACCTTCAGCAATTGGCAAAGAATTGTTTTTAAGTAGTTGGCATTGTTAACACACTCATTTATTGATCACATGGCACTTTATTATTTCATCCCAGACCTTGCCCTATCAATGCATGATTAACCCTTCCATTGAAGAGACAAACCTAAAATCCATGCAACTTTTATGAATATCAAAGCTTTATTTTAATGGTTAGTGGTTGGCTGTTACACATTTCTTTCTTGTTCAAATTCATATTGGATATACCTGCACCGTATGTATTAGCAAAAAGCAACAATAATAAATAAATAAATAAATAAATAATTAGTAAAGTCCTTTCATTTAAATCAAAACTAAAATAAGTTGTATTGTAAAGCAAGGTCTTTACAGTAAAAACATTTTTGAGAGATTAAGTCATCCTTTTAAATGACCATTCCCCTTCTTCTTCTTTTTTTCCTTTGACATGTTAGGCATTTTTTTCTTCAAACTTTATAAATAAAATCATATTTTAAGAAATTTTTAGTCAAGTTTTATCGAACAAGATTATTATTGAATATGAAAATTATGTATAAACCAAGATTGAGAAAGTTCTTAATTCGGATACTTATTTATAAATTTCTTTTCACCTATTTATATTTCACTTAGTCCAAATTATTTTTTTATGTTTAAATAAGTCTTATAGGTGTCATAGTTACTAAAGTACTCCGAATAATAATATTTACATTAATAGTCTGAATGTTCCGTGATGTGAACATTCACACCGTCAATGTGAACATTCATATTGTAAAATATGAATATTCACATCACCAAGTTGCTAAACGTTTAAAAAGTATTTGTAAAGATAAAATTTATCCATAAAATACCTTAAATATGATAATTAAAATTTGGTGGATCAAATGTCCAAATAATAGGATTTATTGGAATATAAATACTAGTAGGTGACCTGTGCGATGCACATGAATTTATTTTAAAAATACAAAATTAATTTTGAGTCTTAATACTTTATGTGTAAAAAGTTTTAAAAATTCAAAGTCAAATAAAATAGATTTACTAATGGTTGATGAAAATTTTTATCATTCTATGTGATGTTATGTAAAAGGAAAATTGTTTGAGGACCCAAAATCAACGGCTCGAATTTGGCTTGAAACCCAAAACAACGTCTTTTTGGGTTTCATTTTTTTTTTTTTTTCCTTCCTTTTCTTTCTTTTTTTTCTTTTTCTTCCTTTTGAACACAGAGGCGAGAGGCGAGAGAGAAACAGAAAGGAGAGAAGAGAAGAGGAAGAGGAAGAGAGAAGAAGGAGAAAAGATGGGGAGAAAGAAGAGGAAGAGAGGAAGACGGTGATGACGGTGATGACGGTGATGGCAGAGGAGGAAGATCGACGGGTGATCGATGGAGCTGGAGCAAATCAGATCTGAAATTTTTTTTGGCTGATGATGATTCTGTTCTGAATCTTTTTTTTTTTTTTTTTGGTTGATAATGATCTGATGATAATGATCTGTTGCTTGATGATGATGTTGATGAACATGTTGTTATTGATGATGGTAATGTGTTGATGAAGATGTTGATGTGGATCTGATCTAAAGGGGGAAAACACGGCTTTAATTTTTTTTTTTTTTTTTTCTTCTTCCTCTTCTCTTTTCTTCTTTTTTTTCTTCTTCTTCTTCTTTCTTCTTTCTTCTCTTCTGTGATGATGCTGTGTTGAGTCGGAAGAAGAGAAGGGAAGAAAGAAGGCAGGGGGAGGAAGAAAAAAAGGAAAAAAAAAAATTCAAAACGGCGTCGTTTTGAAATTCGGGGCAGTCGAGCCATGGGGAAATCGGGCTCTGTAACGGGACTGTACGTAAAAGGCACATAATAACAATTTGGATAAATTACAAATACACCCCTTGAGATTTACTTAAATTACAAATTACTCCTTGTGGTTCTAAAAATTACATTATGCCCTCTAAGGTTTCTAATTTCATAATAAATAGATCATTTTATTAATAGATTATCAAGTTAATTAATAGGTTTTAATAATGTTAAAATTTTATTTCAATTAATAATTCAGATAATTTTATTATTGTATAAGTGAATAGTTAGAAAAAAAAAAATTTCAATTAATTTTGTTAAATAAAAAATTCTGACAGTGAGGTATTTGTAATTTTCCAAACTACAGGGAACAATTCGTATTTTAAGCAAATTGCAGAAGTGTATTTGTAATTTACACCATATACTACAATGGTAACAAAGTGGGGACTTTTTTAAGACCCCTTTATACAATCATAATTTTGAACGACCTAAGTTTGCAATAATCATGGATGCAATTTTGATGAATTGATCACATGATAATATCATAACAAATAATTAACTAAAATATATTTTATAGGTTTGTAATATGCTTCTATAATATTATAAATAAATTGGTGATAAGTTTATTTTTATGAAACTTATGTCATTAACTTCACTGATTGATCTGTTTTAGTTTTAAAGATATGGTTAATAAAATATATTGGTGAGAAATATAAATCATTGTTTTAAATGACTTAATTTTTTTTTATCCTTGTATTTTTTCTATCTTTACTTTCTCTCTCTATTTGTACGCACTACTATCAATTGCCGCCATAGCCTGTGGTGGCGACTAGTTGAAAAAGTCGCATGCGACCAACGATGGACAAATAGACAGATAGATAAAGATAATATAGTCTTTTAAATTGAATATAAAAAATAAAATAAAAAAAAAGATAAGAGGAAAAGAAAAAAAATGGTGATTAGCATAAACATAATCATATTTATTATCAAATTTGCTTACCACTATATACAAAAAGTCACTCATCCCACATTACTAATGTGAAATCTATTAATTTTGATAATAATAAATATTTTTATAGGGAAAAGTTAGGGATTATGAAATTTTTTTCATGAAAATGATCATGAAAAGTTTATGATTCTTGGATTATCTTGATTAGTGTGTGGTGCTTTATTCTAAGTGTAATCCAAGGGTCACAAAGCTTTCATAATTATTTTCATTAAAGATTTTTCATGATACCTAACATTACTGATTTTTATACGATTCATTTTCAGGGATAAATTGGATGGTTCCTTATGCATTAAATCACATGGGGTTTGGTAGAACAGTTTACCAGCCTCACTTGACCATATGCAATCACTTAGCCTGGACTTAAATACGGTTACCAATAAACAATTAATGCAATGGAATCCTGAAAATTGATTTTTTAATTCCTAAAGAAATTCTATTTACATTATAATTTTATCTCTTTATATCTATTTTCTCATTACACTATTAAAAAATAATTAAAATTCTCATTACACTTTTTATAATACCAATGTTAACCATAAATTAAACCATTTTTAAAATCCCTACGGTTTTTTCTTATTAGACCTTTTCCTTTTAAATTACTCCGGTGTTATGTTACTAAACAAACTATATTTGTCCAGCTGTCTATTGCTGCACATTTACAAATTCACTTTCCTTAAAATATTTTTTTTCCTAAATTTATTATGGGTCTGTTTGGTTATACATTGTCAAATAATTTGAATTATTCCGATATCATGTTGCCAAATAAACTAGATTTTTCCAGCCATCTGTTGTCGCATGTTTACTATAGATTCACTTTTCTTAAAATATCAAACATTCATAAAAACATTCGTAAATTTTTTCAATACATATATCTTCAAATTTGTCAATACAAAAATTTATAAAAAAAATACTGAGATGTTGTCACAATTCATCTATATTTATAGTTTAGGTAGTTATTATATTAGGACTAACAAACGTACGGAATTTATCAATACAAACAATATATGTTTTCTCCCATCCATTAGCACACAGGTGATAAAACAAATCCAATTACTTGCTTTCGGAGTACTGGATGACCAGAAAACTGATAAATCTAACAAACAATTAACAATGCATAACTAGCCTTACTGCAATGAATAGAAGTATAATCATTCAAAGCAAAAAAAATAAAAATGTCAGAAAAATGAAACTGAAAATGTTTAGTAGTGAGTTACCAGACATGCATTTTTTATTCGGTAGTGGATTACTGAATAAGTATTTTTTGTTCAGCAGTGGGTTACTGAAAAAGTATTTTTTGTTCAGCTATGGGTTACCAGATATGTATTTTTTGTTTGACAGTGTGATTCCAAACTATCTGATTTTATTCTGTTCTGGTACAACGAACAAAAGTCAAACAACCCTCTTCAAAAATGAAACAAAAACATAAAAAATAAAAATAAAAACTTACCATAATTTTACTTTTTTGCTAATCCTTCAGCATTATTTCTTCGTCCATTACTTTCCTTATTGATCAAAACACTATGATTTTTACGTTTTGAAAGTAGATGTATAGTATAAAAGAAGAAATGAGAAAAGAAGAAAAGAAGTAGAGATTGAAGTGTAATGGATGTAAAAAGATAATCAAATCTATTTAATTTTTATCTTTTGTCCTTAAAGGTAATTTCACACATGAGTAAAATTGAAAATATATATATATATCAAATGAAGAGTGTAAAGAGATAAATGTGTTGTGTAAATAGAATTTTTCATTCCCAAATTGTTCATAAATCTAAAGCATCATTGTCCATTCTTATTGTTCTGCCAAAATAATCTTAAATTTTTGTTCATTATTAATTTTAGGAAGTCCTTTGTGAAATTGATACTAGTAATTTTTAATTTCATTTCATATTGTAGGTAATCATAATATACTCTCTTCTGTTTTTTAACAATTTATTCATGAGGGCGATTTTGATATAAGTCAATTTAATGACATGCCACCTTATCGAAGAGGCCCTCCTTGGCCTTTTCTCTGTATTTAAAATTTTTAGGGAGTTTTTAGGTTGTTGAATTTATTTAATAAAAATAAAAATAAAAAGAAAAAGAAGAAAAAAAAAAGGGGCAGAAATACTAGAGTGTTCGAAAAAGTTATCCGGAAATTTGTCACAAAATGAACTGCAAGTTGTAGATTCAAGCTCAGTGTGATGTGCTATGATGAATTTGGTCTACACTGTTCATTTTCTGACATTTTTTTGAGTTTCTTAATTTTGCTAAGGAGAGAGGGAGAGAGAGAGAGAAAAGAAAGTATCTTCAATTTCAAATGCTACTATTTTTTTTGGGGAACTTAAATTAGGTTTCACATTATAAGCTAGTAATAGTATATGCTAGAGATCTCCCATAAACAACTGGCCTAATTGAATTAACATTTACTGTAGTACTAGCAAAACTTTGTTGTATCTTTTGTGGTCTTTCTTTAATAGGTCCAACTGTGGTTGAATTGGCCATTAATTTTTACTAGTCTCATGTGTCCGTACACTACAAATATATAAAGCCCTCTCTTGCTCTCCAAACACACCACACCCTTTAGTTGTGTTAGCCCCCCCCCCCCCCCCCCCAAAAAAAAAAAAAAAAAAAAAACAGCATAAGAGCTAGCTACTTGTTCATATTTAGGCTGTTTCAATTGCCATTGTCATGGCTAGCTCATCTTCATCATCATCAATTCCATGTTTGTGGATCATTTTAGGGTTTATATTGGCAATGGGACTGGTTGTTCGTCAAGCAGAGGCTCGTGCATTCTTCGTGTTTGGAGACTCTCTAGTGGACAATGGCAACAACGACTACTTGGCCACCACCGCCCGTGCCGACTCCCCTCCTTACGGCATAGACTATCCGACACACCGCCCTACCGGGCGCTTCTCTAATGGCCTTAACATCCCTGATTTTATCAGTTGAGTACTAAATTTCAGTACACATAAATACTTGTCTACATTGTGTTTTGACATGTTGATCATCATATGCATACATGAGTGAGCAAGTAATAATAGACCTTGGGAAATTTCACAATTTGATAATCAGGCCTTTTTGTTTCTTTTTGATTTTATTTCATTTTTGAATTTATGAAAATGGCGCCATTTTATTAGTCTTGTTAGTGACTTTTAAAATATCACATTTAAATTCAGCTACAATAATGTGATAGAAAATTGTGTCAAGTGTTTAATTCATACACGAATCAACACCTAACCTAATAAATTAAGAAGTGAGATTTTAGAAATCTCAATGTGTGGTTTGAAGAAGAATATCATTATCAAGGTGTACATATGTCTTAAATATGAACCTTAAAATGTAGAGAAGAGATAGTGATAGACTACACATATGGACAACCACTCCTACCTATAAAACTCACTTTCCTTGTCCAGAAATACTATATATTAAAAAAAAAGGGTCAGAAAATAACCAAAATTTGAATGCATGGTTTAAATTTAAATTTGATATGGTGTGAGTTACATCTAAATAAAAATTTGTTCAAACATTGATTGATATGCATATCCATGCATTTTGGTTAATTAATTTTGTAATTTTAATTATCAGGTCAGCATCTTGGAGCAGAATCCACATTACCATACCTAAGTCCGCAGCTCACCGGGCAAAAACTACTTGTTGGTGCCAACTTTGCTTCTGCTGGAGTCGGAATACTTAATGACACTGGAGCTCAGTTTGTAAGTTTCATTTAATAATTTATTTAACCAAATAAATAATTTTCATTAATTTACTAATAAATAAAGTTCTAATTAAGAATATAATTCTTAATAGAGCGAAAGGACGAATAACTATGTATATGGTTCGGTACTAATTAATATAATTGCGTTACATCACTAATTGAACTAGGCCTAGTTGGTACTAATATTAAAAACCGAAATCACTAAATATGCTGATGTAATATTGATGGATTAAAATGTCTTTTATTACGACATTGTAATATTGGTGGATTAAATATTGACAAGAAAAAAAAAAAACAACATTGTATGTGTACTATATAGGTGAACATACTAAGAATAACACAACAGATGCAATACTTCCAACAATACCAGCAAAGAGTGAGTGCACTGATGGGAAGTGCAAGGGCAAAACAACTTGTAAGCCAAGCGCTTGTTCTGATAACGTTGGGAGGCAACGACTTCGTCAACAACTACTACTTGGTCCCCTTCTCTGCTCGCTCTCGTCAGTATTCTCTCCCGGATTACGTTCGCTTTCTCATCTCTGAGTATCAGAAAGTTTTACAGGTATTTTTGTTAATGTGTCCAATTTTTAATTTAATTTTGTATTTCTTAATTTTAGCATGGAGATGAGTCTGTCTGTGAGAGTGAAGTGTGTAGTAGCAAAGTGGTAGTTTAAATGGACACGAGAGTCAACATGAAAGTGGGTGCAAAGGCAGAGTCCAGATCCTCTACTTGCACTTTCTCCTTGTCTCTCTACTTGCAAGAGTAGAGGTGCATTTTAAGATGATTTAACGGTTTAAATCTGACTATTTAAAATAAAAAATAAAAAAACAATTTAAAAATAATTTTTTTTTTAAATAGTCAAATCTGAACCATTGAATCATCCTAAAATACATCTCTACCATTATAAGTAGAGAGGTAAAAAGAGAGCGCAAATAGAGGATCCTAATTCGCAAAGGCAGGTGTGATGGACCTGCCTGATGCACTTCATATTTAAGACCCAAATAAATCCTGTTTGTTAGTCATTTTGTTTGGTTATAAATGAAAAATATTTTGTTTGGATTTTTATATTTTTAAACTATTTTTAACACTTACAATAATAAAAAATAAAAATTAACAAAAAATACTTTTATTGTCAAGATAAAATGAGTTGATTAGAACCGAAAACCCTTTTTTTTTGAGGGCTAAACAAAAAATGAATTTATTTAAAGGAAAAATATTTTTTATTTCTCAAATGTGAAAAAACATTTATAGAACTAAAGTATTAACAACACTATCATCATTTTTTCTACCACTACTTCCATCGTTACAATTATAAGATCGTGGTAGCCAACACATCGTAATTGTTGAGGCAATAATTGTAGTCACAATTACCATCACCACTATCAGAATCAATTACTTACTTATACATTATTTTTAATATCATAACTACATAAAAAAAATTATAAAAAAAAAAAAACAAACATTTTTTTACAAAAAATATACTATATATATATTTAAAAATATTTCCCAAAACAAACATAAACCTATTTTGACAACTCACTATTTTAATGAAAAAGTCAAAAATTCAGTACAAAAAAATTAATTATTCAGTCTATTTTTTACACGACTTTTGATTTTAAAAAATAAATAAAAATTACTAAAAAAAAAAATTTGTAAAATAATCCAAAGTGTAAAATTAAGAGTATATACGTGATTACTGCATCATATCATAATAAAGTATAGTTGAAAATTGAATATGAATGGCAGAGACTGTACGATTTGGGGGCACGGAGGGTGATAGTGACCGGTACGGGACCATTAGGATGTGTACCGGCGGAATTGGCAATGCGCAGTCGAAACGGAGAATGCGACGCGGAACTGGAGAGAGCAGCAGAGTTGTTCAACCCTCAACTCATCCAAATGACCAACGGACTCAACGCCAGGATCGGCACCAACGTCTTCGTCACTGCAAATACTCAACTTATGAACAGGGATTTCATCAGTGATCCTCGAGCTTATGGTATATTTTTCTTTTCCATCAATTTTACTCTTTTATCTTTCACTATTTCTTCACTTTGGCCTGTCAAGGTTATTGTTTTTTTTTTTTTTTATAAATTTTTTATCACATTTCTTGTTTTAAGTTTTTCTTTATTTGCTTCTAAAGCTAATTGTCATGCGATTTTACACTAAAATAGTTATTAAAGATAAATAAATTAAAATAGTTAATAAGATAAAATGTTATATTTAATCATAATTTTTTTTTTTCACAATTATCAAATCAATTACAAAAAAAAAAAAACCAACCAACTTCTCAAACACTATTTTTTTAGCCAAGTTAAAATAAAATAAAAAAACTAACTAAAATAGTTACCTTTCCAAACAAGCGCTTCTTTTGGGAGGTTAGTTGGAGTTAATTTAGTCCACTAAAAGATAAAATAAACTAAAAAATCAATAAGATAAAATGTCACATTAAAATTATAATTAGTTCAATTTTTCTCTCATAACACTACAAAACATAAAGTCAAAATTTCTTTTCAAACGGAACTTTTTTAGTCAAGTTAAAATAGTCAACAAGTCAAAAAATCAAGGTAATTTTTTTTTTCTCCAAACGAATCAATATTATATGAGGATTTGAGTTTGTGTTAGAAATGTTAATTATATATAATAAAATATTAGATAAATTACAAATACATCCATTGAGATTTGTTTAAAATATACATTGCCCTCGTAAATTGAAAAATTACGAATAGCACCTTGTTATGATATTTTATTTAACTAAATTAACTGAAAAAATAAAACTCATATATTCTCTTCTATACAATGATAAAATTATCTAAATTATTAATTGAAATAAATTTATGACATTATTAAAACTATTAATTGATTTAATGATTTAATAATAAAGAATAATTAGTGTACTGACTAGTGTAACAATTGATGACGTGGCATAATTTAAGAGGTTTTTGATATTTGTAATGTATTTAATGAGTAGAGTCAATAATAATGTCATAACTAGTGTTGGTACACTAGTTAGTACACTAATTGGTGCATGTAGCACCACCGATTAATAAAATATGTCATTTGTTATGAAATTAAAAACTTCAAGGGATTGAATGAAATTTTCAGAACTACAGGAGGCAAATCGTATTTTAAACAAACATTAGGGAGCATTTTTAATTTATCCTAAAATATTTTTATGTTTCGTGATTGTCCATATATCATTTTTAATTTTGTTTAAAATTCAACAAAAAATATCACGGTAGCTTCTTACGTAACATACAAATATATTATATTAAAATTTGAATTTGCCTCACTGGTGTAAGTTATATATTTATATTGCATGACTGTCAATGTATCATTTTTTTTAACCTAATTTTGGACATAAAGTAAACTTTTACCCTTTTTCTTTTCCCATATCCAAGTGTTAATGTAATAATAACTTAGGGTTGTGTTTGGGTGGCAGGTTTTGTAACATCAAAGGTAGCATGTTGTGGGCAAGGACCTTACAATGGACTAGGACTTTGCACAGCAGCATCAAACTTGTGCCCAAACAGGGACGTATATGCATTTTGGGATGCATTCCATCCATCTGAGAAAGCCAACAAGATTATAGTGCAGCGGATTCTTTCTGGCTCCAGAGTTTACATGAACCCTATGAATCTCAGCACCATCATGGCCTTAGATTCTAATTCCATGGTTTAATCTCCAATGCTTTTGTGTTCTCTCTTTGTTCCTCTTAATTGTTGCAAACTTGTTCAAGTCTGTGTTTTTCTTGTTTATTTTTTTCATCAATAATTAGTAGATAAATATTTATATAGTTATATATAGCAGAGAAACTGAGCAGCAATCCTCAATGCTCTCAAAATGTTGTTCTCTAGCTGGTTTGTTTGTCAATAAATAGATCTTTAATTTAATGGTGCAATTTTATTTTATTTTATTTTATTTTTTTAGTTCTGTTGGTGGTTTTCTTGTCATTTTGCAAATCATGAGTAACACCTAGCAATATCATAATGAATTTAAATATTTTCAATATACAAAGTAAACATTCAATTACCAATTTTGTGCAAATTAATCATTTTATCATACAATGTCTCAATTGAATCAAATGGACATGAAAAATCTATCAAACCCCCAACTCATCATATTACAACCTAATATTGGACCAATTGATGGTTGACCTGGATTGAGACGGGTTGGTTGAGTATGAATGGCACATAAAGATCCCCATTTGGTCTTTAGAATATAAAGGGTATTGGCACATTATGTCAGAAAAATAGATCGTCTTGTGAAGATCTAATTGATCTAAATTTCCTTCCTCATATTGATTATCATGCACAAAGAAAATTACCCTTAGGTTTAGGTTAACATCAAAAAGGGTATGAAAAGAGTCTCTTTACCTTAATCGTT
Organism: Camellia granthamiana; assembly: GCA_036172215.1. Lineage (NCBI taxonomy): Eukaryota > Viridiplantae > Streptophyta > Magnoliopsida > Ericales > Theaceae > Camellia > Camellia granthamiana. Next base: position 184,358,918 of record CM069903.1, read on the forward strand.
TAGGCATTTAAGTGTAAACAAAAAGGCTTTGTTATAATTTTATACAATAAAATGATTTGTGAGAATGACACACCCATAAATAGGTAAGATTAGTAGCAAAAGATTTTTCACCCAAAAAAAAAAAAAAAAGGCATAGATTACAAAACAACGTCCTCAAAATATTTACTCAGAAAATTACCTAAAATTTGAAATGTGTGAATTGCATTTATCTCTAGTGTGGTCCACACCAGACAAAATTTAAATCTACATCAGAACATTTTTCTTACGAAAAGACATTATCTTATAGCTAAATATTAATGTCATTTCATTTTAGGTACTAGCTTTAAAACAATAAACATGCATCCACTATATATAATGTCACCACATGACAAGTATTATATAAAGGATTTGGCTCGTCTGTAGATGAAAGTTGAACTGGACCAAACAATTGAGATTTTTGACTGGTAAAAATCATTAAACGGAAGATTTTTACCATTAAGAGTTTATGAAAATATGGCCCAGTTGAATTTTTTTGAAGGCTTCTATCGATAAGAGTTTTCCGTTTAATGACTCTTACCGGTTAGAATCTTCTGTTTAATGATTCTTACTGATCAGAGACCTCAACTATTTGATCCAGTTCAATTTTCAACTGGAGACAAGTCAATCCCTTATAGTGAATTGAAAAGCAAAAGATGAAGCATTATCAACTCTAAGCTGTATCACGTTAGGTAACAAGATTTCACACCAAGTTGAATAACTAGCAGTTGACACTCAAAATGTACAGCTAAATCTCAGGATCCATAGTAGCAGCCTGGATATCAATCATTAGTGGTCTACCAGTACAAGACAAATATGCATATGGAACAAGATCTGTGGCGTAGGAGAGGTAGTTTTATAGCCAACCTCATGTAATCCTCTCATTATACATTCATCGAAACCAGAGTTTTAAAAGGCTTTCTTGAGGCTCGCCTCGATGCTCACCTCGCCTTGAGGCTAAGGTAAAACGCATCAAGGCTTTGATTTTTAGGCATTACTCCCCAAAGGCTTGCGTATCATAGTTTGAGACATGCTCCTTAAGTGCGCTTTTTATGCCTTTTGCGCATAAGCATGTAAGGAGTATGCACATGCAGAAGTTGCCTTGGGCATTTGTTAAACTTAGTCTATTAGATTGTTAAACATAAAAAATTAAAACGAATCCATTTTTACAACTATATTCTACAGGAAAAATTAAGTAAATGATCAATCAAGAAAAACACAATTAATGGTCAAGTGAAAAGCTCAATCACTGAAGTTAATAATGTCAATTTCTCTTTTAGTGAAGGAAATCTTCCTTCTATGCAGTAAAATGTTCAACGCATTAAAGTGAAACGTATTTACACATTTATATTTAATTTTGTTTTTATTTTTTTAACTATTTAAAAATATTTAATTTATTCAGTAAATATTAAAATTTAAAATTTGAAATGCTTACGCCTCAACGCCCTGAGGCTTACGCCTCGCCTCATGAGGAGTAAAACGCCTCAAGGTACGCATTCGCCTTTAAAAACTTTGATCGAAACAATGTACTAAAATCTTGAGTGTTGACAAGGTTTTCAAGCACCTGATTTGCAAACTTCATAAAAAAAGAACTTTGTTTCACACTTCATTCAATAATGGTGAATTTTGAGGCTCAATTCTAGCGTCTTAATATTAATGCCGGATTTTGTTAATTGTTATGTTTTGATTATTACATCAGACATGAAGAAGAGCTTCAATGCCAACAATCTTTGGCACCATGAACAAGCAGATATATACTATACAAAAAGAAGATAAAATAAAAATAAAAAAGGCAACAGAGATTGAAGGAAGAATCAACTTAAGAACCTTTCTGCGGCAACGTTTCAAATGCAGAGACTGTGTTTTCAAACTTGATGCGATGTAGCGGGGCACCACTTTGCTTAATGGCGCATGCCTGTTTGTCTTCCAGCGGGCAGCGGGCTTTCAGCATCGAAAACACATGATTATTCAACCTCCTTGCTTTCTTCATTGCTTCTAGTAGGGCTTCCCACCCCTTTTTTGGAAAGTAGAATTCAGTCAGAAACAAAAACAAAAACAAAAAAAAGTCAAATGCAACAAAAGAATTAATTATCATTTTACTGGAATCAGTTTTACATGATGGTCAAGAGTTAAAATTCATTTCAAAGATGACTCAACTGCTCATGTTTGGACAGCTGGATGAATAGTATTTAGTTCATAATTTCCTAAAAATAAAAGAACATCAATATTACAGCAGGAGATTTTAAGAATATGCTGCTTTATGCAACGATTTTCATATTAGTTCTGTAATTCCGATTTCATAAATATATATATAAGAAAGAGTAATGATAGTCACATTCCACTCTTAATCTTCCTGCACTTTCTGCACTCCTTTTTTACTTAGTCCCCTGGTCAACCTATTATTTTGAATGTCTCAAATACGCACTAATTGCGAATGCCACACATTATATGAAGTTAGCACATATATAGGCTTTGTACTCATCAACTGTCCCTTAAATCTCTATTTCTATAGCAAGCACCAAAATGAATGCCCATTAGCCAAGTCAACGAAATATTATTTTGATACTACGTATCTTGGCATCTCATCTAGATTAATCAAGACAATAGACTACTGCTAATGAAGATAAGCTAAAGCCTTTGCTGTATTACACCTAGATCGACATTCCACACCTGAAATTCCAGCAAACAGAAAATTTCAAAAGTACACCTAAACGGACATCTTTTCTGGCTAATCACATGAAATAGAATGAGAGTCCTTGAAGCAGTAAATGACAGTTAGGGCTGCAACACTGGTACACTTGGTGACTACTCAAACTAGGGCAATGACCCCCCCACATATAAGAACAGTTAGAGGAACCATTGAGATGGAAATACAAGCTACAACACAATAAAAGAGGTTGACATTATGAATAGACTGGTGTTCAAAGTATACGCGGTAATATCATGGGGTAACAATCAACAAGAATACACGAAAATCAACAATTAACTATGTAATTGAGGAAGTAATTATAAATAAAAGACAATGTTTATACCTGCACAGAATGAGCATACTTCTGAGTATGCATGGCATTCAAAGTATACGCGGTAATATCACGAGGTAACAATCAACAAGAATACAAGAAAATCAACAATTAACTATGTAATTGAGGAAGTAATTATAAATAAAAGACAATGTTTATACCTGCACAGAATGAGCATACTTCTGAGTATGCATAATTGGTGCAGCTTCCACTTCTGCAACATTGAGGACTTGATATGAAAAATCAAACAGTTCAAAGTGCAGTTGCTGGCCAAGTAGGTATATTATAGTACAACCACCCCAGGCTACTGAATCACCTAGCACTTCATGATTGCTTGGTGATACTTGAACAGATCCCTCCAGATACTCCTGCAGTTAAACGAGCCTCATCAGATTAGAAACACAAGAAGATATCTATTATGTTTTGTCTTACTACAAAACGAGGTACACAAACATGAAACAATCAAATTGCAAGTTACTGAAAACTCGAAGTTCAAAAATTTTCATATGGTACAACTATAAGAGCAATGTATATTTTCAACCAAAATACACAACCAAAGATTATTTTAACGTAATTGTCAATACTATTTATGAAATAAATAATGAAGTTGTATTTGTTTATCAGCTTAAGCATTTTCCTGTTCCATTTCCTGCTCTCTTCCTCAACCAAACCTAACCAGACTTTCTTTTCTCAATCAAGAAAAAAAGCCACCATAGGAAATGAACATGCATGAGGAACTCATCCTACAACTGGACATAGTCACCTCAAACATAGTTACATAGACCAGTTACACCAAGCACACCCAAACTTTGAGGCCACCATTGACCTCTAAACCTTATTTCTCACATTAATAACTCTGTAACCACTTCTCAAGGAGGCCCTTTTTTATGAGTAGAATATTATTGACAAAGCACCAAACAAAGGTAAACTTTATACACTCAAAAAGTTTGGATCCTGTAGGCTATACATACATGAGCAGTACAAATCTTGAATAACCTTAATTGAAGACAACAGATAATGGAAAACCATTTCTTATCCAGAAAAACAGAAAGGAGCAAAGACTGTTTCAAACTACGTATGGGTAGCATAAGTGAAACACTAATGTTCCCAAAGTAGAAAGAAATCAATAAAGAAATAGTATGCCTGCTACTATGGTGAACACCAAGAACATAAGAGCATCTGAGCTTATTATAGTGCAAAGCTATGTCAATAAAGTATATCACACTATTGCCTGGATAGACATGGGATACTTTTCAAGTGTAGATTTATTAAACAAAATATTATACTAGGGGAAAACAAAGAAGGAATTTGAAAGGTTTTACTTACAATTTGGAGGCCACTAAATATGCGATAGAAGTCTTTAGAAGTTGTAATGTCAATGAATCCAGTCTTTGGAGCTGCACTCCATTTGGTACAATATTTATCCAATGCTGCACTTGTAAAAGCAAGGGCATATTCCAGCACACTTCCAGTATTCATGTTAGCTTTGTACAACAGATCTACAATAAAAGCAAGATGCTTAATCCCGTAAGATTGACGAATATATGAATTAAAAAATAATGGAAAACAAAAGGAAATAGTGAAGGATATTGACTATATTGAGACAAATGACTTATAGAGAGGTTCAGATTAGTCAAAAAGTATATAGTTAGCACTAAGCTTCAAGAAATGAAAAAATATCCATGTTGAGTACGCAAATAAAATATTGTCTTTTTAACTGTCAAATATCCAGACTAGTGTCACTAGATTTCATTCGGTTGTTGATATCCAAACAAAAAAATAATGTGAACTTAGAAAAACATGTGTGCATAAATGAAGCTCCCCAATAAATCATTCATTCAAGGAGAGATGGTAATAAATAATTCATTCAAGGAGAGATGGTAGCTATGCACCAGCAGCTTCTGCCTGTTTTGATATGGTGTAGAATGCTGTTGGATTTGAGAACCCTGGGTATGACACAGCTGCAGAAGTTGCTGATTTGAAGAGAGTGACGATAGGGCTATCTCCCCCATCTTGGGACTGCAATATTTGCCCATCTGCACCAGGAATCAAGCCTAACCATGGGGCTGTTTGCATGAAATGCGTGATATCTACTTCTCTCTGTTGCACATGTGAGACAAGAACTGTGAGAAGCTTGCAGTTAAAAATTCGATACACTACATTATTACAAATCAACCTAGTAAGCTCTGATCTAGACTCTTCTATCAAATAACGTAGCTATTAATCAGACATTTGAGATCGTTATAATTGACCTGATAGGGAGAGATGCAATTGATCATTATAATTTAGTCTTTACAGATTAAGCAATCATATCTCTCCCTATCAATCTATAAAGAGTAAATTGCATTACAAAGAAAAAATAGTTTTTCATGTCATCAACAAACTTTTGTATGAGAGTAGAGTGCAGAAACTTTTAACTTAAGCTCTTTGCTTAATTGTTCTACTGTGTACCTATCAAGAGACATTTATACTATATTTTCATTTAATTGGATTCAATATTTTACCGAATAATCTCATTTATAAATTCAACAAATACACTTGGTCGTCCGACATTTGCCCGTTCACTAATTTAATATATATGTTAGTGCAATGAAATTTACTTCCGACCCTCTTATGAGGTTTTTAAAGGTACAATGAAAAAATAATGCATGAAACTCACCAGAACAATATCAAGAAGCCCCATCCAGTATAATACGCTTCCAATCTCCTTTATTCCACGAAGAACCTCTGCTTTGAGTTCGGATTTTGACCCCCAGTTAAGATGTTCTTTGACAAGCCTCAAACAACCTGATGCACATACAAATAAACTTAAATCCAAGGAAAAGATACGACTTAAATATTTTAGGCAAAATTATATTCTACTCTGAGCTACCTGTTACTCCTCCATCGAAAGGAAGAAGTCCAATTGATTTTGGCAATGCATCTTGCAGTCCTGTAATCATTGGTTCAAGGGTAGTTATCTGAAACAGATCAGCCAGAGAAAGTTAGAGAAAACCACAACTAGAAACCTTTGATGGAATCCAGACAAGAGCAATAAATAATCCATTGCATATAAGAGGATAAAATCCTTTCAAAACACCGTAGTTTTAGGGGTTTGGTAATTGTTGATGGTATTTAAGTCAATGTAATGCCGTACTCATTTCAATATATAGCCAACCCTATAGGTTAAGCTCTCTCATTCTTCTGATAATATTTCTCTCTACTTTAACATCATATCAAAGCTCAGTTGAGAGACTTCTTCAGTTCAAGTTTCTCGTCTGGCATTTGGTATTCGGTCCCCGTTTGGTTTCTTCTTCTCTGTTTGGTTGTCTGCTTCTCTTTCTATTTGGTTCTTTGTTTACATCTCTATGTGCAAGATGAGATTGCACGTGAGGGTGGGTATTGGATAGCTGGATATACATTGTTGGGCTCATTTCCTAACAGCTTAAGCTTTTAGGACAATTGGTGACTTAACAAGAGATAGCTAATGAAATCATAAGTTTGCTGTTAATCAGTTGTTTACAAGACAATTCATAACAAATAAAACAAATTCAATAAAGGATTTAAGGGATGCATCAAGATAATTATTCAAGCTAATAACCACCATCATTCACCAAATATACAAAAACTGCATAACATTACATACCTTATTCGATACATGATCCAGTAGGGCACGGATAAGCCAAGGCAATGATCTAGACCCTAGAAGCCTGACGATGGAAAACATGTGAGGTATTCCAAAGAATCCACTGTGTAACCGAGCAAAGCTTTGGTGTGCAGAATTTAGATCCTATCATAACAACAAAAATGGGTGGGAAAATGAAATTTCAGCCATTTAAGAAAATTAAGATCGCAACACAGTTGCTCAGGTTTATTCAATTACAATAAAATATGTATAAGACAGAACCCAGAAATATAATTTCTGTTCATTCTTTTTCAGTTCATACTAAAGATTTGGGTATTTATGATGTGTGAATGTTGACACACCCTTAAGCTTTTAAACTGCTAGGTACAGTACAAATATGATTAACTAACTGACATGAGACATAAGATTACATGAGATGATGATACATAAGATGAGAAAAAAAATGGCAAGATTCTTAAGGTTTCTTCCTTTATATACCTGGTTTTGGCACTTTGGCGGGTTGCCTGCAATTTAAGAAACCCTACAGCCAGCTACACTTGCTCTCTATTCCCTTTCCTTATCATCGTATTGCCCTTCTCCTTTTGTTTTTTCTTCTCCCATACTCATCCCTCTTTTCTTTCCTAACCAAGGTTAGGTTGTGCTTCACTCATGGATGCCCACACTTTGCCACAAATGAGAATTAACCAAACATTCATTATTCTACTACCTTCTCCCCCTTCCTCCACATCTCTCTACTATCAAATCGTGGCTATTTTAAAGACCGATATATTCTGAAGCTCCTATCTCATCAGACTCAACTAATCCATTGTAGGTTTGGTCTCTTTTTTCTTTATCAGCAACAACCAAAAGAATTTTATAACGTACAAAGAGGGTTACAAGAAACCGGAAAACAAGGAATCCTCCAAAGGAAAACTAAAACGGGAAAAAAAATCTCAATCTACACGTCACAAACTGCCCTCCAATCACTAAAAACAGATGAATCCCCCTAAAAGGAGAAGAAACTGATGCCCAAAAAGATAGGGAAAAAAAAAAAAAAAAAACTCCATCCCATAAGAAATCAATATCCTCCATCTTGTCTTTGTAAAATATTGAGTTATGTTTTAACCCAATGACCTAAAAAATTGCAGAAAAAGAACAGTCCCATAACACTTTTGCCTTCTTATTGCATCCAAAACCCCCAAAATCCATCAGAATGACATGAAGTAGACTATATAGAACGACATGAAGTATCAACCATGTATAGTTTAACAGTTAGACAACAAGAAATAAGTCAATGGACAAAAAATATCAACAAAAGAAAAGAACCATTTCATTCAGTCTGTAAAGAAAATGCAGTATTGAAAACATCCACTTAAGTGATAGTGCTGAATTGATGATGTTCTACCTGAGTACCACAGTAGAAATTCGCTTTAGCATAAGGAATTGAAGGCTTCTGAACAGGAGCAAGGGGTACTTTCGATGATCGAACAAATCGCTGAGTAGTATTGCATAGCGTGAAGTTTGGTAAAAAATCATTTTGCATCTCTGTCCAAATCTACAAGATAAAAAAAAACTTGGTCATGGAATTTATCAACAAAAAAAAAAAAAACCTTGGTTATGGAAAAATAATAATCATTAACAACTCAAAAGCCCCAAAATTATATCGCTATGTTCCAAAATAAGGAAATACACTTACAAAAATAAATAAATAAATAAAAGGATATCATAAGTTGGGTCAAGTTATACATGTAAAAAAATGTAGCCAATGAGATTACACCATCGGTCAAGTCGGGTAGAATGATTCCAAACCCAACACCCAACTGCACCCACCCAATTTTCTAATCCCCCAAAACCCACTTCCGATTCATTATTTGACACTGACCATAAGTTGCTATTTCAGGTCAATTCGCACTGGTTGGGCTGCTGGATTGGTTCTCTATATAGGTGTCTGATGTCTTTCTTCACTCTCCAATGAACCTCTGATCATCCAATCTACACTTATACAGTTTCCATTCCAAGTAAGAGTGCTCTTTAAAATCATTGTGGTCAAGGACCACAAGGTCCATGTCCTCACCGTCCCAAGGAGTTTGCAACACAAAGACAAGAAAGACCTACTGCTAAGACCTATTGCTATCAATTTTCACAAAGATTTGTCAAAGCAGAATTTAGTATCATTTTTAAACTGGTCAAGCATTTTCAGAGAGAACATATACTAATTTTTTTGTGTCATAACAGATAACATTACCATGTACGCAGATCAGCTTGAGTGCAAACATAAATATGAAGAAAGGGAAAATATTCAAGACAACAAGAAAAGCTACTTTTCCAGACCTGAGAAGCAAGTCGACTGGAATAAGAAACAAGAGATATTTTCTCTTGCATCTCACTCAACATGAGATTGAATGAGTCGATTGAAAGATCTCTAGATAACAATTCATGAGCAAGCTGCAAGATGTTCAGAAGTTTATCCAATTCCTGAAACCAAAACATCATTTTCAAAAATAAAAATAAGAGATAACAAAGTTTACTTGTTCGTTACAAGAACCAAAAATAGAGAAAAGTCACTTACCACAATAGCACATAGATCCTGAGACTCAAACCGATCAAACAAAAATTCAATGTTCTCCCTGAAGACTTTGTTCATCCTCTCAGCAATCAAACTTCTTAAATTAATTGCCCTTCCCAATAACTACACATACATCAAATCCACAATCAATGAGAAACGGAATTGAGGAACGGGGTGAGAAGGTCAAAACATAGCTGAAAGAAAAGAAAAAATAAAAGATTTGGCTGAACAATAAAACTCAAGTGCTGATCAAGAATTAGAAATCCATGGCAATTTTCATTCTACAACCATGAAAAAGTATATCACAAATTCTGCAATTCTCTCCTCGAAGCCCTCAGTATAGAGGGATGAAAAGAAACTAGCAAACAAACATTGACGAAAAGAAAGAGTGATCCGTTTGGCGTAATCCAATGATTCATGTTCAAAAGCAAACCTTTGTAATAGACAAGAAGGGTCAAAAACCTAATCTCGTAAAATGGCCACAGCCTTAAAACAGTCTCAATATCATTAATTCAAAGCTAGCTATTACGAAGAAAACACTTAATAATTATAGACTAGAAACCCTAATTTAAAATAGAAAACTAGATCCTATTCTTATTTAGAACTGAATCCCTAAAAATAAGAATCCAAATATCGCTAAGATCCTAATGAACTATAAATAAAAATAAATAAGTGAAGTATTAAAGACGTAAATAAAATTATAAAATTGTAAATAAAGTCTCGTAAGCCTCCATGAATTTTCTGCATCAATAATAAGTATCTCCTCACCTTAACTCGAGTCATCTTTAGTAGTGCAGTGAATCTCATAGGTTGGACAGAAAACTTTTCCCCATTATCCAGGGCAAAAAGGAATGAGGGATCAAGTAGCTCACTGTAGAATTTCATAACCCAAAAAAACAAAAAAGAAAGAAAGAAATAGTAAGATAAAACAATTTTAATAGGACAGGTGCAAACCACAGAGCAAGAGCATACCTAGCTGCCCAACTTTTGTAATATGTAAAAATCGTCTCACGCAGCTTTGAAACAAATATATCAAAACAATGATCCACCTAAAAAAGAAAACAAAATATTGACAACTGAATAAAATACACGTCATTGAGACACTCATAGTGAGTTTGAAGCTCGGAGTGGAGATTTTTTGTTCTTACAAGCACTTTCTTCTTCTTTTCTTATCTACAACAAATAGAACCTGTCATACATTTTCTAAAGGCAAACTCCATATCCCCAAATAAATCCTTTAAACTTTTGTTTATTAAATTCAATATTTATTTGACCTTTGTTGAAAATCGTTCTTGACCTTTAGCCATTACCGAAAGACCTCGAACGTGTTCATTTAATCAATTGTTGATCTTATACATATATATATATATAAATATGTGTGTTTTGATGGGTTTTAAAGTTTGTTTCCAAACATTTCATTGCATTTTCTAAAGTTTTTTTTTTTTTTTCCTTTCCCTTATGATTCAAAACTTTTCTGAAACTTTTCCATTTCAAAGCTGACCAAATGGAACACCAAAACAAAACTTCAATCTTGGCTCACCTCCATTAAATATTAGCTCCAATGCTGGAAGTTCACCAAAAAGTTTCAGATTGTATGACAAGGGAAAACATATTATATGCAGATTTTCCATGCACAAGAAAAACTTCCACAAAATAGACAAAAATCATTCAAGAATCTTCACAAGAAAAACTTCACTTTGTTCAATTTTATTCAATCACCTCAGCTTCAATTTCATCATAGAGAAAGCGTTGCTTGAGAATAACTAATGCTTGCTGAGCAGAATCATTATAGATGTCAAATGGCATTAAAACACTCTCCAGAAGACCTGCATTTTGGGACTCAATCATATGATCCACCAGCATCCAGGGAAGAGAGCATTCAACAGGAAACTGCACATGCACAACATACAAGTTTCTGTCAATCACATGGAGAGAAAGCATATCCAGATAACATGGAGGATACACACACTTTTTATGAAGTAATTTTTTTCAACCATGCCAGATGGGGCATATACCAACAAAAGAAAAAAAAAATTAAATAAATAAATAAATAAAATAAACTATAAACCCTCTCCAAAAGAAAGCTCTCCCAAAAAATCTAAAAGAGCAAAAGATGTTTCACAAATTTTCCTCTAAACCAAAAGTGAAACTACGATATAAAGTGGCCTTTAACCTATGTACTGATATTTCACCCTCTTGAAAAGTAAGTGATGCAGTGCCAGAAAGAATAGTAGAGGAGGAGGAGAAGAAGAATACAATAATAGAAGGAAACAAGAGAAGAAAAGAGAAGTCTGCCCGAAGAGAGAAACATACCCAAACATCAAGTGAACAAACAAGATTAAGAGACTCATGAGTGGACGCTAAAACATAATATCAAGAGAATGCTCAGAATCAGACAAAGAGATAGGAGTGACAGACTTGCAAGTAACATCATCATCTGTTGAATTAATGATTGAACAAAAATCAAATTCTGACACTTCATTAGATTGGGATTCAATCTTAAACTCTAAATTCTTGGCCATTTGAGAAAAATGAGCAGACACAGCATGATCATCATTCAAGTAATCATGATATTTGTAAGAGACACTAGTCAAAGGCAAGAGAGGACTATTGTTAACCTGATCAACATTTTCGTTCTAATGAAACCACATGCTTAGGGGATGCAACACTAATAGGACAGAGAGAAAGTGTAGTAACAGTTAATTGTGTAACCCTACTAGGCATCATGGAAGAGAATGGTTTATAGCGACGAGTGATGATGTTCAACCTCTTAAGTATCTTCATAAGTATCCTCTAAATTGGCTTTGACACCAAATGTCATTGAACAAAAAAGAGGAGAAAAAAAAAATAGAAGAGAAAGAATAAGAGAGAAGAAGACGAAGAGAGAAAAGATCTGCAGAGAGAAAAGTTGAGGTTCAATCATGCAAATGGAAGTTCTTCTCTGAAAACACTCTCTCTCTATATATGTATAGCTACTTACTACCCAATAAGAAAATAAGAAAAAATCCTAATAAAGGTGGAGACAAAATCATAATAAATCTAAATTCCTAATTGCTAATCAAATCCCTCATTTCTTGGATTCCTTTTGCACCTAAAGTATGTGTGCAATCCTGTCCCCTGATCCCCATCAACAATACTACTCTAGAGCACCATTGAATTATAATTCTAGAGTAACTAAAACTCAGCCACAAATCAGATTAGACAATGTAAATATAGGGGGGGTTTTTTTTCGATAAATACAATGTAAATATAGGCTTATTTGTCCCACCAACACAATTCCAGCAGTAATCCTACTGCACACAACTCTAGCCAAGTCAAACTTCCAGAGAAAAATAACACACTTGGTAGTTCAACTACCAAGCAAGCATCACTTTTTAGGGGGAACTGCTAGTTACTACTTCATGAATGACCTTTGTTTACATACTAATATATACGGTGGACATGAGCAAAGTTGCTTTAATCAGTCATAACATACCACAAATGCTCTGATTGTAAAAGACTTGAATCAATCCTAATGCTATATCTATTCATCACGACCAAGAACCATATCACCTAAACAACCATGTATGTATCGTCTGCCTGTAATTGTTAAATAAAACTGACACCTAATATGAGAAAAGATACTACCACTTTTCTTATTTTCTTCACCTGAATTACGCGAGAAGATTCCAAATAAAATTCTCTGAACCACAAAAAACCAAGATCTGTCAGAGTTGCAACAGTTTCTGCAAACACCATAAAACCAATGTTAACTTCAACAATATGTGAATGTATAGAAGTCCAAAAAAATAACAATTTGGCAAATTAGTTTATTTTCCACCCTGCTATTGCAGGAATCTTTACATTTGAGTAGAAATTTATCACCACTTATATTCCTGACACTTCTGTGTAGGATATAATCCAGGTCAATGTACCCTTCTCAATTCAAAAGTTACTGCATGAACCCTCCTCACTGATACAGCATTTATCATGTTTAATAGATGAATAAATTTTGATGGTATAAGTGCCACACACAAAAAATAAAAATAAAAATAAATGGTCAAAACAAAAGAAAATTTTGAAAAATGCAAAAGAAAACGTGAATTCTAACACAATCAATTGTACATGAAGATGAAATATCATATTTTTAACAAAATTGAATGATCCTATTGTTATACATACAAAGAGAAAAACTTTTCAAATATCAAAATGCCATACAAGGAATATCACATATTATAACATGCATTAAGCCTAAAGAAAGAGTGAGATAGAAGAACCTGTATAGTCTAATATATGCAAGAAAAAGCTAAGCTTGTAGAAGAAAGTTTCCAATTGTTTCAAATCATTAACAGGAATTTCAGAGCCGCTATTCCCAAAAAGCCCCCCAGGCTTCCTCAGATTACCACCTGATACCACCTCATATATCAGGAACTGCAAGCAGTGCACCTGTAAAAAATAAATGAATAATTAAGCAAATAATAATTTAATGTTTTTTATTCCAACCCCTGCAAACATATCCACACACCAACGTTACACTAAATTGTATCAAGAAGCACATGTGGTAAACTAGACAACAATAAAATAGTTTACAAATTCTCAGCACAAATTACAACATTTTGATATGACAAAATTACTCAAACCAGCAATAAAGAAAGGAGAAAGCAGTGATGAATAATAAAAGTTCATCCAGTTCAAAACTGAATAACAAGCATCATGTAAAGAGCATGAGCAAAGTTAATGGCGTTAAACCTGTGCAGCAGTTGGCGCAACTGGCCTTGGATAAAAGAAGTTCCCTTTACTTTCTTCACCGCCATACTGTAATGGTTGTAACTCAGATTCAGGTTTGCTCGTATTTGCCATCCAGTCTGCTGAAAGTGTACGCATATCGGAAAGAATCCTGAAATTTAGCAGTCAAATACAAACAAGCAATTGGGAGACATCAACAAACAGATCCTATATAGTTTAAACAGTCACAAATTTTATTGTCAGACAACAGCATGTAAGGACCAACTATTGTTTACTTTCTCTACTAAGCAACATCTAGAGATTTCAAAATACGAATAGACAGAGAGGGTAGCCTTTGGATTCAAATATTGATTTCGTTGCATCTTGACACAAAAAATATTACGACCAAAAGAATATTATGACCAAAACCACATGCTCCAATCCTACCAAAAAATATAATCAACTTCACAGCATTTTTAAGACCGATAAAAATCATATGGTCCTAAAGCAACATCTGAATAGACCATATTTTACTTTTTAATAAAAAAATTTGTCAAAAATGGAATCATATGGAGGTTGAATATGGTGGAGAAACTCTAACAAGGAGTTCAAACGTCATGATATGAAAGCAAATATCCACCTAGATAGGTCCTTCTTCTTTCGAAAGGTTGTCCGCAACATAGTTGCTAATGTATTTTGCACAAAATCCTGAACTTCACCATGGATTGTTTCCCATAATGCATCAGCTACCAATGTGTCACACCGCTGCATCAAGGATCCTATGCTCTTAATGTAGCTAACAAGTTCAACCAAAGCTTTCCTTTCATCTGGACTGTAATTATACCGTACAACCTACCAGACATTTCAACAAATTTGTCATGATATATTATAAGAAAAATAAGAATAATAAAGACAACCTGTTACACAACAATAATAGGTAAATTCATTTATTAGGTCCAATAAACTTATGTAGAAGTTTTGATAATACACTAATGTATGTGAGTACAACTAAATAATAGAAGAACATGAAATGAACAACTATTACCAACTGATGCCCAAGAAACCACATATACATTCATAGAGTCTATTTAGAACTGTCAAAAATTGATTGTTAATCCAAGTTTTAATATCCCTGCTTGACGTAAGGAGTGCCTAAATGAACCAATCAAAAGTATAACCTGCTTCATTATGTTTGTTTCTTTCATGAGTTACTGGTTGCAGTCAAGTCTGATCAACACCATACCTCCTCCTGGAAACACTCCATGTAAAACCTACTCCAGTATCCCTTACCAACCCAAAGGTCTCCCTCATCTAAAGCAACTATACTTAACTTCCTTACTCTATATAAAAGGATGGTAGTGGACTCTTATTAACAAATTATCTCCAAGGCCTAGTGATGCGGACCTAACCTAACTTCCCCCAAAAGGGCACCTGCCCCCCTTAGATAACAATACCACAACAGAATTGAACCTGCTTTTCTTCATAGAGGCACTAAGGCCATGTCATTTCAAAAGGAACACAAGACGAATATTGGCCTCATACTTTATTTTCAAGTAGTCTCATAATCACATTTTACTTTCAAGAAAAGTAAACCTTGGATGCAGGATATGAAGTAAATGCATAAACTAATCACATGCATAGGCAAAATTTGACGCAAATACAAACGACATGTCTCCCAGTGAGGGTAAAAGAGAGGGATGGAACGAAGAACAAAAGTCAGAGGATTAAAAGAAGTCAGCTTGCAATTAAAGTATAACATGCACCAACGGATTTACTAGCTTAGCAGGAAAAGGCAAAGCATCATAAACTGAAAAAGTAAACGAAGTCAAAAAGAAAACCTTTTCATAGTCCGAAAATGATGCTGATGTATCATGTGACTCTGTAGGAACAGGATCCTTGCAGGGACGAGAGAATTTCCATGCACATTGCTCCCAAATGCGAGCGGTCCACCTACTTAAGAGTTGAAAACCTTCAACAACCATATCATATATGTTTCCTTTGACTTCCTTGCACCACTCAATATCTACACCATCTATTGATTTCAATAACACTAGCTGCACAACGAAAAACAAGGACACATGCATTAGAAACTTGATAAGCCAAGCTAATAAAAACAAAAAGACAAAACGGAAAGAAAAAAAGAAAAAAAGAAAAAAAAAAGCATGCTGTCCAAACAATTTATTAGACAGTAGAGAAAAAATTATGATTTCAACAACCTAATACATTAAGGATGTTCCAATTCATAGTTTTCATCTTTTATGTTGTATATGTCAGGCATATAAATATTAATGTCAAGGGACACGCTATGCTGGATGATATGAAGTTTGGATCGAGTGGCCATTCTCAAAAGAGGAGATCTAAGAAGCACATATACAAACACAAGACATGGATACAATACGACACAATATGGACACGTCAACACAGAAATTTTCAAAAAAATCAGGACATGATGCTAACAAATAAAAATATATTAATACAGATATACATGAAAATAATAAACTTCTTTAATTTTTATGTTACAAATGCATCTTTTTTCTTTTCTATCCCTTTCAGTTTTTTTCTGGATTTTTCAGACAATGTGTACTTTAGAGTAATAGGTTACATCGGCTGCTATTCAATGATGCCATTTAATCAATACCTTTTTTATAATGAAAAGGATAGAAAATACACTTCCATAATCCAAGAAGCACGGACACTTCTAAGAAGGTGGCGTATCCGTGTCATGTCGTGTCTGTGTCGGACACCAACACTCTTCGGACACTTCCCCAACACGTGTCCAACACTCTTCAAAACGTGTCTTGTTTTAAATTTTTTTTGAAGACCCGGACACTCTTTGGACACTTGGAGGACACGCGTGTTTATCGCTTAAACACACGTCTATCAATTAGACACAAGTGAAACTAATTACAAGTTTAAATAAAACAACTCAAGATACAATAATAAAACAAAAACCATATAAATTTATAGGAATTAGTGTCATATTGTATTTTTCATTATCTTTGAATGATATATTCATATATATAACATATAATAAATATATAGAATTATATATTTTATGCATGGCCCCAATGTGTCGTGTCCTGTATTTTTTAAAAATTGACGTGTTGGCGTGACCGTGTCATATCCATGTCGTGTCCATGCTTCTTAGTCCATAATTCATAAATATATGTATCTATGGTATCAGAGGACACATACACATGGAGAGAGAGAGAGAGAGAGAGAGAGATGCAACTGGAAGGAGCACCTGGTTCATAGCTGAAGCCAAACGAATCGTGAAGTCATCATGTTCAGCACGAATTGCTCCAATGTGATTGATGATCAGATAATGTCGCTGATAAGTGAATTTTATGTTAAGGTATTCACTAAAAATATGTAACAGCTAAAGATTCTGCACAAACCTCAGAAGCATTGCAACAGAAAAAAAAAAAAAAAAAAAAAGTGACATAGCAACCACCAGATAGGGCTTACAAAAATTATCTAGCAGCTAAAGATTCTTCACAAAACATCAGAAACACCCCAACAGACAAAACTAAACTTTATCACATATAGAAACCACAAGATAAGGCTTATGCATGTAAGAAGCAAGAAGGTAAACAATTTGTCCTTGTGCACAGGCAGCTATCTTTTAGACATAAAAAATGTAAGTAAAAAATACAATAGCAGAAGAAAAGATAATCTCCTCATAATCTGAAAGTGGTCATAAAAACATTAACTTAAATGTGTAACATTCTCCTCTCCCTATAAACCATATATAAATTTTCCACTCCAAAATTCATTCAGCTTCCTTAGGAGAAGCTTAATTTCTATTACTTAGAAGAAGTGTTGAAACGCTTACCACACAGAAATCCACACAATATTCCGACTCCTATGGAGAATTTTTTTTTATTTATTTTTCATTAGTCTCATGAGAAGAATTTGTTCAAGTTTGACAACTTGTCTAGAACAGCTATGAATAATTGTTTCCACTTATTCAAGCCTGCCTCGTAGCTCACTATATTATTTTATTTTATTTTCATCACCTCACATAACATTTAAAGAAATTGATAAAGGGCCAGATACAGTGTAACAAATCTATCTGATGCTCGGAAACAGTTATTGCATTCATATATTCTCAACAATAATCACAAGCTAGAATTAGAAGCCCCCTTTGGTGTGACAATTCTATCTGATGCAATGAAGCAGATATTTCACTCATACATAACCAAGGCAACAATAATGACTAACTAGAATTAAAGAGGCCCTCCAAGTAACAAATGGCATGAAGCAGCAAAAAGTTTGCAAGAGAAAAGAGTGAACACAGCATGAGAATCAACATCAAAAGCTAAAAATAAAAATTAAACAGTTAAAAATGACAAATGTTTAGAGGATATTCTTGAGCTTCACGGGGTGGGAGCTCATGTGGTGATGGAAGAGTGAGGAGACGAGCTTGGGCAGAGAATTTTGGGAAGTACATCGACAACTCTTTCAAGATTGCAGCTGGAGAAAGATGAAGATCTGGGAATGCAGGTATGACCGGATCATTCTGCAAGAAAATAACAATTATTATTGAGAAATAGTCCACGATCTATTTACTTGTCAAACTCTAGTTTTGAGTAAATAGTATGTTGTTATATACCTTGAATATATTGATCAGTCTGTTAATTTTCACCCTCTTATATAGTGATTCACTATCTTTCTCAGATGATGTTGCCAAGACAACAAGAACGGGCAAAACACGAAGAAGAATATGCCGTTCTGGAAATAGAAGTGCAAAATCCAACTCCAGAGACTCAACAGCGAAAACTATGAGGACCTGAAGAATGTCTTCTACACTGTTTCAAGTCAAGGATCTTGGAAGGTATAACCAAATGTGATATCATTTATACAGGTGTAATTAGCAATGAAAGGAAGATAAATCTATTCCCCCTTCACCCCACCAAAAATTTTAAAAATAAAAAATTCTACACAAGCAGAATACTTTTTACTCTTTTCTGATGAGTAAAATTTTTTGTTTTCTCCTGTTGTCGAATAGAAGTGAATGCGACAGATAATTAAAGTCATATATATGAGGGATACTTGTTTACACGGAACATCTCAACATGCAAGTTCAACAAAATTGCCCACCTTGTGCTCAAGAAAATCTGCAAAAATAACCAGTATGTAAGTTTAATCAATGAACATATTTAATCAACCTCCTACAATAGAAATAGTCTTTCAACAAATTACAGGAACAATTAAACAATATGTGAATTGTTTGCTACTGTTTTAGGGAGAAGGAAATAAAAGAGACACACCTGTAAATCATCTAACTCTTCCCTCATTGAATCGGTGTCTTGCCACTGAATACTGACTTGAGTGAAGGTCCTGGTAAATTGAGAAACAATAGAAAAATAAAGGTTGAACTGAATGAAAATAGTTAATTTTCTTGTTTGTAGAGGAAGCTGCTAAGACTGGGGCAAGATAAACAAGTTTCACTGGAAATATAATACAGCAGCAAAAGCAATAAGAAGAGCAGATCATGCACAAAAGGATATGCCAAAGTAGTACTAACATGTACAGATGCAGCAGAAACAGTGAAATGGAATACTTGCAAGAAAAATATTCTATGAACTTGGGTAAAACTGAAAGGAAGTACAATAAGAAATTTGAAGTAAACTCGATCAAGCCTCATCCAAACTATTTCAAACATCTACGTTGATACGTTGGGTAGTATGATGCATTCAATCTAGAATATGATGCATTCAATCTAGAAATCGGATGTATTAGAAAAAGAAAATCCCAAATATAGGGTAGAAGAGCTCAAGCTATGAAAATTACAATCTCAAATGATCAAAAACTGATTATTAGAAGCCTAAACACCTATTTACAGACATGGGACAGCTCACACTAAACAAGCCCAGCTGTAATCTAAGTAAATCTTTTGTGCACAAGACAGGGCTGCATATTTTCATGATTCATGCTCATAAATTTGCTATGAGTTCTACATCAAATGTCTACAATGTCTACAGATGCTGCAAGAACAGCCCAACTCCATGTTATCCTGATAATAACCCCCTCCCCCCTCTTAAAAAAAGAATAAAAGAAGATTAAGTACAACAACTTTGTGCAACACGTTGTAAAGCACTGAGAAATAATAGATATACCTCTTATACCAAGAGAAATCATTAGGTATGCTTGCTTTTGCATTTTTAAGATGATCAAGTTGCACCAAAACATCAAGTAACTTCAACATGGACCTGCAGAAAAGTAACGATATAGTGTAAGTGTTGAAAGTAAATGTAAAAACTCCACACCTAGTGTGGTAGGTAGATGTGAGTGTGTTAGGTGTGTATTAGATAGTGGATGTAGTGGATGTATTGTTAGTGATCTAGATAGTGGATGTAGTGGATGTATACAATATGTAAGGATATAGATAGTGGCTCTTAGTGGTGATAGTGGCTCTTAGTGGCACAAATAGTAGCTCTTGTTCTCTCCTATATAAGGAGTGTAATATGGTCTTCATATTATGAGAACATTAGATCAATCTATCAATAATACATTAATTTCCTACATGGTATCAGAGCTAAGTTAAGAACTTAGTAATTCCGCTTTACCGGCGGGCGGCAGCCTCGCCTTGGCCGCCCGCCAGACAAACCCAAATTTCCTTAATTTCTTCTTTCATGGCAGTTTTTTCACACAACACTCTCATCCCAGACTTGTGTTTCAGCAACCACCATATTTGTGTTGAAATCCCATCCAACTCCACTGCAGCCCACTCCGTTAACCATATCAAACACAGTTCCAGTGTCCCTTTTCAATGTCTTGACCCTAGATTCTAGGTGTGGCTTAGCCTTAATTCCACACCCCGGCAACTTCTCATGCGACACTCCTTCAAGCACCCAAAGCAAGCCAGACTTGAAATCATTGTCAGCCTTGTGATTTCCTGTATTGACCGAGCGATGCATCAAATTTTGCAGAATATTCGAGTCCCATGCTGCCAACAGTTGGTACTGATTTCCCAAGTTTAACCTCCAACATGTCTCCTCCATTAGCACTTCCATCAACTGTCCCTACCAGACAATCTGCTACATGGCCTAGCGTTATCGCCGTCGTGGAACACGTCCCCCTCAGCCGTCTCGCGGCAGCGCAGCTCGAGTCTGCCAGTGTTTCTGATCTTTTCAATCCTCGCCAGCATTTGCAGGATTCAATCGTATATATATTCATGTCATTGCAAGAGGGTACAACAATCATGGATCTTGAGCTTGGTGTTTCTGGACGTCGATCTTTTAATCGGGCAGGCAGTGCTGGTTCTTCTTTGAGAAGGCGTCCTTTTACCTTTACAAATGCTGAATCCACTCAAAAAGATGATGATCTTGAAAGTGAGACTGTTTCAGAGGCTGGAGATACTGGAGATCGGGCACTTCGCAGCAATAGTTACAGTGAAAGTAGCAGGCGACAATTGCCTGTTGATAATGTGACTGAAACTGGTACTGTTGTGCCTATTCCTGAGGATGCTTTATTCCGGCCACGTGGGTCTTGGTCCCATGATCCCACTGCATTAGCCGTTGCCTCCCCTGTATTTCCATCGACAATGGAAACTATATCTCCTCTTTCTACAGAGGCAGTCATACATTCTGATGACAAGCAGCAAGAGAATAGGAAAGAGTTACCGTGGCTATTGGACTACACTTCATGCCTCCTCCATCTTGCTGTTTTTTGGAATTCTCAGGGTTTTTAACGAGGTATTTACTGCAAAAATTATTTGGCCCTGGAGTAATTGGTGCCACAAGCGATCAAAGCATTTTGTACCTTGATCTTCCTTCTAATACCAGTTAGCTCCTATATGGGTCCGACAAGACTCGGTAAACTGTCCCGACTTTGATTCCGGTTAGCTTCTATATGGGTCCGACAAGACTCTGTAAACTGTCCCGACTTTGATTCCGGTTAGCTCCTATATGGGTCCGACAAGACTCTGTAAACTGTCCCGACTTTGATTCCGGTTAGCTCCTATATGGGTCCGACAAGACTCTGTAAACTGTCCCGACTTTGATTCCGGTTAGTTCCTATATGGGTCCGACAAGACTTTGTAAACTGTCCCGACATTGATTCCGGTTAGCTCTTATATGGGTCCGACAAGACTCTGTAAACTGCTCCTATATGGGTCCGACAAGACTCGGTAAACTGTCCCGACATTGATTTCGGTTATCTGCTACAACGGTTCGACACAGCCATATAGTGTCTTCTACAACGGTCCGACATGACCCCGTAAACTGTTTTCTACAAGGGTCCAGCAAGACTCCGTAAACTGTCTTCTACAACGGTCCGACATGACCCCGTAAACTGTTTTCTACAAGGGTCCAGCAAGACTCCGTAAACTGTTTTCTACATCGGTCCGACATGACCCCATAAACTGTCTTCTCCAACGGTCCGACATGACCCCATAAACTGTCTTCTACAACGGTCTGACACGACCATACCGTGTCTTCTATCCACTTTTATTTTATTTGTCAGATTATTTTTCTTATTTTGTTACTCTCTCCAAACTCAAGTTGGTTAGTTCCTAACCCCCTTGAGTTTGAGGGGGGCTGTTGAAAGTAAATGTAAAAACTCCACACCTAGTGTGGTAGGTAGATGTGAGTGTGTTAGGTGTGTATTAGATAGTGGATGTAGTGGATGTATTGTTAGTGATCTAGATAGTGGATGTAGTGGATGTATACAATATGTAAGGATATAGATAGTGGCTCTTAGTGGTGATAGTGGCTCTTAGTGGCACAAATAGTAGCTCTTGTTCTCTCCTATATAAGGAGTGTAATATGGTCTTCATATTATGAGAACATTAGATCAATCTATCAATAATACATTAATTTCCTACAGTAAGGCTATATTAGCACCATCAGAAAGCATGACAAAGGATATTGTGAATTATGGAAATTGAGTTAAATTAATAGCACATGATAAGACTAAATTTGTTATGCATGTAATAAGATGATTTGTTATTAGTATTATACAACATGAAACTAATGAGAATGTGAGATTTTAAAGAGTGAACAAGCAATCGCTAACTGCATTTCTTTTATAGACTGAATCTTTTTCCACAAATGCACCTTTTTAGAAGGAAAATTCAATTTAACATGCAAACATTGGCAATTTGGTACCATTGAAGAGAACAGGTTCCTTATATAATGCTTAGAACTGCATGAGATGCTCCTGGAAGATGTACAAAATTTAATATGTTCAAGCTGAAAGTTTAGAGAAGACAAAAGGTTAAGGAATGAGTTAAGACTCCATTCCCTTTTATATTGATAATACTGAGTATAATATAAGGAAACACAATCACACAATCACTTATTTCCTATTCTACCTTAATTCCTATTCTAACGCTCCCCCTCAAGCTGGTGCGAAGATATCTCTCATGCCCAGCTTGTTGAGAATGCCATGAAATGGTTTGCTTCCTAGTCCCTTGGTGAGAACATTGGCTAGTTGGTCTTCAATCTTCACAAATGGAATACATATGATACCACTAGTGAGTTTTTCCTTGATGAAGTACCTATCAATCTCCACATGCTTAGTTCTATCATGTTGAACTGGATTATGAGCTATGTTGATTGCGACCTTGTTGTCACAGTATAGTCGCATGGAGTCATTCAGATGGATTCCCAAGTCTTCCAACAATAATTTAATCCATTGTAACTCACAGACACCATGAGCCATAGTCCTGAATTCTGCCTCAGCACTAGATCTAGCAACCACATTCTGTTTCTTATTTCGCCACATGACTAGGTTGCCACCAACAAACGTGCAATATTCGAAAGTTGATCGTCTGTCAGTGATGGATCCAGCCCAATCTGCATCGGTAAATGCCTCCACACTGAGAGAGCCATGTTTTGAGAAATAGAGACCCTTTCCAGGAGAAGATTTCAAGTATCTCAGGATTCTCATAACAGCCTCTAAGTGGGAAGTTCTCGGAGCATGCATAAACTGACTCACTATACTCACGGCAATGGCAATGTCTGGACGTGAGTGGGATAAGTATATGAGCTTTCCCACTAGTCTTTGGTATCTCCCCCGGTCCACAGGATCTCCCTCTTGATCTTCACTCAGTTTTTGGCCCGGTTCTAGAGATGTATCATATGGTCTACCTCCAAGCATTCTAGTTTCCTTTAGCAAGTCAAGTTATAGCGATCCCGGTTTTCCCTTCCTTGTTTATTGTATTCCGGACTCGGTTCCGTGGATGTGTTGTTGTCTTATTCTCGTTCCCATACGTTACTCTTGTATTCGAGTTTTGAGTTGTGTTGGGAAGGTTTGAAACAGGTTGGTTGTGTTCAGAAACATAGAGTTGATGCCCAGATTTTGGCATTCACACTCGAGCGGGGCTTTTGACGCTCGAGCGGGCCCTTTGCTTTTGTTCCTCCGCTCGAGCGGGGAGTTTTACGCTCGAGCAGGATTATCCAACGCTCAGTACTTTTCTCTGCAGGTCATCGGACGCTCGAGCGTCCACTTTCATGCTCGAGCAGGGAACTTCGTCTGCAAAACTTCTGGAAGTATGCATTCAACGCTCGAGCGGCACATTTCACGCTCGAGCGTGAGTCTGTGTCTGACGCTCGAGCGGGGCGTTCCACGCTCCAGCGGATTGTGTTTTATATCAGTCCGAATTTTAGCATTTTGAATCACTTTTTCGGGCCATTCTCTCTCTCTAGCTTTTCAAAACCCTAATTTGAGAGCTGCTCTCTCTAGAACTCTCTCTCTCTCTACATTTTGATCTTGGTTTAGTGAAATCCACCCCTTGTGCCTTCATTAAAGTGGTAGAACTTTGCAAGACCTCCATTTTGATCCGAAAATCTTGGGGTTTGGAGTACTTCCGGGTTTGTTCATCATCTCCTTGGAGTTCCGAAATTTGAGGTAGGGATTACTACTCATATTTATGATCTTTGACATAAACTTGTGGTCATTTTGATTTAATGTTGAAGTTGAGAAGTTTTGGGCGTTAGGGTTTCAAGATGTATAAAGAGGGGTTTTGTTCTTTTGACCCATACATGTGTATTTTGGGTCTAAAAATGAGTTTATTGATGTTTATTGATGATATTTGAACCCTTGGGTTAATGTTGAGAAAAGGGGGAGAAAAGCCCTAATTTATTGTGATGAATTAATTTGTATAATTAATTTGGGAAAGTTATGGAAATATGAAATTGAGTTGGGAATAATGAAATTGGGAAATTATGAGATTTAATGGTGGAGTTGGATTGATTAATCACTCACCTTTGAAATTGTAGATAATTTATCTGTTTGATAATTTATTATCTGTTTAGAAATAATTGCTTTGGACTATCGGTGGAGGATAGTCTTGATTGTTGTAGACACTGCATGATGATTAGGTGAATTAAAACTAATCAATTGAGTATGTCATTGAATATGACGGATGGAATAACACATTGAATATGTGTTTTGCTTGATCATTGTATATGATAAGTGTTTGAATACATTGTATATGTATGTTGTTTGGGAGGAGATAGGGGATGTACTCCCCGATTTGGGAGGAGATAGGGGATGTACTCCTAAACCGGATTTGGGAGGAGATAGGGGATGGACTCCGATGATAATTAAGTTGGCCGGAGTGTCCAGGGTGAAAGTCCCGAAATCTTGATTACGTTTGTATAACGTAGATGAATGGAAGTATTGAAGTATTGTTAATATGAGTTGTAATCTCATTTTGATTGGTTATGATCGAAGCATTATTGATATGAGTTGTAGTCTCATTATGAATTGGTTTGGAAAATGAAATGGAAATGGATTTAAATATATTTGTGAATGAGGATTGGTTATGAAAGGGTTGTACATTTGCTTATATGAGTTAAATGCTTATCAAATGCTAATATTTTAGTTATTGCTCATATTATGTTTAGCATATCTCTACTGGGCGTTGGCTCACCCTATATGCGACATCATTTTCAGGTTCAGGTGTTATGCCGCCACCAAGGCCTTAGCTTGGACGGTTTTGAGGAGTTGAAGACTCTTTTGGTCATTTTATTATTTTGGTGATACATGTAAATTAAAGCCAAGGGCTTATTTGTGTAGAAAGTTAGAACTCTTCTTTTGTTGTAACCAAGTGTTGACTTGGAAAGTTGTAAGCCTGCAGGGCATTTACTTTTATTGTCAACATATATTACTTTTGTGAGAACACTCTGATGAATGGAAATATGCTTTATTCTCTTGTCTATGAATATCATGAATGTTGGGTTTATATGTATTATTTTGAAGGCGTTACAAGTACATACTTCCTCTGGCATATGAAGATGCCATCCTTGGACCGAGCTTACTTCCATGCTCAAAAAATACTTCAAATAGCCTAAGTCTTTGATTTCAAACTCCTTGGCTAAGTATTCTTTTAAACGGGGAATCTCCTCGACATCATCTTTTGTCGAAACAATATCATCAACATAGACAATAAGAGTTGTGGTCTTACCATGTAAGGAGTGTTTCACAAACAATGTGTGATCAGCTTGACTTTGCTTGAACCCATATTTCAACATAGCTTGAGCAAACCTTTTGAACCAAGCCCTAGGAGACTGCTTTAGCTCATAAAGTGACTTTCGGAGCCTGCATACTTTTCCGTTGGACTTAGCATCTGCAAAACTAAGAGGAATATCCATATAGACCTCTTCTGCTAAATCTCCATGAAGGAAGGCATTCTTCACATCAAACTGATGAAGTGGCCAATCTAAATTTGCAGCAAGAGAGAGTAAGATTCTCACAGAATTCATCTTAGCAACCGGTGCGAATGTCTCCTAGTAATCCACCTCATAAGTCTGAGTGAAGCCCTTAGCAACTAGTCTTGCTTTGTACCGTTCTATGGACCCATCTGCTTTGTGTTTTACTGTGTACACCCACTTACACCCAACTGGATTTTTCCTCCTAGTAATCCACCCCATAAGTCTGAGTGAAGCCCTTAGCAACCAGTCTTGCTTTGTACCGTTCTATGGACCCATTTGCTTTGTGTTTTACCGTGTACACTCACTTACACCCAACTGGATTTTTTCCTCTAGGTAACTCCACTAACTCCCAAGTGCCACTCTTGCTGAAAGCTCTCATCTCTTCCATTATGGCATGCTTCCATTCAGGAATAGAGAGAACATCCTGAAAATTGGTAGGTAAACTCATAGAAGACACTTTAGACAGAAAAACTTTATATGACAAAGACAGATTAGAATAAGAGACATGATTAGTAATAGGATGCTGAGTACATGACCTAACCCCCTTCCTATTAGCAATGGAAACATCAAGATCTGAAAAATCAGAAATAGGAGCATTAGAATCAGAAATACCTGGACTCTCAGGAGAAGGGGTGGACTCTGGACACTCATTCGGAGAAGAAGTTGTTGGCAGTAGAGGAAGGAAAATAGTCTCTTGCATCCAGGTAACTCGTTGTCTGTCCTTGTCCCGAATATAAACTTTGCCTGCATCCTTTTCCTCAACAATTGCTGGCTCATCATCCTCTATCTGTTCAACCACGGGCAGAAGTGGAACAGGAATCTCTTCACACCAAGGCTCCCCCTAAAGGGATGACTGTGAGACCAGAGAGGTCGGAAAGTAAGGCTAAGACTCAAAGAAAGTGACATTCATGGAGACAAACCATTTACGAATGGGAGGATGATAACACTTATAACCCTTTTTTGTGGCAGAATAACCCAGAAAAACACACTTAAGGGGGCCTAGGATATAATTTACCACAAGTGGGTGAATGATTATGGACAAAGTAAACACAGCCAAAAGTCTTAGGAGAAATGGAGAACCCGGAAAAGGTAGACCCGAACAAAACTTGAAGAGGTGTTTGTTTTTGCAGGACTTGGGTAGGAAGACGATTAATCAAATAAGCAGCAGTGAGAACCGCTTTGCCCCAATAGGATCAAGGAACCCGCATCTCAAAAGATAGACAACAGACAACATCAAGGAGATGGCAATTTTTGCGTTTGGCAACACCATTTTGCTAAGGGTTATTAGTGGTAGTGAATAATGCCATGAGTGGCGAAGTAAGTGGCAAGACCAGAGTCCATATATCCCCCCCCCCCCCCAAAATTATCAGAACGTAGAATTTGTACTACCGCCACAAACTGAGTACAAATCATTTTATGAGTTTTGAAACAATGAAAACACCTCACTTTTATCTTTCATCAAATAGACCTAAGTAGCCCTGGAACAAACATCTATGAAGATAACAAAACATTTGTGACCAGTTAAAGACACAAAACGAGAGGGATCCCATATATCAGAATGAATCAAAGAAAAAGGAACTGAACTTTTATTAAGTGAAGAGCAAAAGAGGCCCTGTGTTGTTTTCCAAGTTGACAAGACTCACATTGAAAATCGGACACATAATTTTTCTCAAAAATAAAAGGAAATAAATGCTTAAGTAATAAAAAGGAGGGGTGTCCTAAGCGACAGTGCCACAGCCAAATGTCTTCCTTGGTGGATGGTAACTGAATAGATGAATGAGCCAGCTTGTCTGTCTGATCCAAAATGTAGAACCCATGTTCCTCTTTACCACTGCCAATCCTCTTCCCCGTGATAAAGTTCTGAAAAGACAATGATTAGGAAAAAACGTCACGCTACAATTTAAGTCATGGGTAATATGACTCAAAGATAAAAGATTAACACTGAAATTGGGAACACGGAGGACAGAAAACAAAGGAAGGGAAGAGGTGGCATGAATTAAACCTTTTCCTGACAGTGACGAAATGGTAACATCAGCAATACGCACTTTTTCTTGACCTGAGGTAGGGTTATACTCTGAAAATAAATTAGAGGAGCTAGACATATGGTCCGAAGCACCAGAATCAATAATCCGTGGTACACGTATAAGATAGCAATGCACATGGGAATGAAGCCAAGTTACCTGAATTGGCAAAGGAAGAAGAGGGTATACCTGTAGCAGAAGGAGAGGCTCGATGGTCTAGCAAGTGGCGAAGAGCAATCTCAAAATCCGAGGCAGATAACCCTAAAACATTAGCAGCCGGTGAGACAACTGGAGATGAAGGTGGTGGCTTAACCGTGTCGGAAAGATGCGCCCGTGCATTGGCCCATCGGCCTCTCGACTGACCAGACCGACCCCCACGAGTACCAAGACGGTCTTCTCGGCCACCAGAAAGGGTGCCATGCAACTTCCAACAAGTTTCTCTAGTGTGGCAAGATCTATGGCAGTAGTCACAGTAAAGTTGATCCTTTTCAGAGAAGGGACGAGAACCACGAGGCACACCATCTCGAGGAGGGGCAGAAACTAAGGCAGAGCGATCACTAATGACAGGAGGAAGCATAGCAGAGCGGCACTTTCCTCATTTTGCACAAAAGCAAAGGCTTCCTAGAGAGAGGGAAGCACATCCATGCCAAAGACTCGGCTCTGAACAGGATCATACTCTACATTCAGGCCTTCCAAGAACTTGAAGAGCCGCTCTTGCGCTGCAAATGTCCGATAACTAGCAGAATCAGTGGGACATACAAGCTTGTAATCCTGAAAGTGATCAAGGCGCTTCCATCGATTGCTAAGGAAGGTAAAATACTGGAGGATAGTCATCTCACCTTGCACCGACCTCTCAATAGAGTGATGTAACTCGAAAGCTTGTGAGAAGTTCCCTTTCCTGGAATAAGTAGTAGCTACGGCCTCCCAAATATCCTGGGCAGTGTCCATAGACAAGTAGTCCTCTCCAATCTCTAGAACCATAGAATGGATTAACCAACCCATAATTAGAGAATTGGTGATCTCTCACTGGTTATAATGAGGGTTAGTAATATTGGGTGCCTGAACCCTCCCATCCACATATCCCATCTTCCCTCTGTTCTTCAGAAAAATAGTCAGACTCTGCGACCACGCGATGAAATTCTGACCATTAAATAGAGAGGCGGTGATTTTAAGGCCAAGGTTGAGGTTATCAATCATAGAAGAAAGGATAACCGAACTCACGTCCTAAGATGGTTGAGATGTAGTAGCCTCACTAGTCAAATCTGCCATGGAGACTCTACTCAATAGTCCTCAATCACAAAGCCAATCACAAACCCGAAAGATGAGAGTGGAGGAACCAGGACAAGAAGAACTAGAAAAACATAAAGAATTTAAGAAGTCAATTTTTATTTTTTTTTACATCACCAGATTATTTTATTTTATTTATTTAAATTTTTTTTTTCTGGTTGTGTTTTAAAAAAGAATTAAAAGAGAAGGAAACGGTGTTGACTTACCCAACCCAGACAGACGATCCAACCAAGACAGACGAAGACGAAGGCAGACGAAGACCCAGAGATGCCGACCGGAGTCACGTATACCAAAGATGCTGTCGACAAGGACCACGAAGGCCAAGGGGACTGCCGACAGGCCCCTAGACAGTCAAAGGGACTACCGACAGGCCCTTAGGGACTTAGAGAAGCTGCCAACTAAGCCTAATAGGCTGTCGGGGAGCCCAGGTGAACTGTCGAAGGTCTGGGCAAGGCTGGTGGAGGTGGAGTTTGGGCTGTCGGAGGGTCGACAGTGGCTATCTGAGGGTCTACAGTGGCTGTCGGGTCTCCTGGACTCAAGACAGGATTGCCGATAGAGGTAAGGAGGGATGGGCTAGGGTTGTGGCTCTGATACCATAAAAGTTTAGAGAAGACAAAAGGTTAGGGAATGAGTTAGACTCCATTCCCTTTTATATTGATAATATTGAGTATAGTATAAGGAAACACGATCACACAATTACTTATTTCCTATTCTACCTTAATTCCTATTCTAATATAATTCCTACTCTAACACAAGCCAACTCAAAATTTGGAAAACGAGTGAAGGGATATCATATCACTCTACAAAAGCAGTTGTCAATCCTTGATCAAGAAATAAGGATGCAATTATAATTAGGATGCTGTCATCCTAATTTAAATGCCCAACAGTTTGAACAAAGCATCGCACATACGGTCTATCAGGGCAAAAGAAAATGTTTAAAAACAGTTCAGGGGCAATATGCCAGCATTGCACCTGCCATAGCATGTGACATGACAAGCCTTTGATACATTAATGAGTTGAATGATAATTGTACTAGAAAACATAAGGAAATTTTGGGCAATTCATGAGATTTTGGTAGGGGGATCTTGTGGGAGAAGATTTACTTCATGTTTCCCATTAAAGCAAGAAGGTTGAAAATTGGTCTATTGCATGACAGAATACTGGGTGCATTTTTTTGTTGCTGATAAATAAAAAAAAAGGAGAGATTACTCGGTGCATTTTCATAACCATGCAGCAAAAGTCCCATGGACCAAAAGATTCACATACAGCTCACTGATAACACCCTGACTATACTAGTACTCCACCCTTTCATAGAGCTTCCTGAGGTTCAAAATGTTCATGGTAATTGAAATACCAACTTTTCATCTCTTGAAATCCTACTCCTAATAAAAATAGGGAAACCTAGCAGCATACAAACACTTATAGAGTTTTTCTGAGGTTCAGAATTTTCTTTAAGTTGTATTGTTTCTTTTTTTCCTTTTTTCATTTATGTTTAAAGCTATTTATGTAGATTGGTTATTTTTATTTTGGCCAGTTGAGTGGGCAAACATGGCAGATTTCTGTATGTCAGATCAGTGATTCATATTTTGGTCAAGTTCAATAGTCAGTGAACTTTTTTTGCTCAAATTGTAGACATAGTTAACCTTATAACAAACTATGTCAAGTAAAGAAAGTAGCAACGCACCAGAGATGAGTTACAGTAGGGCCATTGATACGTCGCTCAGGCCTAGAAAAGCGTTGCATATCAGCTGCTAGCTGCATTAGAGTAGTATGTCCTGGTGAGAACTTAAAGACAGGTTTGAACATTGACAACAGATAATGGAAATAAAGAAATGAGAGCTTGTACTTTAGATGCAGCTGATACTTGCCAACGCTGAATGTCACGCAGACGACTCATTTCCAGGTCTAGAACTCGATAAGTTTCTAGATATAAGTCAGCCTGGCTTTGCTTCATGGAATCTGGAAGCTGCCACATTATGTATACTCTTATATTCACAAATTTATATAACAAAAGAGAATGTAAAGATAAAAAACTTAGGGGCAGTAAATTTTCCTTATCTCATAAATTAAGTTCATGTAATTTGCAACATTAGTAACCATCCACATATATATGATTTTCAAAAAGCTTAATCAAAAGCCTACAACCACAAAAACAAAACAAAACAAAAAAAATAAATAAATAAAAGAAAGAATATCACAAAGTCTTTCACACACCACATCCACTTATAGTATCAATTCACTAAACAAATGGGAGTAGATTTGACTCAATTTACAAGCAGAAATAACTAATCCCGACAAAGTGCGCACACAATATGATATTTCACGTTGATGTGGGAAAATCCAAACCTGCAGTAATGCTTAAATCATTCGTTTAACATTGTTTGTGAAAGTACACCTTCCGATATTCCTTCTTGTCAGAGTTCAAGAGCATCATGTTTACAAGTCTTATATTCCAAGCAAATACCAGGAGCAAGGACATTAAAGCAGCAAAATTGATGACGCCGCAGGGAGGAAGCCTTGGCAAATCTACCGTCAGTTAAGTCCTAAAGACCTTCAAGTCCAAGCACAAACATTGCGTTTGCCACTACAAACTACATTAAGGCAATCGGTCCATGCCATCAAACATGAGAACATGGAATAAGAAAATTTTGTATAGCAGGAATCAGTCCAGACAAGATGTTGCCAACTAAAAAAAGGTTGTCGGTTTAGGTTTTATATAAGGTTACTGGAATTTTAAGAGTCAAGCTGCTGGAATTTCTGGACA
Source organism: Camellia granthamiana (assembly GCA_036172215.1). NCBI lineage: Eukaryota > Viridiplantae > Streptophyta > Magnoliopsida > Ericales > Theaceae > Camellia > Camellia granthamiana. The sequence continues at coordinate 184,391,564 of CM069903.1, forward strand.
GTAACTTTTTTCGTGTAATTGTGCATTAGGGAGAACACTTATACCTTAGAGAGAGGGTTCAACTTAGGGCTAGATTATGGATATGCAGGCTTAGAGATTGAAAAACTAGATAACATACCAGCTGATTGTGATTAAAACTAAATTCTGAGAGAAAATAATCAAAAGAAAAGAAGAAGAAATAGTAAAACCATAGAATCTGAGATTTTCAATGAATTTGTTTAGAAAGCATTAAGAGTTCTTTCTTCCACCCTCTTTCTTTATAAGCAAAGAAAAATGCATTGTTCCAAAACAGGGCAAAGGAAGAAATAACCAGGACTTCTCTACCAGGAGTTGATTTCTGAGTTGTGGGAAAAGCAATCAGAAATGGACATTTTAGTTTTTTAATTTGTCAACAACCAAACCCCACTCTTGACGATTGATAACAGGAAGATGCTCAATAACCAGTGTAGCATGCAACAAAAGTGCAAGAGATGGTGGACCGTTTACATGTGTAAAGCTATATACCTATTTAAAGAGTATAATATCAACAACTTAAGCATTGCACCACAAGATGAAAACAAAACAACGCCCAATTAGAACAAATTAATTTGTGTTTGGGAGTAGAAAGATTGGGTACACACCTAACCTTTGGTATAGTGCACAAAGTGGTTGCCCCGAAACTTAAACCCATAACCTCAAAGAGGTTGCACCACAAGATGAAACTTGAAAAAAAATAAACCAAATGACAAAATAATGCCCTAAAATTGGAGATTGGCATAGCTAAAGCTGAATTAACCTGAGGAAGTGCTTTGACACAACTTCGGTATGTATAGAGCACTGATGTCATATCCTTCCCCTCTTGAATAAGGGTGTTCTGCACAGGGTTCCAGTGTTAAACCATTAAAATAAATAACTAAATTATAAAGCAAGTAAACAAAATCAAATGTCATAAATTTTAGGAAAAACCAATAAATGTTTTCATATATTCAAAAAAAGAAAATCAAAACCCAATTTATATAATATATAATGTCTGCAATTGAGGAGAAATAGCTACTCAAGGAAATAGTCTGATATTTTAGAGTAGGGGAGAGCACAAGACATAAAAGGGAGAATCTCATACCAGCTGATTCAGAGCCTTTGTATCTTCTGATAAAGATAGGCGGTATGCGGAAACATCAGTATATTCTACAAAAGAAAGGCATACCTAATATTATCAAATATGTTTTGAGAGAGGGAGAGAGGACCAATATCAACCTTCAACCTCATAACCACAGCTTGAATTTATTTAGTTGACTAGAAGTACACGTGTCATTCAAATGGTTGCAAAGATTCTGTTTCGTTATATAATTAGATCTTGTTATATGATTGCATTGGAATCAAGAAGAAAAAAAAAACTCTTTTACCATAAAAAATTTTAAATTGTATGACTACATTATTGTAGGAAATTTAATGTATTATTGATTGATATAATTGTCTTATTTATGAAGACCATATTACACTCCTTATATAGGAGAGAACAAGAGCTACTATTTGTGCCACTAAGAGCCACTATCACCACTAAGAGCCACTACCTATATCCTTACATATTGTATACATCCACTACATCCACTATCTAGATCACTAACAATACATCCACTACATCCACTATCTAAGACTCACCTAACATACTCACATCTACCTACCACACTAGGTGTGGAGTTTTTACATTTACTTTCAACAATTATTCATATTGGACTGTATAGATTGGAGATGAATAACGATAGGACGGGGAAACCAATCCCAAAAGTGCATATTGCTCAAAGAATCCACATTTCCCTTACCCTTTGAGTGATTGCCATCAGTATCAATGACTAACATTGCAACTACCCCAAACATTTTTATATTCCAGAAACATGCTTCCAAAACGAAAGAAAATAAACAAACAAACAAAAATTAAAACAAAAGAATATTATAAGACCGTCATAAGTAGCTCAACGTTTTAAATGAATTTTTTGTTCATATTTTCAGCAAATAGTTCAGTTATCATGAATAGGCAGAGGATGCTCAATAAAAAATAAACACAATAAAGTTACATATACATACAATTAGTGAAGTGCAGAGCCTGCAAGATTGATGAATAAATGTGTCTCACAATCAAAATTGATCCCAATATACATGAACAAATGCATACCAATTGGACTATTCGTTGAACCTCTTTCAGTTGACACCCAAACTCCTGGACCTTGAACTTCAGGTTGTTCATCCTACAAATTTTTAAGCAAAAAATATAAATTTAAGTATACAATGCTTCAAAATACAAAGAAAACTTAATAGATAGAAACCAAATCCTTCTTAATGTTACAAAAATAAATTCCACTGGCATTCTCATAATTAAGCACTATATATGCAAAAGAATGCTCTACCTTTTGACTTATAATTCTAAAAATTTAGGTTGGTTGAGCAGCAAGACAAACAAATTGACATGTGTACTTTCTGAGTTGGAAAAGGCAAGTACATATTTATCACTCACTTTGAAAGAGTGGTAGTGAACAAAGGGGCAATGAAACTAGTGCTCGATTTTCTTAGGTCTTCGGACTGAAATTTTAGCCTAGTTGACACTGTGTTACACGGTGTTGACACTGTGTTACACGGTATTAACACCTATGGGCTTTTTTGCACTTTGGACTCATTTAGTATAATCAAGAGTTATTGAGAGAGAAGAGAACCCCAATTAATTCTCTCTACTCTTTTGCCAGCGCAATGTTGTTCTCTTCTCTTTTCTTCTTTAATTTTGTTTCTTCTTCTTCTCTAAATCTAACTTGGTACCATAGCTAAGGTAGGGGGAGGTCTTGGGTTTAAATCTCTCCAATTGCATTCTTTTATCAATCCTTTTCATTCTCTCTTGAAAAACCCAATTTGAAAAGCCATGTAAAACCACAATGAATTGACCCAGTAAAGCAGATTACAAACACACATAACATGATTATGTATGAACATAAATGTAAATCTATTGTGAAGGCACACTACTATTAAGACATTACTCATATGAATATCATTTAAAGAAGAGAAATAAAAAAAATAAATAAATAAAAAACCCAAAATTTGAATCCTATAAACCACAATGGGTTGATCCTGTAAAGAGAATTACAAAGATATATGAGGTCTTGTGTTAATTGCGAATAGATCTTGAATTTACCTCCAACGAGAAAGTAGATAAAGCTGCAATAGCTTCTTCAACAGGAACAGCCATTGAAATCGCTCTACTTCTTCAAAGTTGTCCCCAATTCAATCTGTTGAGAGTGTGAACCATCAATCTTCAGTGCTTTTAGTTGAAATTCAAACAACGCTGTATTTGCATTACGAGTTCCATGAACAATTACACAAACTTTCTTCGAAGTTCAAAGAAAATGGAGAGACAGAGATAGATCCGAAGATTACATTGAGCTGTGCTTTCGAAAATGTTCATATAGCTGTTGTATTCAATTATTTCGGTTTTTTCTCTGGTTTTTCTTAACTTTATTTTCACTTCTTCTCTTCTTTTCTTTTCTTTTCTTTTCTTTTTTTTTTTTTTTTTTTTTTTTTTGAAAAAAAAGGACCAAAGAGTCCACCTTTTTTTTTTTTTTTTGTCTTATTTTGTTTTTTTTTTTTTTCTTGACATTTAAATTACATTACTTGTCTTAAATTCAGTTTTTGAATTTATCAAACAATTAAAAATATGTATATATATCAAATATTTCATTATGAATTAACATAGTTTTTTTCTCCCTTTTTTTTCTTTTATTAGATGCTAAGTTATCGATCATCATAATGGGTATGTTTGGTTTGTGTTTAAGAGATGTGTTTTAGAGATAAAAAGTACAAAAACATGTTTGGTTTGGTTTTTTGGGAAATTTGTTTTGGAAAATTGTTTTGAGAAAGAGTTTTGGAAAAAGTGATTGATTTGATGTGTGTGTGAGAGAGATTTGTTTGGAAAACTTGTTTGGTTTGTGTGTTTTGGGAAATTTTTTTGGGAAAATTTGTTTGGTTTGATTACTTTTGAAAACTTATTTGTAGAGAAAATTTCCGAAATTTTTTTCAGAAACACAAACCAAACCCAATATATTTATAGAGTTTTAAGTTTTTAAATTATAGGGCAAATCACTTTATCCTTTTGATATAGGTTGGATACAATTTATCTCTTAATATTCAAAAATAATCACATAATTTTTATAATGTTTGGACTAAAGAGTACCGTCAATATTTTTATCTAACTTAACGGAATATAAGACTCATACGCCTAAAAAGAGGAGAGTAATGAATTTTTATCCCTCATTCACTTTCAAATTTACAAAAATAAATAAATAAATAAATAAATACCATTCAGTGTGTTTGGTTTGAGTTTTTTGGATTAAGTTTTTTGAAAATTAAATTTTTTGTTTTTCGTTCTTTTTTGTTTTTGTGAATATTTTAAAAATTTTAAACATTTTTTTTTAGTTTTTTAGATGTACCTTACTTAGATGTATCTTAAAAAGTAAAAAATTTGTGAAAAAATATTTTAAAAAATTAATAGATACAAAAAAATGTACTGAATTCTCGTTTTTTTTTTTTGTATTTTTGATATTTAGTAAATTTTTAAAAAGTTTTTTTGACAAATTTTTTTCTTTTTAAATATATTTATGTTAGATATATAGATATATCTAAAAATTAAAAAAATTATTTAAAATATTAAAAAAATTCATTAAAAACAAAAAAATATAAAAAATAAAAAAATAGAATTTTTTGAAAACTATTTTCAGAAAAACAAAACCAAACAATATTCCCTCTTCTTCTTTCTTTCTTTATTGTTTCTCTCTCTATCCAGTCACCCTTATCTTTCCCATAACGTACCTTTCCTCTTCCTTTTACCTTGTCAAACCTACCTCCCCACCCTAAACTGGTGATCCACGCAAATTTGCAATCGAGAGTAACATATATACAATCTGTACATATATATTCTTGGGCTACACCTCCAAATGCATATATATAATTTGTATTTTTATTTTCACACATTTTTTAACATAATCTCATATTAACTAATTAATTAAATTACATATTAATTCAAATATCCCTAATTTATAATCTAATGTATAATTTTTTAACATAATTACTTGTTTAATTTCATTTATAATTATACATATATACCTGTTATATATCACGCTTTAACAAATAGTGGGGATTAAAAATAGAGAAAATTGGTCTATGATCCCTCCTCTACTTTTGGTAGGAGGAAAGGTCCAAAATAATATGTTTTGATGGCTAAGGTCCCTCGAGTTTATTTTAGGTTATAAAGTACCTAAAATACCCTTCTTTTATAACATAAATTTGTTTAAATATTATATTGTTGACTTCACGGTGGAGATTTTGAAAACTAACTTCGTGGTGGAGATTTTGTCGGAGATTGCAGTGGAGTTGACGAGAAATTTGTTTGAATATTATATTGTTGATTTCACGGTGTAGATTTTGGAAACTGATTTCGCGATGGAAATTTCGTCGGAGATTTCAGTGGAGTTGACGAGAAAGATTGTTACGATCGTATAGGTGTTACAGTGTGTTGATCGCGTAGTTTTTTCAGTAGAGTTGAATCAAGTATGTTTTCAATAGAAATTCCACATGAATTTTGATTTTTGTTTTGAATTTTTATTTAGAGAGAGGCCAGCTTGATAGAGTTGATTTTTATTTTTGGAATTAATTTTTCATTCTCTGTTTTTTGATCAATTTCAAAGAGTGTTGACAGTGTAGTTGATTTTGATGTTTAGAGTTCATTTTTCGTGCTCTGTTTTTCATCAACATGCTAATCAATGATAAGTTTTGTTCTATATTTTTTCAAACCAGAGAAATTTCATTCTCTACACTTTTGTTGGCATAGTCTAGAGAAAATTGTAAGTTTGTTATTATAATCCAACGAAAATCACAGAGAAAATTATAAGTTCATATGGACATATTATTAGAAGTTTGTAATGCAGATAGAATCTGAGAAAGTGAATGTAAGTTCATAAATTTCTCTGGACTTTTATTTGTAGTTCAAAGAAAATTATAAGTTTGTTACTCACTTTCAGTTTGTAATTCAGATAAAATTATATGTTTGTGGAAAGTAATATAAGTTTTTGTTTCTCCGAACAAAAGTTATTTTTGTGTTTTTTCTTTCAGTTTAGATGGACAATGCAGTGTTTTTTGTTATCTTGAAGGTGTATATAAGTTTGTAAATTTCTCTGGATTTTTCTATGAGTGCAATATTGCAGAATGACGTATAGAAAATTGTTAGCTTGTAGTTTAGTGAAAATCACAGAGAAGCGAATAATTTCATAATAGATATTCTGTGTGATTTTTTTCTATGATTATGTTTAATAGTTAGCAATAAATTTCTCTGTGATTCTCTCTGAATTCATTAAGTTTCTGTGATTTTGTTTTTGTTATCTTGAAGGTGAATATAAATTTGTAAATGCCTCTGGACTTTTATTTGAGTCCAGAGAAAATTATAAGTTTGTTATTATAATCCAGATAAAATTATAATTTTTAGAAATTTTTCTGAACTTTTATGTTGTTCTTGTGAAGCGTTTTTATGTTGAACAAATTATTTTTTTTGTTTTTTCTTTCAGTTTCGATGGACAGTGCAGTGTTGTTGCTTTGCAAATATGGGAATGATATTATTGTCATTAATGTTTCACGCGAATTGAATTTTGAGGAATTGGTTGGCATTTTGTGTAAAACATGGGAGAATTTGAAACCTGAGACTATGTGTATTTCATATTTTATTGTGGGTCATCCGAATTGTATGGTTCGAAATAATGTTAATTTTCTGAATATGTTGATGGTTGTTTGTGCACGTGGTGTTGATATAGTTGATGTTTCAGTTACTAGGTGTAGTACTTCTAATGAAGAGGATGAAATGGGGTCTAATTGAGTAGATGTTGTGGATGGTGAATGTGATAGGCTGGTGGATATTGAAAGGAATTCACTCTCTAAGTTTTGTTCTCACTAAGAAAAGGTGTTATTGTCAGCTGGTTGGCGAAATAATATTACGAGTGTTGGACAGAAGTTTGAGGGTGGTGTGGTTGAGTTTCGTACTTTTTATGCAAGTATGCTATTGAGGTTGATTTTCAGTTTACGTATGTTAAAAATGACAAGCTGAGGGTTACAGCAGAATGTGTATATAAGGAATCAAGGGGATGTATGTGGCGTGTACATGCTTCAGTTGAAAAAACAAATGGATTCTTTTACATAAGAACTTTGAACAATGAATATACGTGTGGTGTGGCGGTTCATACTAGTAAACATGTTAGGATGACTTCCAGCTTAGTTTCTGGGCTGATACTTGAAGAGGTAAGTGCAAAACCTTTAACTCGTCCAATGGATATTGTCAAAGAAATGAAAGACAAGTATGGGGTCTCAATTAGTTATAACTGTGGTTGGTTGGGGGTTGAAAAAGTAAAATGTAGTACATATGCGGATTCTTGTTTGTCATTCGATCAATTACGGTGGTATTTTGATGAGGCATTGAAGAACAATCCAGGTAGTCATTTTGAGTTAGATTTTGAAGATAACAAGCGTTTCAAAAGAATGTTTATGGCTTTTCATGCATGCATTGCTAGTTTCAAATATTGTCAGCCATTAGTTTTTCTTGATGAAACATTTTTGAAAAGATGATACAAATGAGTTATGCTTGCTGCGACGGGGAAAGATGGAAATGAAGGTAATTGTAAATATATCTAATTTTATCTAAGTATGTGAATTTTCTATACATGTAGGAATTGAGTGAATGTGATTTTTCTCTGACACTTTGATTTTTCTCTAGTTTTGGCCACTGTGTGGATTTTCTCTGGTTGTAGCCATTGTGAGAATTTTCTCTGGATTTTGGTTAGTGTGTGAATTTTCTCTAAATGTTGTCATTGTGTGAATTTTATCTGTAGTTGATTACTATGTGAATTTTCTCTGGATATTGTCACTAAGTGAATTTTGTCTAGATGTTGCCAATGTGTGAATTTTATCTGTAGTTGGTCACAAAGTGAATTTTCTCTGGATATTCTGATTGTGTAAATTTTCCCTGTAGTTGGTCACTAAGTCAATTTTCTCTAGATATTGCCAATGTGTGAATTTTCTCTAGAGTTAGGCACTAAGTAAATTTTGTCTGGAGGTTGCCATTGTGTGAATTTTCTCTGGATGTTGGCAGTGTCAAATTTCTTTGGTTGTTTATTGTTCTAATTTTCTCTGCATTATATATCTAATATGTTTATTCCTATTTGTTTTGTAGGTTTTTTTCCTATAGCTTTTGCTGTTGTTGATATTGAAAATAAAGACAATTGGTGTTGGTTCCTTGAACATTTATATGAAGTATTGGAATCAGAGAGGGCGATAAGTTTCATATCAGATCGACATTGCGGTATTGTGGAAGGAATTGCTAGGTTTTTCCCTAACTGCTTTCATGGATTTTGTCTTGAACATCTAAAGAAAAATTTGAGGGATAGATTGTCATGTGGAAACACAAATTTGGTTAGAGAGACGATTGTGTCCAAGTTTTCAGAATGTGCATATGCGCCAACAAAGGCATCATTTCATTTCAAGTTAAATGAATTAAAAAGTGAGGAAAGAGACGTTGTGAGTGTTTTCTTGAGAAGTTTACCATATGAAAATTAGAGTGATGCATATTTTGAGGGGAAACGTTATGGGGAGATGTATTCAAATGTTGTTGAGTCATTCAATTCATGGATACGAGAAGCTCGGCACTTGCCAATAACAAATTTGGTGGACATGATACGGTTGCAAATCATGAATATGAGGTCTGATAAGAGGCTGCTCTCTAGTAAATGGAATAAAGTTCTCTGTCCTCGTATGGATAGTGTATTAGAGAAGTCTTTCTTGGACGGGAGGACATGGAATGTGAGTTTATCATCTGATAATGTCTTTGAAGTGCATTGTTTTTCTTCGGTTATGGTTGATCTTGGGTTGAGAACTTGTTCATGTCGAAAATGGGAAATAAATGGGCATCCATGTCAACATGCTATTGCTACAATTTTTAGGAGTGGAAAGAATTTGAATTCATTTGTTGAACTATTTTTTCATGCTGATATGTATCGTCAAGTATACTCGTTTTCAATTGGCCCAATTCCAACTACTGAAAAACCTGTGTGTAACATTGATGATGCTATGATTTTACCTCAATTGAGTAAGAGACCAGTTGGGAGGCCAAAGAAGAATAGAATTGCTTCTACTGGAGAGTTTAAAAGGGTGATTAAGTATAGTCATTGTGAAAGTATTGGTCGCCATAATAAGAGGACATGCAAGGAACCTTTATTAAATAGTTGAGGATAATACATTTTATTGATTGAATAATACATTTGATGATTACTTTTGTGTATTTTGTTTTGTGAAATGTATTTTTTAGACACTGTATATAATAATACCAATCAAATTTATCCAGAGAAATTTTCCAATAGCAGTGAAAGTGTGCATTGTGTTTGTTGATACATACTATAGGCAGTGGGTTTGTAATACCAGTCAAATTCATCCAGAGAAATTTGCCTATGGCAGAGAAAATTCTCTGTGCATTGTGTTTTGAAGCTTGAAATTCATCCAGAGAAATTTGCCAATAGTAGAGAAAAGTACTGTGTGTATTGTATTTTTTGAATTTGATAATTGTTTTGTACTAACACAGTGCATTACAGATTGCATGATCATATAGGCACCCTCTTTGGCACGGTACGAGTTAAATTTCTCTGTGAATTTTTGGTAACTTCATACCAGTCAAATTCATCCATAGAAGTTTGCCAATATAAGAGAAATTTACTATGGGCATTGTGTTTGTTGAAATTTGCATTGTGTTTTGTGAGGTCCAATTCATCCAGAGAAATTTGCCAATGGCATTGAAAATTACAGTGTGCATTGTGTTTGTTGAAACATACTATAGGCAATCTGTTTATAATACCAATCAATTTCATCTAGAGAAATTTTTCACTAGCAAAGAAAATTATCTGGGCATTGTGTTTTGAAGTTTCAAATTCATCCAGTGAAATTTGCCAATAGTAGAGAAAATTACTGTGCGCTTTGTGTTTTTTAAATTTGATGATTATTTTGTACCAACACAAAGCATTACAGATTATATGATCATATAGGCATCCCCTTGGGACGATATGAGTTAAATTTCTCTGTGAATTTCTGGTAACATCATACTAGAGAAATTTCTGCAGACAATTTTCTCTGTGTGGATTATGTTGAGAATCACAATAAAAAATATATACATATTTAACCATTGATAGGTATAAGATTTACATTAGTCAAAAAATGATATATACATATATGTCAAGTATCATCATTCCTTCAATGTATGAAAAAACAAATTGAATGGTTAATCCTAATTATATTGTGTACATTGTCTTCCTTGCACTAATTTCACTATTACACTTATGGTTTTTCTTTTGGAGGTATTTGAATTGGTTTTGTCCATGACCGGCCAACTTCGGTCACAAATCTCTCTACGATTTCTGCACTCATCAACCTTATGTCTTGTGTGGACAATTTTGAGCTGATAGATTCATGCTTGCTATATTGTCTCATTACATAACATAACATACAAAGAGGTCACAATCCAGACTGCATACAAATTATAGGTATAATTAGTTTTAAGAAACATTCAAATCAGATTATCTTATTTATAGATGTTGTATGAAACTTACGAATCACTGTTTTGTTGTAGAGCATTATTGACATACTCAAAGTCGTAATTTGTGTTTTGTGAGTTATCAATTTGAAAGAGGGTTGTGATTGTGCCTCTCTTTTAAGGCAAGCTTTCAAAAAATTCTCCATATAATCTTGCTGCAAAAAAAATAATTTTTAAATAACAGAGAAACTTACAGACAAATCAATAGGATTCTATGAAAATTATCATCACATAAACATTATGATGGATCAGAGAAATTTGCACTCGTTACCAATTGTTTTGCATCTTTGACATATTTGTCTTCTGCATCATCCCTCCTCGGCCTTAGTGAGTTGTGGAACCTCCATAAATTGTCTTGTTTGTCCAGGACAAGCAAGGTCCAGTGATTTCCATGTGTTGACTTCTCATTACCCCCGGTATTTATTGGGAAATGGAGGAACCTGTAGTTCCTCCATCCTGTTTCAATATGCTTGTCAAATAATAAGACTTAGAAAGTTTGATTTTCCGTCATCTTGATGAAATTCTATGGTCAGAGAAAATCAAAAAATGGTTATGTTATGAGAAAGTTGAAATGACAGGAATTTAAGAATTATACAGACAGAGAAATTTTAAATGCACACAACTAGCCAAAGAAAATTAGACTAGTGATACAACTGGCTTCAAGAAGTATCTTAACAAGAGAAAGTAGTAAGTAAATTCTAGAAAAAATCAAATAAAAGAGTAGTAACATACTAAGCTCATGGATGTGAAAAAAAAATGAAGTTGGTTGTTGTCTTTCTCTCATTTGGTCAGCAAAAATGATCTCTTCATAGCCATCAATGACCTGAAAAATATCATTTATAATTGTAATATTGGTTTATAAAGGCTAATAGAACATTGCAGAGAAATTTTGATAAAAGACTTACATTGTTGGCAATTTCTTTTTACTTTATTAGGTTTCCAATGTCTTCAAAGGTAATGAGATTCAACTCACTTGTCCAGATTAAAGCCCTACAAGATGACAAAGAAGGGATTTAATAGTTGTTAAGGCAATATAAGTCAGTAAATTGTTGTTTGTTATCTTCTATTTTATTTGTTGTACTTACTCAAGTCCAGACACATTTGATATGTGCTGCAAGATGTCTTTTACATGATCTTTTATCAATCTTGAAACCGGTAGAGTTTGTGGAAAAACCCAAGATTTTCTGATGCTTGTTGGTTGAGGCAAGATGTACGCATCAGCATCAAGTACTTCTTTGTCTTTCATGGTTTGCTCGGTTTGCTTTGCAGCTTGCTTCGAACCTCTAGTCACTTTCGCAACTTTGGGATATTGAAATTTTGGATCGTGCTACTTTTCTTTCCTTTCTTTTGCCTTTAAATTTTTTATCATTGATGTAGGATCTTTTTTTACTATAGACAGTGAAAATATCAGTAAAAGTGAAATTTCTCTAAAGTAACAGATGATATTTCAATATGTAAATTTATTTGATTCAATATTTTCCAATTACCATAGACTTTTGTCTTTTGTTTTGGTTATTCTTTGTGTGCCATTTGTTCTTGTTGGGTTGTTGGTTGTTGTTCCACTTGCATTCCAACTATACACAGTGAAAATCAAACAAGCCCCAAAAATCGAATAAGAAAATAGACAGAGAAAATCAAATAAGCAGTAGAAATCAATAGAAATAAGCAGCAGAAACTAATGTGTTCAAAGAAATTTAACTTCCAGAGGAAATTACCATTGACAGAGAAAATTATAATAAATAGAAATTTCTCCGAGTTATGTTAACACAATGACATAACTTTTTGTGGCTCAAGATTTTCACTGACTTTGTGGTTGAACTTGTGTTAGTGTTTGGTATTGTTGTGTTGCTAGTTAGACGGATAATTCTTGAACTTGTTCATGCAATTTAGCATTTTCATTTTCAAGCTCCGAAATTGAATACCTCAACTGTTGAATTGCTTTTGTATCATCTTCTTTTTGAACCTCCAACATCCTTAGTTTCATTTGGATTATGCTGTCTCTTTCTTGAAGTTCTGAGTTAAGTGATGTCAAGGTTCTTATTGCAATATCATTTTCTGCAAGTAATTCATTCCAATTTCTCTCTTCTTTTATTTTAGGTTTAGAAAGTGCCTTTAGTCTTTGACGTAGATTAGCAATTTGGGCATCCTTTGATTCCTCAGATTCTTGAGACTGATGCATTGTTGAGCCACAAATGCTATCACGATGTTGGTCTATCGGCTCATTATGTTATTCTTTATCACTTTCCTTATTGTTTTCTTCTTGCTGCTTAGATTGAGTGGCTTCATCTTCTTCTTCACTGTCTTCTTCTTTCTGTTCATTTTCTTCTTTGTCTTCTACTTCTATTTCTTCACTTTCTTCTCTAGCTTATGCTTCTCTACTGCTTGCTTGATCTTTTTGTCCATTGCTGGCTTCGTGTTCTTCTATGTTGCCTTCTGCTTCTTCATTCCCTCATTTTTCAAATAAATCTTGTAATGTCTCCTTGAATTTGACGATTGCCTTTTTTGATTCTTTCTTTGTCTTTTTACTAAGACAAAACTTCTCTGATGGATTTTTGACTAGCTCCTTGTTATCTATCTGTAACAGGAGGCTCTTTTATTAGAGAAATGTTACAAAATTCACTAAGAGAAAAAATTCAAATAAGGAAAATAAAATTTATCTAAATGATACTAATGGGAAACAAACTTCAGAGAAAATTGTATGGGCCATAGAAAATTACAAACAAGGAGTTAATTTTATGAAGCAGAGAAAATTACAGAGAAAATTATGAAACAAACAACATAATTTAGATATCAGAGAAAATCAATCAAGGCATATAAGTTAATGTTTTACTATAATTGTGTTAGAGAAATTTGGATTCCAGAGAAAATTCATTAGAAGGATAGAAATAAACAGTGTTAATCAAAGATGCAAGGCACATAAGTTATGGGCCAGAGAAAATTACACACAAGGAGAAAAAAAATTATGGGCCAGAGAAAATTATGAAACAACCAATATAATTCAGATATTAGAGAAAATCAATCAGGGCATATAAGTTAATGTGTTACAATTGTGGTGAGAGAAATTTGGATTGCAGAGAAAATTGATTACAATGGCAGAAATAAACCAGTGGTAACCAAAGAAGAAACATAAATTGATAGTTTATAGAAAATTGATTTCAATCAATCAAGGCACAAGGAGGGAAACAAATCAGTGGTCAGAGAAATTTTGGAATTTCACTGAGATTTCAGTGGCGATAGAAATCTAACCTGTCGAGGTGCAAGAGAGTGGACTGGTGTCTTCTGCAGCTATTTCGTCAAGGTTTGCAGGTTCCACTTGGCACATCTTGGGAAGTCAGTTGTGTTACTGTCTTCCGAGTCAATGATATTTGCGTGTTCACATAGCCAATACTGTGATGAAAATTAAAGTAATTAAATTTTGCTAAACACGCAAATTTGTAAGTATGATAACTGCAAATTTGAATGGATATTATACTTACCAGCAATGCAATGACACACCCCGTAACTTTTTCTGGAGTTTTGTGCAATGCTATGATAGAATTAATCAATGTTGATGAGATTGTTTCTGGCCAATTGTACTGTTTCATTGATTCAAGAGGTTCCACATATTTTATAAAAATCCACCCTATTGAATTCCCACTTATTGCAAAAAACAGGGTGAGACACAAGTACAATGTAACAATGATTGCTACATCTTTAAAGTCAGTTGATTGCTTGCCTTTCATTGCTTTGACCAATGTATTTTTAAGAACAGGACCAGTGAGCCTTGTGTCCTTTTGGAATCTTCTCCTTAGGAATGTATATTTTGGCTTTTTAGAGTATCTTCATGACATGGCTCTTTACCTCATTGCAAACCAAAAATCAAGGTCATGTCAATGGTTGTAAAGGTCAAGTTCTTTTTACCAACTATGAATGCTTTTGTTTTTTCATTGTAACATTGGATTATTGCAACTACATCATCATTAGATTTCCTAGATTTCCTTGGATCCATCCTTCTAGTGGTTAGAGCTTGGATCAAATACCAGAATAGGGTCTTTTGAAGCTCTACAAGTTGGTTTGAATTGAATTTAAGTGTTTGAAAAAAGGAGACAACAGATGAGAGGTTGGATCAGTATTGAATGCTGTAGTGAGCTCTCTTTCTTTGGAGTTTAACATGTTTTTTCCCCCTTGAGCTTGAGTCTGTTGAAGTTGGGGTACTCATCTTGATGCTAGTCACTTCATCACCTTGGACTTGTGTTAAGGCTTCAGTTAAGGCTTCAACGCTTTCCTCTAACCGGTTAAATCTAGCGTCAGAAGATTCAGATTCGTCTACGTTCCTGGTTCTTTCCATTGATCTATACAGTAACAGGATGCTTATCAATACAGGGAAAGTTCTTACAGATTTCACATTTCATTTCATGTCAAATGTGTTTATACATTTCTGGTTCAATTCGAATACAGTCACATGATTCCTTTCATTTTCAGTTCATTTATATTCATATGTTTACACATGAAAATGCAATGTCCCTATTTCATTTCTAGGACATCCTATAGCTCATATGGACACGTGTGTGCGGTATAACTCGTGCTCTGATACCACTTTGTCACGACCCAAACCCGCCCCTATAGGTTTAGCGCCGTAACCGGCCAGTAATCCTTGGATTACCTACGGCCTCTGAACAGATGAGCATATAATAAGGGGCTAGCGGAAGCAAATACATAATTATAAATGTCCAATGAGCTGTGTTGACTTACATGAAACAGAATAATTTAAAACTTTATTTACATAGCCATAAGTCAATCACACTTTATCTTATACCACACACATTACATGATCTTAAGTACAGCCAACATAAATAACATAAAGTCCCATGCAAAAACAGGCTAACAAAATTCGATCCCAAGACTCTTCGGGAACCTCCACGTGAGGCACAATGGCTGGCTGACAACAGAACACAGTCACCCGCAAAACCTTCGGGCTTGCACTCCAGAATGCTCACCTATAATATATAAATACAAACAGTGAGCTAAAGCCCAGTGAATAACATTAAGGTAAAGGGGTTAGTGAACGAAATCCGAACATTTCATATGTATAAAACAAATCATAGCATAATCAGTATCATCTCATATCAGAACATAATAATGGCATACTCCATAGAACAAATCACATATCCAAAACGTCTTCCGACTAGAGTAACCGGTCCCGGACACCGATTAAACAAACACCACAATGAAGTGGCTAACGAGATCTCGTAACTGTCATGGACTCGCATTTTCATGCTGTCCCCCATGACTTGGGACTATCTATGGATGCCATAATAGATTTCAAACTTGGAATGTTCGTTCACAGAAACATATATCATTTCAGAAATCATAGCTTGATATATCACATTTGGAACATAGTTTCATATCAACGTATCTTTACGATAACGTTACTCACAGTGGTTCCGTAGATGGTCAATCACTTCCTCGAACGTTGACCTACAATCACAAAGGCACATAATACAATGTATCTCAACATTACACATTCATGAGGCCATTAAGGCTTAGCTTACATCATGTTGTTTCATGTTTCTTCTTATCACGTGGCTTAGAACACACACACCCTTGCAATTTCTAAGTGTGATGCATAATCATTTCAATGGTCAACTCACACACACACTTGTCATTCAATATCTTGTTACATTCTTTCATTAGTGTGTGTTTCGAGCCCATTACCTCATTACTATAACTCAATTAAGGCTTAGGAATGCCTAAGATGCAATGAGGATGTCAAAACATGCCTTGGAACACTTAGTCAAAATTCTGAAAATCAGGTCCTCGCTCGAGCGAAGCTTTCCTCGCTCGAGCGAGCATGCAAAGATGTGATTGGTCGCTCGAGCGCACATACCCTCGCTCGAGCGATCTGTAAATTCTGCAAAACTTCTGGGAGCATGAAATTTACGCTCGAGCGAGCCCTTGGTCGCTCGAGCGGAGAGCACGACTTCAGAGTGGTCGCTCGAGCGAGATCTCCTTCGCTCGAGCGAGCCTGCAAAAATCTGGAATTTCCAGATTGCACCTCCAACTTCAAATTCGACATTTAAACCTCCAAAACACCTCTCTTGGGCCCCAAAGCTTGACATCACTCAGAAAACTTGTAAAACATGAAAGTTTTAAAGATCAATTTATAAAATCATGGCCCAAGGTTTGTCAAAAACTCACCTTTTCAACTTAAAACATGGTGGGTGCTCAAGAACACTACATGCATGGACTCTTCTTGTTTCAAATCTCTTAAAACATGATCAAGCACCATGAAATCACTGGAAACTTGATGATTTTATGGAAAAACAAGATGAACTCATGAATTAAACCCATAATGTGGATATGCATGCTAGAACTTTCCAAGAAACAACTTGAAACCCAAAATCATTTCATGAATTAAGACATGCAAGAACTTCTATCACATTAAACCTTCCAAAACATGATCAAACCTGGTAATTTGAGGGAAAACAAGTTGAGTAGCTAAAATGTAGAAGATGTTAACACAAGCATGGGAGAAACCTTTGAAATCAAAGTCAAAACTAGGAAATTTATGCATGCATGCATGATTTGCAACCCCTCTCTTCAACTTAAGCTTAAAACACATCTTTAATCACAAAATTTTCATGTTAGAGACTCAGATTCACAAGTTAGGGCTTGAATTCTCACCTAAAGTCTTCAATTTCACTTATTCTAGCACAATCTTGGCAAATGCAAGCTAAATCTTCAACTTTTCTTTGAATTTCTTCTTCTCTCTCTCTAGAATTGCTCTCCCTCTCTCTCTAAAATGTTTCTCACGGCTGTAGGAAGGAAAATGGCTGAGCAAATGGTATGAAAGGTCCTTAACCAAGTCTCAATTAATGGTGTAGTGTAAAGCCACTCAATGGCATTTAGGTAAATAATCAAACTAATGTGTTTTAACATTATTTGGGCTAATTTAATCATACCAAATCACATTTGGATCAAATATGCCATAAGGTTCTAAAAATTCCAATTAACATGATGGTATAATCAATTTCATATTCGGATGCCGATAAGGCTTTCAATTTACAGTTTTAACCCTTAAACATGAACCGATTATTTAACGATAAACAAATAGACGACCAATTATGTTACAATTTACCCATTAATCCCATCATCAATTTTAATCACTTAATTAACATCCTTAATTACCGGTTAGGAGCTAATTACGGGTCGGGGTTATTACAGTCTTCCCCCCTTAAAAGAGTTTGGTCCCCAAACTCGAGTCATCTTATATCAGAAAGCAAACAACTCTAACTCTTTCAAAACAGAAACATAATCAAGCTCACAAATAGGCTCCCAACCCAAGACAGAATCACATATCATATACAGCAATTAGGGTTCGTATTAATACAGAGCCTTATACACATTCAGATTTCATTCTAGAACAGATTCAGATACCCACTCATTTCATATTCTTATTCAGATCATACATGGATATCACAATTTGCTCAAACATACATGGTGCATCAAGCTATGATATTAACAGAACCAGAACAGAACGCATAAGCATAACAGAACAGAACAGAAGCTGAGCCCCCCCATAACGAGGTCTCCGGTACGGGTAACAGAATGCAGACAGATATAAGTTCCATACAGGAACCTCCGATACCGGGTAACAGCTAACAGATACTGATGCATATACATATAAATGTTCGGATTTCGCATAAGGTCAAACGTGGTACACCCATTAGCCATCAGATCAGGTAGGTCTAAAGACCACAACAGGTAGGTCCGAAGACCACATACATAGCCATGGTATTGTCACCCCCAGGCAAGGGCCATCGGCCACGGTATTCTTACCCCCGGGCGAGGGCCATCGGCCACGGTATTCTTACCCCCGGGCAAGGGCCATAAGGACTAAGGGTGCCACAAACTTCTCAGAGAATTTAACAGCCATGCAGTATGCAACATATAACATTTCAGAATGCAAAACTTATTTCATGACATAAAACATAAATATAGTTGCACACAACTTTACTACATCATTACCCACACTACACACATCAAACACTTATCGGGGTTATAGATTGTACCAGTCTCATTTTCATAAGAAATTTTCCCCCGTTAAGTTACAGAAATTCGATTCATTAATTTTCAAGTCGATCATTCAGTCTTCGTTCAGTTTGGCTCCCATTTCGGTAGTCCATCACAGTTAGTCCAGGTTATTCTGAAGTTATTCGGAACCCAAGGTAATTTCATTCAAGTTATCATAAACGGAATCCCGAAGTAACCATTCATATACTTTCCCCCAGTCTCAGTTTTCACAGATTCCATCATATTATGTGTCGATACAGAAGCAGTCATTCTCTAGTTAATCAGGTTCATGATTCAATGGTAATACCAGGTAGTTAATCACCAGTCATGTACATATACAGTATTCCCATATCTCCCAAGCATAAGGTACCAGATTTCATAGTCACATAGTCTGCTATTGACGGTTCACATTCTTCCTAAGTGTTCAGGACCAACTCACGTTTTCATTTAGTCAATTCCCTTAGCAATACAGTCCTGTCATTCAGTCATAACCAATACACAATTCCCCATAATGTAATCAAATCAGATAACGACTTTCAATAAGGGTCTCCTCAGATCAAATCAATGAAAGTTCTACCTGGTCATATTAACTGAAAGTCCTACCCAGTCATATTAAATAACAGTTCAAGCGTGAGTCATCAAACAGAAGTTCTATCAGTCACGCAAAGGTCTCATCAGACTATAGTTCTATCAGATTAAATCAGCTTTATCATTTCTGACGGGGTACGGTAGTTCTATAATAGTCCGTAGTTACAGTTGTTCTAAGTTCCTCGGTTCTCAAATCACGGCAGTTCATATCGAAGAGTTTGGGTCATACACAGTGTTACATTTTCCAAGTAAGTTCACATGTAGATGCATAGGTATATAATTGTTCATATCAAAAGTACATATCACAGTCAATAGATTAATTCCCAACTGAGTTCATGTAAGCATAAGGTATACAACAGCAGATCGTTATACAGAAGTTTCAAGTTGGTCATACAGTCATTAAAGCATAGGCTCCCTGGTCTAGTCAACAGTCTAGTCAATGTTCAACAATCACAGTTCACCGTTTAAAGGTCATCAACAAATAATCATATCAGTCATTCTGAGCAAAGGTATAGTCATGTATGTACATGCCCAGATCCAATACAGATTCACGAGTTCTATATACAGACGAACACAAAACAGTTTCTCCAGATATGACGATTAAGGCAACAATTCATAAGTCTACCCAGTCTAGATACAATGTAATTAACCAACCTTCCATGCAAAGGTATAGATATATGTGAGTTCAACATGTCCCATATACGGTCAATTCTAGTGTGTCTCCATGTTCAATAGTTCTAGCATAGCTCAAAAGGTCATACTCAACAGTTTGTATTAAATTTTTGCAATCCGGTACAAGAATTTAACCCGACAAATTCCTATTGTTCACAAGTTCTATTATTTTCCGAAGCACAGGTGATTCGTTAAGTTCACAAAATTCAGATAACATAAGTTCATAGTTCTAGCGGTTCAATTAGTTCATTCAATATTCCCACAATCTATATCAAAGTAAGCAGTACATGATTTGCCCACAAATTCCCATAAAACAATTACACATGGTTAGGGTAATACCTGCGTTAGTCATTCGGTGTTCTGAGCATTTTCTGAGACTAGGGTGTAGATTAAGGCTTTTTGTTGTTCGGATGAGTTCGCGGGCAAGATTTAGCCAAGTGCCCCTTCTGACCACATCTAAAACAAGCCCCTGACAGACGGCGACAAATGCCCTAATGTTGTTTCCCACATTCTCTACAGACAGGTATATCTTTGGTTACATTACTCCCCTGACCTTCTTTATTCACGGTTATTGCCCCGAATTTCTCATTCACGTTGACCAACGAATTACTTGTCAATTCAACCTTTTGTTTCTTCTGTCTTGTTCTTTCGGATTTAGTTGACTTGGATATTTTCAAAGCTGCTATGTTTGCTTCAGACATTAAGGCCCTATTAAGAACATCCACATACTTTGGTAAATTTAGGATACCGACTCGGTCATACACCTCCAAATCAAGCCCACCTTCAAATTTCCTAGCCTTTTTGTCATCAGTGTCTATCATATGGGGTGCATAACGGGCTAACTCAGTAAATTTGATTTCATATTCAGCCACAGTCATTTTGCCTTGTTTCAGTTGCATAAACTCAGATACCTTCCTATCCCGGATGCATTGGGGAAAATATTTTTCGAAGAAAATTTCCTTAAACCTATCCCAGGTCACTCCCTCGTTATCATTTCGGACTAACATCCACCATCTCCTAGCTTCTTCTCTAAGTGTGAAGGTTGCCAACAAAACTTTTTGTGCCTCCGTACACGGAAGTACCTCAAATATTTTCTCAGTTTCTAAAACCCAAGCCTCGGCTTTTAGCGGTTCAATACCCCCCAGAAATTCAGGTGGTTTCATCTTATTGTATTTCTGTATCAGTGTTATCATATCATAATTAGCTGGTTCAAGTACACATGTTTGCCCTTGTTGTTGTTGTTTCAGATTTTCAGTTAAGGCTTCAACGCTTTCCTCTAACCGGTTAAATCTAGCGTCAGAAGATTCAGATTCGTCTACGTTCCTGGTTCTTTCCATTGATCTATACAGTAACAGGATGCTTATCAATACAGGGAAAGTTCTTACAGATTTCACATTTCATTTCATGTCAAATGTGTTTATACATTTCTGGTTCAATTCGAATACAGTCACATGATTCCTTTCATTTTCAGTTCATTTATATTCATATGTTTACACATGAAAATGCAATGTCCCTATTTCATTTCTAGGACATCCTATAGCTCATATGGACACGTGTGTGCGGTATAACTCGTGCTCTGATACCACTTTGTCACGACCCAAACCCGCCCCTATAGGTTTAGCGCCGTAACCGGCCAGTAATCCTTGGATTACCTACGGCCTCTGAACAGATGAGCATATAATAAGGGGCTAGCGGAAGCAAATACATAATTATAAATGTCCAATGAGCTGTGTTGACTTACATGAAACAGAATAATTTAAAACTTTATTTACATAGCCATAAGTCAATCACACTTTATCTTATACCACACACATTACATGATCTTAAGTACAGCCAACATAAATAACATAAAGTCCCATGCAAAAACAGGCTAACAAAATTCGATCCCAAGACTCTTCGGGAACCTCCACGTGAGGCACAATGGCTGGCTGACAACAGAACACAGTCACCCGCAAAACCTTCGGGCTTGCACTCCAGAATGCTCACCTATAATATATAAATACAAACAGTGAGCTAAAGCCCAGTGAATAACATTAAGGTAAAGGGGTTAGTGAACGAAATCCGAACATTTCATATGTATAAAACAAATCATAGCATAATCAGTATCATCTCATATCAGAACATAATAATGGCATACTCCATAGAACAAATCACATATCCAAAACGTCTTCCGACTAGAGTAATCGGTCCCGGACACCGATTAAACAAACACCACAATGAAGTGGCTAACGAGATCTCGTAACTGTCATGGACCCGCATTTTCATGCTGTCCCCCATGACTTGGGACTATCTATGGATGCCATAATAGATTTCAAACTTGGAATGTTCGTTCACAGAAACATATATCATTTCAGAAATCATAGCTTGATATATCACATTTGGAACATAGTTTCATATCAACGTATCTTTACGATAACGTTACTCACAGTGGTTCCGTAGATGGTCAATCACTTCCTCGGACGTTGACCTACAATCACAAAGGCACATAATACAATGTATCTCAACATTACACATTCATGAGGCCATTAAGGCTTAGCTTACATCATGTTGTTTCATGTTTCTTCTTATCACGTGGCTTAGAACACACACACCCTTGCAATTTCTAAGTGTGATGCATAATCATTTCAATGGTCAACTCACACACACACTTGTCATTCAATATCTTGTTATATTCTTTCATTAGTGTGTGTTTCGAGCCCATTACCTCATTACTATAACTCAATTAAGGCTTAGGAATGCCTAAGATGCAATGAGGATGTCAAAACATGCCTTGGAACACTTAGTCAAAATTCTGAAAATCAGGTCCTCGCTCGAGCGAAGCTTTCCTCGCTCGAGCGAGCATGCAAAGATGTGATTGGTCGCTCGAGCTCACATACCCTCGCTCGAGCGATCTGTAAATTCTGCAAAACTTCTGGGAGCATGAAATTTACGCTCGAGCGAGCCCTTGGTCGCTCGAGCGGAGAGCACGACTTCAGAGTGGTCGCTCGAGCGAGATCTCCTTCGCTCGAGCGAGCCTGCAAAAATCTGGAATTTCCAGATTGCACCTCCAACTTCAAATTCGACATTTAAACCTCCAAAACACCTCTCTTGGGCCCCAAAGCTTGACATCACTCAGAAAACTTGTAAAACATGAAAGTTTTAAAGATCAATTTATAAAATCATGGCCTAAGGTTTGTCAAAAACTCACATTTTCAACTTAAAACATGGTGGGTGCTCAAGAACACTACATGCATGGACTCTTCTTGTTTCAAATCTCTTAAAACATGATCAAGCACCATGAAATCACTGGAAACTTGATGATTTTATGGAAAAACAAGATGAACTCATGAATTAAACCCATAATGTGGATATGCATGCTAGAACTTTCCAAGAAACAACTTGAAACCCAAAATCATTTCATGAATTAAGACATGCAAGAACTTCTATCACATTAAACCTTCCAAAACATGATCAAACCTGGTAATTTGAGGGAAAACAAGTTGAGTAGCTAAAATGTAGAAGATGTTAACACAAGCATGGGAGAAACCTTTGAAATCAAAGTCAAAACTAGGAAATTTATGCATGCATGCATGATTTGCAACCCCTCTCTTCAACTTAAGCTTAAAACACATCTTTAATCACAAAATCTTCATGTTAGAGACTCAGATTCACAAGTTAGGGCTTGAATTCTCACCTAAAGTCTTCAATTTCACTTATTCTAGCACAATCTTGGCAAATGCAAGCTAAATCTTCAACTTTTCTTTGAATTTCTTCTTCTCTCTCTCTAGAATTGCTCTCCCTCTCTCTCTAAAATGTTTCTCACGGCTGTAGGAAGGAAAATGGCTGAGCAAATGGTATGAAAGGTCCTTAACCAAGTCTCAATTAATGGTGTAGTGTAAAGCCACTCAATGGCATTTAGGTAAATAATCAAACTAATGTGTTTTAACATTATTTGGGCTAATTTAATCATACCAAATCACATTTGGATCAAATATGCCATAAGGTTCTAAAAATTCCAATTAACATGATGGTATAATCAATTTCATATTCGGATGCCGATAAGGCTTTCAATTTACAATTTTAACCCTTAAACATGAACCGATTATTTAACGATAAACAAATAGACGACCAATTATGTTACAATTTACCCATTAATCCCATCATCAATTTTAATCACTTAATTAACATCCTTAATTACCGGTTAGGAGCTAATTACGGGTCGGGGTTATTACACATACCAGAGAAAATTACACATTCTTGAGAAAATTTATATTCCAGAGAAAATTTCAAGTCCATAATATTAAAATTCTAGAGAAATTTACATACACAACCAGAGAAAATTAAACATGATAGAGACACACAAGGGAGAAAAGTGATGTGGCCAGAGAAAATTATAACTTAGACATAGACAAGAGAGTAATAAGCATTCTACATAAAAATATATATTCCAGAGAAATTTACAAAATAGAGAAATTTATAGACAAAATCACATAAACATGTTCAAGAATAAGATCAAAACATAGAAAAATAACTTTTTTTAAAAATAAACATGTCAGAGAAAATTTAAAGAAGAAACATATATTCCAATCCATAATATTAAAATGCCAGAGAAATTTACATACACAACCAGAGAAAATTAAACATGATAAAGACACACAAGAGAGGAAAGTGATGTGGTAAGAGAAAATTATAAATACCAGAGAAACTTAGACAGAGATAAGAGAGTAATAGACATTTCAGAGAAAGATAGACATTCCAATTAAAAATACATATTACAGATAAATTTACAGAGCAGATAAATTTATAGACAAAATCACAGAAACATGTTCAAGAATAAGATGAAAACACAGAGAAATAGCTTTTTTCAAAATAAATATGCCAGAGAAAATTGAAAGAAGAAACATACATCAAGCAAAACCAGAGAAATTTACAGATAAAATCACATAAACATGTTCAAGAATAAGTTCAAAACACACAGAAATAAATTTTTTCAAATTCATGTAGCTTTTTATTACGAAATTGAAACCCTAATTTATGGAAGGTTAATATAAAATGCAATTTAATTGTGTTTTCAGAGAAAATTTAGTTGTATTGTAGAAAAACTTACCAAAGTTAGGGTGGAACTTTAATGACGAGCTGATATGTCCTGAGATGAAGATGTGACGTGACGAAGATGAACTGAGATGACGATGAACACTGAAAACGGGGTCAGAGAAATTTGTGAGGAAGGAATGGGAATGATTTTTGCAGAAGATAACGAAGCTCTAATGCCGATAGTGAAGATGATATTGAAGCGCTAGTTCTGTTGTTCTCTTGTTCATGAAGATGGTTGGATGCTTGGAATGGAACTCAGTCGTCGGAATCAGTTTCGTCTCTGTGTTGATTTTGTGAAAGGTATTTTGGTCCATGAAATAATTAAAGGGTTAATTACACTAATAGTCTCTATAGTTTGGAACTTGTGTCACTTTGGTCCCTGACTTTTCAATTATGACACATTTGACCCTGAATTTTGAATCTTGTTTCAAATAAGGACAATTGAAAATATTATTAGATTTTTCAAGGGTAAAATCGTCAATTTGATAAAATATAAACTAATTTGATAAAAATAAATGTGAAAAAAATATTTTTAATTTTTTTAAAATTATTTTTATCCACCAATGATAAAATTATGTAAAATTAATAAAAATTACATGATTAATTTTTTAAAATTAATTTTACATGATCATCATCTAAACACATAATAAAAATTAATTTGGTAAAAAAAATAAATAAATATCTAAAAGATTTATCAATTTTACATAATTTTATTTTTAGTAGGTAGAAATAATTTTTAAAAATTCAAAAATATTTGTTTGACATTTATTTTTGTCAAATTAGTTTATATTTTATCAAATTGACAATTTTACCCTTGAAAAATCTAATTATATATTCAATTGTCCTTATTTGGAACAAGATTCAAAATTCAGGGTCAAATGTGTCACAATTGAAAAGTCAGGGACCAAAGTGACACAAACCCCAAACTATAGGGACTATTTGCGTAATTTGGCCATAATTAAAAATACACGCCATGTTGTTCAGGGACCTAATGCATTACTATTTTTTTTGATATCTTTTATCCTCTAAATTACTATTATTAGGGACCTTAAAAAAAATTGCCCATAAAAATATATATATAAACATATACGTAATAGATAGGGCCATCAATGAGATTGTTTTTGGCTTGTCCATGTATAAACATATCTGAACATAATTTTCTTTCCTAGTTTCCATAGTTTTATTATCAATAGGATTGAACAGATTGGTTTTTCTACTTCTCGAGAAGGAGGTGGTAGGGGGTGCTGTGGGAGGGAAGAAGAGGCAGCAACCCTCATCAGATCAGACCTTTTTCGGCGAAGCAAACCGACGGTAACACACGGCAGCGACTGGAAATCAGGCTTGCCACGGGTGCATAAACGTCAGAGAATCGTGGCCGGAGAAAGAAGGCAACACAAAGCAACAGCAAGAGAACAATCACGCCGTAAGGAGTGACATGCCGACGGATTGTTTAAAGTAGAAGACGATCGGAGGAGGTGTGGGGTGTAAGGGTGACTGGGATGCAGTGTGTATATATATTTGCAGATTTAATTTAAAATAAAGGGGAGGAAGAAGACGAGAGGATAAAAGTTGATTTATGTATTGTTTTTGGTCTAGAAATCACAAGGAGTTATATGATTATTTTTAAATGTCAATGAATAAGCCGTACTTGACCTAAACTATTGGAAATAAATTGAAGTTTGCCCTAAATTATATTATTGTATTTATATGTATTTTTTTTAAGTAACAAATTTTTTTTTTTATGTTATCTAAAAATACAAATAAAAACTCCGCCGGGGTTGTTAACAACTCCGCCGGTCCCAAGCCCAGGTTAAAGAGGAGGGTTGTGTGTTAGGTAGCCGACAGCCAACACGTAAAAAAGCCGCTCGGATCCCTTATGAAAATGAATCCTACTTTGAATCGTTTAAATGCTAGGTCGTTCCCCTCAAGTGACGCGTTGCGCCTGCCTCCGGGTGTTTCGAAAAGTGAGCAAGGGGCGCCGCATCGACGCCTGGGTGCGGTGAAAAATGGGCAAAGGTTTCCGCGTTTTTCTGGACGAGCGCGGATAAAGAAGCTAGTCCAAGACTATAGGTTTAGAGTAGCCACTTGGAACATAGGAACCTTAACTACTAGGACGATGGAATTGGTAGATGTTATGATTAGGAGGAGAGTTAGTATAGCTTGCATACACGAAACTAAGTGGACGGAAGAGAAAGTTAGGGAAATTGAGGATACTGGTTTTAAACTTTATTATAGTGATAAGGATAGACGCAAGAATGAGATAGGAATCATAATTGCCAAGGGTCTTGTGGAAAGCGTGGTGGCGGTCACTAGGAAAGGAGATAGGATTATGCTAGTTAAACTAGTTATTGGAAGGAATATAGTGAACATTATTAGCGCTTACACCCCTCAAGTAGGGTTAGATGATCAGACTAAGAGGGATTTTTGGGAGCAAATTGATGAGATCTTACAGGAGATACCCGTAGGAGAGAACTTGGTTATAGGTGGAGATTTTAATGGCCATGTGGGCATAGATAAACTAGGTTATGAAAGGGTGCATGGTGGATACGGTTTTAGTGACAGAAATGAGGCTGGAGAGAGAATCTTAGATTTTGCGTTGGCTTCTGACCTGGTGGTGGCCAATACTATGTATAAAAAGAGGGAGGAGCATTTGATAACCTTTAAGAGTGGATTAGTTAAGAGCCAAATAGATTACTTCTTAGTGAGAAAAGTGGACTGCCTAAAATGCAATGATTGTAAGGTGATTCCTAGAGAGAGTCTGGTCTCTCAACATAGGATTTTGGTACTAGATTTATGTTTTAGAGGGCAATACCAAGCTAGGAAGGATGGTGGGCGTCGTAGGATGAGATGGTGGGACCTAAAAGGGAATAAACTAGAAATATTTAAGAATCGAATGGATAAGGAAGGTACTTGGGACTTAGAAGGTGATGCTAACACTATGTGGAATTCGATGGCTAATTGTATGAGGAGAATCTCAAGGGAAGTGCTTGGAGAGTCAAAAGGAACGGGACCCAGCTCTAAGGAAACTTGGTGGTGGAGGGAAGAGGTTCAAGCGGTAGTTAAGGTAAAAAAAGAGTGCTTTAAAAAGTGGCAGAAGGATAGAACTAAGGAAAACCTTAAGAGCTATAGATTGGCTAATAAGGAGGTCAAGAAAGTAGTGAGAGAAACTAAGTTGAAAGCTTATGATGACCTATACACTAGACTAGATAGTAAGGAGGGAGAGAAGAGAGTATACAAACTTGCTAAGATACGGGAGAGGAAAACAAGAGATTTTAATCAAGTAAAGCGCATCAAGAGTGAGGATTCTAAGGTATTGGTGAAGGCTGATGAGATTAAGGAAAGATGGAAGAATTATTTTGAGAAACTGTTAAATGAGGAGCATGGAAGTACGACAATAGGGGAAGAAATAGCCAGTAATATGATAAACCAAGACTATAAGTTCTATCGCAGGATTAGGAACTTTGAAGTGGAGATTGCATTTAAGAAGATGAAATCAAATAAGGCTTTAGGACCCGATGATATCCCTATTGAAGCTTGGAAGTGTTTGGGTAAAAATGGAGTTGCTTGGTTGACTAGGTTGTTTAGCAAAATTTTGTTGACTAGGAACATACCAGATGAGTGGAGGAAAAGTATTTTAGTGCCAATCTATAAGAATAAAGGTGATGTCCAGAATTGTAACAACTATAGAGGAATCAAGCTAATGTGTCATATAATGAAAGTGTGGGAGAGGGTGATGGAACGCCGATTGCGAGACATAACAGAGGTGTCAGAGAATCAATTTGGGTTTATGCCTAATAGGTCAACAATGGAAGCGATTTATCTTTTGAGGAGAGTAATAGAAAAGTATAAAGAAAAGAAAAAAGACATTCATATGGTGTTTATCGACCTTGAGAAAGTATATGACAGAGTGCCCCGAGATATAATACGGTGGGTGTTAGAGAAGAAAGGGGTGACAAAAGGTTACATTGACGTGATTAGAGACATGTATGAAGGGGTGGTGACCACTATTAGATCGCCAACTGGAGAGACAAATGAATTTCCTATCACTGTAGGGTTACACCAAGGATCTACCTTAAGTTCTTATCTTTTTGCTTTAGTTATGGACGAGTTGACGATAAATATTCAAGATGACGTGCCATGGTGTATGCTTTTTGCAGACGATATTGTGTTAGTGGATGAGACTAGAGAAGGAGTTAACACAAAGTTGGAGATTTGGAGAAAAGCTCTTGAATCTAAAGGATTCCGGATAAGCAGAACTAAGACAAAGTACATGAAGTGTAAATTTAGTAACAATAACAATGAAAGCAGAGGAGAAGTGAAGATTGAGAACCAAGAACTGCCTAAGAGTAAATATTTTCGTTATTTAAGGTCGATTATCACAACAGCGGGAGAGATTGATGCAGATGTGGCCCATAGGATTAAGACGGGATGGTGTAAGTGGAGAAGTGCGTCTGGGGTATTGTGCGATAAACGAATACCCACTAGACTAAAAGGTAAGTTTTATAGAACGGCTATTAAACCAGCTATGTTGTATGGGACGGAGTGTTGGGCAACCAATAAACAACATATAGATAAGATGAGTATGGCTGAGATGAGGATGTTAAGGTGGATGTGTGGTAAGACTAGACAAGACAGGATTAGGAATGAGTGTATTCGGGAACGGGTAGGAGTAGTACCGATAGAAGATAAGTTGAGAGAGAATCATTTGAGATGGTTTGGTCATATTCAACGGAGACTAACAAAGGCAGTAGTGAAGAGATGCGATGCTGTAATGGTAGATGGAAGTCTTAGGGGACGGGGTAGGCCTAGATTAACGTTGACTAGCGTTATAAATAGATATATGAATCTACTTAATTTGACTAATGAAATGGCCTTTGATAGGGCCGCGTGGAGAAGAAGGATTCATGTAGCCGACCCTATTTGATGGGACTTAAGGCTTGGTTTGGTTTGGTATCTAAAAATACAAATAAAATACATAGATCAATACTAAAAGGTCAATAAAAAAAATAACAAAAAATTTCCTAACAAGGCCCTAATGCCTACCCATCCTACTTAAATATATAGTATAATTAAAATGTAGTTATATTTTTTAAATTTTAATTCGTTAAATAGAACACCCATTTTGTTCATTCATATTTTAAAATATGAATTTTAAATTTAAATTTAAATTTATCATCTAAAATTTTAAAAAAAAATTAAATATATATTTAAGAAGGAAGAAAAAATTGTACCGATGGATGTGTGCGCCACTCCCATGCTCGTAGAAAGTTGACTTCACTGAGAAAATATAGAAAGAAAAAGTGTCATTGCAATGGATTTTGAGACCAATGGAACTCATGATTGCTTGAACCATAATGACACCAATTAAAATGGTTTGATAACTTCTTCTTAAAGATCAATCTTGAATAACTTCTGTCTGCAAACATCACCAATTAATTGGGCATGTAAGAACTTTTGTGCTTTTAATATCTTTAACATTGCTGAATTCAATGATTATTGATCAAATGCCCTTTCCCAACCAGAAAATTATGTGGATTTTTCAATCTCACTACATTATTTTGGGCATTAATTTAAGAAAATAATTAAGTAAATATCATTACTCTAATTTAATTTGAAAAAGTAAAATTCTTTTCATACCCATCACACACATTGAAGACAAAACGTATAAAGAAATCTGTGTACTTTTGAGAGTAATGTGAAAAGAATGGAAGTCCAAACTCAGAAACTCCCAATATAGTCTCAGTAGGTAGTTCAAATTCTTTTTTGATTCACAAAATTAGATATATAGATAGACTACTCTAACATATCCGTTCTACATCATATCTGCAGAGAACCCCACCGCACCTACGTCAAGGCTGAAACTTAGGCCCACTGCACCTACATCGAGACTAAAACTTAGCCTCCTACGTACTCTAGACGCTAAAGAATATGTTTAATCCCAACAAGAGACTATGAAAACTCGAACACAAACCTTGAGCAAAGAATTCGGAACTCTTATCTACTAAACCAAAGGTAGTTCATAATCAACAGAACGATGAACCCATTAAAAAAAGACCTCAGGAAGCTATCTGGCTTCTCGTGGAGACAACCATGCGATCAGGTTTGGAAGAATTGTAACATCAATTTCAATTGTATTTCAACATAGCACGGCGACAACCATGTCATCAGGTTTGGAAGATGAGACAACTACATTATATTTTCCGGGTTGGGCATGACCGCTATTCTTTTCTGCCAACCTGGGAAAAAATGATGTTATGTCGGCTTAAAGCCAATCGAATCTTTGATCCGGCCGGCTTGTTGGAACGAATCATAACATCAATTTCGATTGTATTTCAACATTGCGTCCAAGGCAATACAATCAGGTTTGGAAGTTGAGAATTGATCATGATATTGGGCCAATCGATTAGGGTTTCACAATCAGAATTGACAGCCAATGCCTGCTAATTTTTCAAGCTAAAAGTTTTTATCGATCAAAACATCAAACTAACTATATAGTATGTCACAAGAAATATCAAATTGAACACTTTTAACTAAAAAGACAACAGATTCAAAAATCACATGAAAATATTAGGGAATTGCACAAAATTCATAGAGATCCCTAAGACGTATGGCTCTCCTCTGCAGCTGCTTCAAAGGTCTCACCAGCCACAAGGTCCGGAACCTGGTCGTCGTCATCTTCTTGCACAGCAGTTGCACTGGCACCAGCACTGGCACCAGCACCAGCACCAGGTGCCTGCTTCTGGAACTGCTCTGCCAGCTTCCTCAAGTTGTCCAAGTTATCGGGCCCTGAAAGAAGGAAATCCAGTGAGTAAACACATAAGGAGAATCTTTTCAGTGTTAAGAATAATCAGATCCATTTAATATAAAAGAAAATGATATTATAAGAAAGACAACTGCACATACCCAATTGGTTAATAATTCCAGGAAGAATGTCTTGCAACTCTGGGGAAAAGGAAAAAAATAAAGGTTCAATTAGAATCCAGTTAGTCTAATAATTGAGAACTAGAAGAGATAATTGACTGGCTCAAGGACAAGCAATAATATATGCCTCTACTAGCAAACATAACCAGGTGGAAGGGTCAAAAGAGAGGAGAAACAAATATATTGAATTTTCGGTTCATCCCAAGGATGTCAAATTTAAAGAATTTGCAGCCCCTTCTTAAGGTGCTGGACATTTCTATCTTTTCCTGGCCCAGATACTTGATGTGGGCTCTTCAGATTGGTGGGGCTTTACGCTTTGATTCTTCAAATGGAGGGATAACCTAAACCCTTTGTAACTCAAATATAATCTAAAGTTTCCAGTGCAGTCAAGACTCTTGCTCGGGCAATTACGTTTCAGAGTACCAACATTCGTGAGATGCTTAACAAAAATGCAGAGAATACATATCACAGGCTGTTTTCTACATATGTGTAGGCAGGCCCACTGAACCAATCAAGTAGTTATTTATCACTTTTCCAGGCAACCCCAACCCCAATTCCCACACCGCCTTCCCTCCCTGCAGGCTAAAAAACAAAAGGAAAGAAAGGAAGGAATGCATTAACACACAGCTATATCAATTCAGTTTGCCCTCAAGTTTTGCAACCAAGAAAATGTTAGAAGTAGTTTTTGCTGGATCATGTTTTCCTGCTTTATGATGCACTACTTGGGAACAAAGTACAGAAGACCTTATTTTCAAAAATGTTTTATTATAATCTATATTACATGGACCATTCTAAATGTGTGAGGTACCCATGTTAGACACTCGACCTAAGATAAGCATCCAACATGTTTACTTGGTCATATGCACCTAAGAAGTATGCATTTACTATGTAACTATGCATAAGTCTCCTATTTTGTGCCATTGTGCATAAAACGCTCTATGTTAGTTTGTAAACACCAATTTGTTGTAAAAAAATAAAAATAAAATAAAATAAAAGTATTTAAGAAATATGAAATCTAGAAATACAATAGAAAACCACCACATTTACAGCTTGTCCTCTAAAATTCACTATTACCAAGCAGAGTACTTCCTTGGTTGGAAATCAAAGCTTTTATCCACAAACAAACAAACAAACAAACAAACCAAAGGGAAAGAGGAGAGAGATAAAAAGAGCGAAAAACTAACACTAGTGCACCAAGTTTGCCAAATTCTAATTATTGGAGAAGGGAGAGCTATCATAATTATATTCATGTAGAGAATAGTATTTCATATTAACAACTAGAAAGGGAGGAAAATATACTCTTTGTTTGAGGAGAACCACTAACAACCCAAGTGTTGGCTGCAATAGAAGCTTGAACTGAAATAAACAACAAAGAAAAACAAAACCTATTAGTTACCTAGAAAAATAAGAAATGAAAAGACAAAATAAAAGGATTTACAACCATGGTTGGTGTTACCTTTGGGATTTATGAATTGGATAACTACATCATCCTTAAATATGTTGACTTCCTCAATTGCTGGTATGGCATTCACCCCTATTCTCTTCAGAGTGCTTTGAAGCCTTTTGTCATCTGTGGTGGTTGTCTTGTGGACAGCCTTCTTCTTTCTGTAATTGAAGACTTATGCGTTAAACCATTTAAAGAAAATAATAGGAAGCCCAGTGACACCACATGATATGCCTAACATAAATGTAGGCTACAGTCCACCACAAGAGAGATTTTATTAAACATCCACAGGTCAGCAAAAAATATCAGCCATATTAAAAGGTAAGGTAACAATATACTTCTCTACACATCGCAAACAATATCATCCACCACAGTAGGCAATATATAAAAGAATCATCATAAAATTATGTGATCTGATTTGATGCGTGGTCCACACTCACATGCCTCAAACCAGTGATTAACATGAAATGTATATGATCAATAACCCATACAAAATGTGCCAGCGTATTGATGAGCAACTGTCAGAAAACCACCCAAATCAGGAATCAAAAACCTTAACCTTAGTGGTTGTGCCATCTGACTAAATATATAGGGCCTTTTGGTATTGTTTTTCATTTTCAGTGTTTTTAGTTTTTGCTTACGTTTTCCATGTTTTTGGGAAACAAAAATTAATGAAAAGTTCAAAAAGATCCCAATATTTTTCATATCGTCTTATTGTTTTGCATGAAGAGAGTGTTAGAAATTCAGAAAACAACTTAAAAGTGATTCCTAAAAAGGGTTTTTAAGGTAAATTATCCGGATAATAGTTTTGGATATAATTTGCCAAACAAGGTTTCAGTGTTGATACCAAATGTGACTATAATGTTTTATCAAGTGCCAAACGAACTGTAAAAGTGCAGAATAGATCACTTGTTGCAGATACAACTGAGCTGAGCATTTACTAATTTTTTTACATTTTTAAATCTAATTTAAGTTGAAATATAATCTAGATATTGAAAGCTCAATGCAAATTTTTAACCCTTCAATTAGTTGCTCAAATAAGAAAGAATCAACAATAAATTGAACACATAAACAAACCTTCTCATGCTACCCTTGCCACCGGTGCGGACAGCACCGGCCATCTTCATAAGCTTCTCTACATTCATCTGCCATGAATAAAGAACACTAAGAAATAAGAAGTGGATAACAGTCTCTACACTCAAATCATCAGCCTTTTAACTTTGCCACATTCAACAGTATCAAGTCACAACCCAATTCATAAATTAAAATATTCTATTCTATTCTAATAGACAACAAATGGGTGAAACAAATATTATTAGCTGAATGTTTTTGTTTTTTTGTTTTGTTAGATGACAACTGAAGCAAAATACACTAGTTCTGCTCTCAGTATGGCCACATATGAGTAGTAGACAAACTATACATCTATATATCTAAATATATACAGAAATACATATAAAAACCTCAAATTCTTGTTCATCTATATGTGATAGAACCCATGTCTTGAAACATCAGATCTGATCTAACACTCAGGCACAATCAGACCATCACATACATATATACACCAAACACAGAGAGAGAGAGGGGGGGGGGGGGGGGGGGGGGGGGTTTAAAGGTATTTACCTCTGGGGAGCTTTCGAGTAGAGCTATGGAGGCAAAGAGAAGAGGGTGAGAGACCCGTGGGTTGCAACAAATGGATAACGTACAAACCCTAGTTCAGCCTCCATTTTATAGTAGGAGTATGCGGTGGACAAAATTAACTAGGCAGTAGTGTGTTGGTAATTCACTCTAAGGTTTTAGGGATTTTAGGTGGGTTTCAATTATACATTTTAATTAAAAAGTTAAAAAAAATTATCATAATTTTTCATATTATTCTTTTTATTTTTTTGTATATTTTTTTATTAAAAATTATTAAAATAATTCGTTTCCAAACGAGACCTTAGTACTATTATATGTGTATATTAGGCGGGTCGGGTCAGTTTTATCTTATCGGGTACTACTATTTTATTAGATCGTGCCTGTACCAAGTGGCAGCAGTTTTTTTTAATACTTTTTTTCAAGTTTAGGAATAAGATATTTTAATAATTTTTTTTAAAAAAAATAAGAGATGAAAAAAAGTATATCTGGGATTTTTTTGGTTTTTTTGAGAAAAAAAAGGGGCCAAAATAGATAAAAAAATAAATTCTTTAACTTTTCTGTATGACTTTTTGACTTTTTATGCCAATAAATAATGGAAAAATTACAAATCAGTTGAAAGATAAAAAAAAAATTGTAAAGTCATGAAAAAATTTATCATTTTAATTATTAAAGTTGGTAAGCTTTACCACTAATTTGAAATTTATTTTGAGAATATGCACTGAATTGCAATTTTCCCATAAATAATACCTCTGATACAAAGGTGTATTCATATGTATTTTATTATTATTTTTTATAGATAGTACTTGTATTTTTTTAACATAAATGTTATATAATTTTTTTATAGTGTTATGTTAATTTGTGATTCAAAAATTAAATTATATAGTTTTTTTATAACATTACGTATTTTTTTAAATAATGTTACACATAAAAAAAATAATAATAAATTTGGACAACTGTAATTGCAAACCACTGTTTAATTCCTCATTATCTATCAGGATATTTTAGGCTCTCAATGATAGTCTTACAATTTTTTTTTTTTAAGATTTGATTCATATAAGATAAAATCTAATGAATTACACTCATAATAGTGAAAATCAAATACTATATAAATTTTTACAAATAAACTTCCAAAGTGGGAGAGATAGCTCGATTAATACATGAGGTATAGGACCTACATACAAGTGGAGAGATTCGAACTACTAACCTCCTAATGAGGTGCAGGTAATTTAGTATTTGGTACTATATAATTAATATGCTTTTATGAAATGATATAGTGAATGATAATTTAATTTACAATTAATATATTTTTCATATATTTTTTTTGTAGGGAACCAAACATAAGAGTTTATGATATAATTATCATTTCATTTCAGCTTGTTCAAGTGTGTGGATTGATTTTCATAGCCTCAAATTTTTTTTAGGAAGTAGTGGATTGGTTTTGGATGGCCTGAAGTCGTTTTCTTTTTTTGGAGAGTTTGGCCTTCAGTCTTTTATGGCTGTTATTGATGGTTCGTTTTCTTCCATTGTTATTGCTCTCAAGGTTATCAAATAACACAAAACAATACCCAGTTGAGAAAATGTTCAAACAATGAGGAGAATAAAAGAGAAAACATAAACAAAATTGATGAATCTTCCCGAAGATGTATTGTTTGAAATTTTATTAAGGCTGCCAGTGAAATCACTATTGAGATTCAAAGCTGTCTGCAAATCATTCTACATTATCATCACAAATTTTGCTTTTATTTCCAAACACCTCGACAACAAAGGAATCCCCCGCCTCCTCGTTTGCCATCGCGACAACCACTCCAATAAACGACTCGTCTCATTGTTCACCAATGACAATCTAGCCGAGCCTATGAGCCTCGATGTACCTCCATTTTTTAACAACAATTTTGGTCACGTACGACTCATTGGTCCATGTAATGGCATTGTTTGTTTATATGGATTTCCTGATAACATTGCTTTATGGAACCCCGCAACTAGAGACTTCAAGTCTCTCCCGGTGTCCCAAGTATCACGCCCACATGATGCCAAAGTCCTTGGTGGTGATCTTGCTTTTGGCTTCGATTCCAAAGCTAATGATTACAAGGTAGTGCAAATATTGTTTTGCTCTTCTAAACAACTTGGGGTTGCTTATCAAGTCGAGGTATACAATTTGAGTACAAATTCATGGAGAAAATACCATGCAATCGTGCCAGCAAATATCATGTTTCTTAACATTTGGAGTATGCTATATAAATCAGAAACTTTTTGTTGGTGGGCAAAAGATGGTAACATTGAGGTAATCCTTTCATTTGATATGTCCAATGAGAAATTTCACAAAATTCCACTACCATTTGATATTGGAGATCTTGGGGGAGAGCACAAAGTTATTCGGTCTATTGTGCCTATGAACGAATCCATAGCCCTAATTGTTTATCGTATGAAACAAGTCGAGAAATTTTTCGATTTATGGGTATTGAACGAATTTGGTGTTGATGAGTCTTGGACCAAATTGTCAACTATTGGACCTCTTTCAAGAGTTGGAAGGCCATTGGGTTTTTGGAAGAACGACGAGTTTGTTCTGGAAAATAGTTGTGGAATGTTGGTTATGTTCAACTCTCATACCCGGAAAATTAAAAACCTTGGACTTCAGGGTAAAAGAGGCAGATTAGAGGTGCTTATTTACAAAGAGAGCTTAGTTTCACTCAATAATGGGAGTTGAGTTCAATGGGGAACAAATCTTTTAGTGATTGTAATCTTTTTGCTAGATAACATTTTTATTAATTTCTTTGTAAATTGCCTGTATGAAAGCCATATCGAATAGATTGTGGAGTTCAGTATTTTTATGATGACATACACTGATGTCTTGTGTAGAATTGAGGAACAAATTTATATTTGATGGTATTACAGTTTCTACTCCCAGTTTCTCAATGATAGTCTCAATATGTTAATGGAGTGTACAGTCATGTGTTGTTAGACTAGTTTATGCTATTTTTTTTATTTGATTTGCAAAAATTGAGACATATCATTTGATATAATTTTCATTTGATTTGTTACTCTTAAAATTCCAGCGTGTTTTGAATAATTTTATCAATTACAAACATTTTTATGAAAGATTAAGCCTAAAATGA
Organism: Camellia granthamiana; assembly: GCA_036172215.1. Taxonomy (NCBI): domain Eukaryota; kingdom Viridiplantae; phylum Streptophyta; class Magnoliopsida; order Ericales; family Theaceae; genus Camellia; species Camellia granthamiana. Next base: position 184,429,689 of record CM069903.1, read on the forward strand.
GCGCAACTTCAGTTTCTTTGTTTTCTTTTTATTGATTGTTACTTTTTAAAAAAAATTATTTTGATTGTTAATTTTTGTGGGAACAAAATTATGTGGGCAATGCAACAAAGCAAAATTTTGTTGGAATCAAAATGCAATAAAAAGTTAAACTTTTGGACCATTGTGTATATTTAAGGAAAAATTACCAGTAAATCCTATGTGCTAGAAAGTTAAACCATTTAGTCCTATAAGTTTTCTTATGCACCATTTAATCCCACTATCTACATCAACAACATCATTAACATCATCAAAACATTAGCAACATTAACTACACCAATAAACAATATCAAACATTAACAAAACATCATTCAAAAAAATATATATATATTAACATGATCATCATCAACATCAACAATCACCCGAAGATTTGTAAAGTTGGGATTCATAAGTAACAAATTGAAAGAGACTTCTCATCTGTTTTTTGGGGTCAACATTGGGAAGAAGGAAAGTGAGGCGGCGTCGAAGGATCTCACTTCTCAGGCAGGTGCGGCAGCGCTCACCTTGTTCTCTCGCCGGAGATTGGACGTCTCAGGGTGGGGGACTCTTCTTCGTTCCTGGCCATCGTCTAGATGCCGATGCAGTGATTTTCACCACAGATCTGAAACGTCAATCGGGCGACACCTCTACTCTGCGAAACCCTAATACCAATCTAACTCGGTCTCTTCGATTCTTGATCTCCACGAATTCACAATCGGATTCATTAGGGTTTGGTAGATCAGTCTCGTCACTCTCTCTATTGTTCCCTTGATCGCCATTGCTGGTGGTGTCTACGCCTTTGTCAAGCCCAGAACCGTACTTACACACACAGAAACGTAACAGAGACTTGAGGGACGAAAGAGAGAAGGTGGCCATGGCGATGGATGTTTCGGAGATACGGATCCCAGAATCAATGTGTTGAAGAACATCACAGATCTGATATTTGATCCGATTTGAGTGTAGAACATCCATGTGTTGATGATGTTTGATCTGTTTTGATGATGTTAATGTTGATTTGTTTTGTTAATGTTGATCTGTTTTGAAGATATTAATGTTAATGTTAATGTTTTATGTTTGATCTGTTTTGATGATGTTAATGTTAATATCCATGTTTTGATGATGATGTTAATGTTTTGATGTTTGATCTGTTCTGATGATCTTAATGTCAATGTCAATGTTTTGATGATGATGTTAATGTTAATCTGTTTTAATGATGATGTTAATGTTGATATGTTTTGTTAATGTTGATATCTTTTGATGATGTTTGATGTTTGATGTTGTTTTGATAATGATGTTGTGATGTTTGATGTTAATGGGACTTTTCAGTCTATAAGAAATCTTTTAGGACTAAATAGTGTATAAGTTATTAATTTAGGATTTATTAGTGCATCACCCTATATTTAACTATTTGATCATTTTGTTTGTTTATTTATTTATAGCTTTCATGTAAAATTGCAAAAATACCTCAACTTCCATTGATCAAATTATACGAAATGAGGATAAAGCATTGAGGCCTTGTTTGGTTTATTTTTGGGAGAGTAATTTTGGAGAAATTTTTTTAAAATTTTTTTTGGTTTAGTGATTTTGGAAAAAAATTTCCAAAAACACTTCTCTTTCCTACATATCAATCAATCACTTTTTCTCTCTCCTCTCTCATTCTCAATCACTTTTTCTCTCACATATATCTACTCAACTACAACAAAATATCAAATCATTCCAAACTTCCATACTCCAAAACTATTTCCAAAATATACAATCAAACAAACTAAAAAAATTTCTAAATTTTCTCTCCAAAATATTTTTTGAAAATTTATCTCTCAAAACCAAACCAAACACACCCTGAAACTCTATTTAAGCCTGGTTTGGCATACATTATAAAAGTTAAAAAGTCAAAAAATTACTAAAAAGGTAAAAAAATTAACACTATTCACAATATTTTAATGGTACAAAACAAAAATTAAAATATTACATCAGAACAGTACATATCAAGGGTCCAAAGCCAAAAAAAAAAATTAAAAAATAATTTTTTATATGATTGATGGAGACATGCATCACTGCCACATACGTCCAAACAAAATTTAAAAAAAAAAAAAAAAAAAACAAATTTTCAAATATTGTACCAGACCACGGTGGAAAAAAAGGGGAAAAAAAAAATACTAACTTTTTCCAGTACACACAGATCCATACTGACATACACGCAGATTTATATGGGTAAAATTGTAATTTTGCAAATTTATACAATATTTTAATACACATTTTTTTATAAAAAATAAAAAACTTAACCCAAACAACCATATTTTTTTCCTCAATTTTTTAGTCCAAAATGTCAATAAGTGCACTTATTTAGGACACCCCAAACAACCCCTTAGTATTTTGATGACTAAATTGAAAAAATTTAAGGGTTTGTTTGATTTGTATCTCAAGATATTTGAGAAAAAAATTTTAAATTTTGTTTGGTTCAAATTTTTTGAAAAAAATTTTCAAAATCACTTTCTCTCTCCTATACATCAATCAATCGCTTTTTCTCTCTCATCTCTCCCATTTCCTTCTCGATCACTTTTTCTCTCTCCTTTCTCTTTTACTCAACTACAACAAAATATCAAATCATCCCAAACTCCCAAATTCCAAAACTATTTTCAAAATATACAACCAAACAAACAAATAAAAAATTAAACTCTCTGTCCAAATTTTTTTTTGAATATTTATCTCAAAACACAAACCAAACACACCGTAAAAGTTCAAAAACTAATGTACAATAAAAAAATAATTTAGAGATTTTTGATGTAATTAATCAAAATTAAGATATTTTCAGAAGTTTAAAAAAAAAAAATCAACAAAATCAAATGGATCAAATAGACCAATGTTTACAAACCCAGACCGGCAGGGTTGGTCGAACCAATTGAGCTGGATCGAGCCTTGCTCTGGTTCGGAAAAACCTCCAAGCCCGGACTAGGATAAAAACCAATGTACAATGCAAGAACCGGATGGACCGCCGGTTGAACCGGTAAAACCGGTGACCCAGACTGGGTTATTACGCAACCCATTTAGAGAAAAATCTTCAACAAATAAAAATAAGATATGTCAAATTATTATTACAAATCATAATTTCATTGTGAGTGATATTTGAAAATTATATTATTTTGTTGAATTTAATTATTTTTTTTCATTTTTACACTTATATTTTTAATATATATATATGATGTAATTATGACATTATGGTTCGACCGTTTTGATCCAACGGTTGACCTAGTGACCTGTTCACCTAGTTCCTTCTCTGGTTCACTCACTGGTTCGATTTTCAAAACATTGAAATAGACATATGATCCTTAGAGTAATAATTTTATTGTATTATCACTAAAATATGAACATTTTTATATTTTGATCCATAATTTTTTTAATTTTATTCCATTGTTTTGGGATAAAATTATGAAAAATAACCCTGGTCTCGTTAGTCAACTTAGACGTATTTTAGAGATGATAAATTGATAAATAAATAAAAAATTAAAACGTGAAATGCAATAAAACACAAGTTTCAAGGATTAGTAGCAGAGAAAATTAGTAAAAAATTCACCATAACAATTGTTTAAGGTGTTAGGTCCAATATTTATTTTATTTTATTTTATTTATTTTTATTTTTTTTAGTGAGAGATACAACCTTTGTGAAATAGTTTTGTGAGAAGTATTAGAGAACATTTTATTTACAATTTTATCTCTTAACTTTTTTTATCTGTTTGACTTTTCGTTAACTATTTGTTCAAATTTTTTATCTATTTGTTAATTTTTTTTATTTATCTGGACAAATTTTATTATTTGTTCAATTTTTTTTTAATATATCGATTCAAATTTGTTGTCTATCTGTTCAAATATATGTCCAAATTTTATTACTAGTTCAAATTTTTTTCTGTGAAAATTCTATATGTTCAATTTTTTTTTACCAAATATTATCTGTTGAAATACAAAGCCAAACTAATCCCTATCTGTTACAATATAGAGCCAAACAAAACCCTATTTGTTTAATTTTATAAAACTTAGTGTAATTTGATCATTAGATCGTCAGCTGCCAAACATGCATGACTATGGAGGCTGCTGCGGCAACAACAGCAGAAAAAATTAAGCATAGTCTGATTGGGATTTCATGAACACTAATTTTTTTTTTTTTTTGAATCAGAAAAACATAAAAAATTACTTTTGAAACACAATCCATACAATTACGAAACAAATAATTTAGATTTCAAAATAAAAAATTAATCAATTAAACCAAGAAACCAATCTATCAGGTGATTTCAATGTGGAATCCAAATTAGTTGATTCGAATGTGATTCAATTTGTGACACCCCAAAATAATACAATAAATACAATCCAGACATTGTCAATAGCTACATAAATCCGAGTAAATAGTCATTTCATTACATGAAGTTAATGATACAAAAGGGTTTAATATAAGTAAATGCCCTATCGACTTACACATTTCCAAGCCTTGACTTAGTTATAACAAAAGAGAGACTAGCTCTTACAAATAAAGCCCTTGGCTATACAAAAATATACAATCAAAACAAAGAAGCTCGTGCTCCCAAAAGTCCCTCCAAGCTATTGTCTTGGTGAAGACATGCCCTCAATACCTGAAAATGTTTTTCCCAAATAGGGTGAGTCACAACCCAATATGAACAATCTAACACAGTATATGAGGTTTAACGAAGATATAAGTACATTGTGCATATACAATAACAAGTGTTAAACATTCACATTTTTATATAGTCATAAAAATACCAAGACCTTATTCTATTTCATCCTCTTTCAACTCATTTCAATATATAAGCCAATTCCATTATTTTTCAATAACCTAAAGAGATTATAACTCAAAGGTTTAACAATTTCACAATCAACATACAAACATTTCCAATTGCTATTTTACGGATATTTTGTCTGCGGGGTCGACACCCATGTATAGTTTCAATTTGCCACTTTACGGATATTTCGTCTGCGAGATCGACATACATGTATAGTTTCGGGACTTTCACCCAAGACACTTCGGCCAACTTAATTTTAATGGAGTCCATCCCCTTTCTCCTCCCAAACAATAGAGTCCATTCCCTTTCTCCTCTCACACAATCATACATATGCAGTGTATTCACAACATGATCATATTCAACGATAATCAACCATGGACTAGTTTCAATTCACCTAATCCACATGCAATTTCTACAACAAGCAAAGCTATCCTCCACTGATAGCCCAATACAGATATTTCTAAACAGATATGAAATCACAAGACAAATAACTTAACCAAATTTCCAAGGGGTGAAGCATCATATACTCAATTCCATGTTTGCAATACCAATTTCAACTATTTGTACAAAATAGAGATGATAATCAATTTAGGACAAAAATCCCTCTTTCCAAAATACCAGTCCAAATACCCAAAATTAGCCATTTGACATAACATGACTTCATTTTCAAACCCATGTTCATTTATTTCATTTCCACCAAAAACCCCTTTTTCACATTTCACCCAAACCCTAAGTTTGGCTCAAAATACACCCAAATTCCACCATTGTTACACAATCATAAATAACTAAGTTAAAAATCATAACAAAGTGTAGAAAATCCCTACCTCAAGCTAGAAGACCAAGCAAAGTAAAGGTGAAACTCCAAACGGATAAAATGAAGATCTTGAGGAGCTTAATCTTTTTATCAAAGGAAGGAGGGTGGATAAATCACTAGATTTAGGTGGAAATGTAGAGAGAATGTGAGTTTTAGAGAGAGAGACTCTCAACTTTAAGGTTTAGGATGAAAAGATATGAAAAAGTGATGTAAAAAATCGTTTTCGCGATCTAATATACGTGCAGTCCGCTCAATCGGAGAAGTTGACGCTCTAGCGTCAGACATAAAGTTTTGTTCTGCTCGAGCGCAAAAGTGGCCCACTCGAGCGTTGAATACACACATCTAAAACTTTTGCAGACAACAGGCAGATCGCTCGAGCGCAATAAAGTCCGCTTGAGGGCAGACCCGCTCGAGCGTAGGAAACGCCGCTCGAGCGTGGAAAACACCTTCTCCAGCATTTTGCAGACGATCAAAGTACTAAGGGTTTGCAAACCCTGCTCAAGCGCAAGAAGGCCCGCTCGAGCAGAAGACCAAAATTCTAGGCAACATAGGTTTGGAAAAACAAACAAGCAACCAACCTGTTCCAAACACACAATTACAATCCAATAAACAAAACAGAGGGGAGACAAGGGAAACAAGATATGAATCATCACTCAAAACTATACCAACCCGAATCCGAAACAGAATAAGTGACGGGTCAAAAACAGAATCATTATAACCTCCCCCCCTTAAGGAAATTCATCCCCGAAATTACAAATTAAGTTTAGAACCAAAATTAAACCATTCACCACAACATTGTTCTCATAAGTTCAATACCATGACCCCTTCTCCAGTCATCCATTCTTATTGACTCGATACGCAAGTCCCATATTAAAATGAAATTTACAATTTCCCAAAACATTGACAATGCTTAACCAAAATCCAAGTTTTTAAGAAATTTACACCGCATATATAATGCTCCCAAAGTGATATAATACATATGATATTCCATCTTCTCAAACATATGCAATGTTTATAATAAATGCATGCTTTCAAAATGTAAACAACATATACAATGTTCTCATAATTTAAAACATATACAATGCTTATACTTCTCATCATCATAATCAAATCCTCAATACATGTTTAGATATTAACAAACAAGTTCGGATATTTTTCTCGGACTTCCAATTCGCGCTCCCAAGTTGCTTCCTCAACTCTGTGGTGTTTCCACAATACTTTAACCAAGGCAATCGTCTTGCCTCGCAAAACTTGGTCCCGAGTATCCAAGACCCTCACCGGTCTCTCCTCATACGAGGCATCCTCATATACCTCCAAGTCGGTCTAATCCAACACGTGTGATGGATTCGGCTCATATTTCTGAAGCATACTAATATGAAACACGTCATGAACCCCGGAAATCTGTAGCGGTAACGCTAAACGATAAGTAACCTCCCCAATCCGTTCAAGGATCTCAAAAGGGCCAATAAACCGAGGGAACAACTTCCCACTCTTTCTAAACCCCATCAAACCCCGCCCTAGGTGATATTTTCAGAAAGACATGATCATCCACCTCAAAAGACAAGGGTATCCTTTTACAGTCAGCATAACTTTTCTGGCGACTCTGTGCCATAACCAACCTCTTATGGATAAGTGCCACATTCTCCGTCGTTTTTTGAACCAACTCTGGGCCCAATAAAGGTGTATCACCCACCTCAGCCCAACGCACTGGAGATCTACATGGTCGCCCATACAAGGCCTCAAATGGTGCTATGCCAATACTCAATTGGAAACTATTGTTATAGGCAAACTCTACCAAGGACAGATGTTTCTCCCACGAATCCTTGAAGTCGATGACACACCCTCGAAGCATATCCTCAAGGATCTGAATAGTACGCTCGGACTGTCCGTCAGTCTAAGGATGATACGCTATACTAAAGGTCAATCTAATGTCCAAGGCACTCTGTAAGCTCTGACACAACCGAGCTGTGAAACGCAGATCTCTATCCGATACAATCGTTACTAGGACCCCGTGCAACCTTACTATGTCCCTGATATACAAGTCGGCAAGATAGTATACCGAATCACTCACACACATAAGTATGAAGTACGCAAACTTGGTTAACCGGTCAACTACCACCCAAATAGCAGCACTACCCTATTGAGTCCTCGGAAGGCCCATAACAAAATCCATCGTGACATGCTCCTACTTCCACTTGGCTATAGGCAAGGGTTGTAACAAACCCGCTGGCCTCTGATGCTCAGCCTTCATTTGTTGACAAGTAAGGCATTTCGATACAAATACCGCCACATCCTTCTTCATACCTCTCCACCAAAATTGGCGACTAAGATCGTGATACATCTTTGTGCCTCCCAGATACAGCACAAGGCGCGAATGGTGAAACTCTTAAAGTACTTCCTCTCAGCAAGACTCCGGCACGAACAAACGATCTCGGTATTTCACACTCTGATCGGGATACACACTCAAGCCCGTGTCCACTTTCCCACTGGAAATCTTCTCCCTAAGGATTTCCACTTCAAGGTCACTCTTCTGCGCTTCTAACACTCGGTTCACAAGTGTAGGTTGGGCAACTACCGCAAACAAGGCTGTAGATTCAATGGATTCACCGAGATGCAGGTCAAACTCCCCAAGAGCACCCAACATCTTTCATTCCTGAATGGCGATACAAGCCACACTGCTAATAGATTTCCTACTCAAGGCGTTGGCCACAATACTGGCCTTCCCGGGATGATAATGCAACTCGAAATCATAATCCTCTATGAATTCCATCCATCTTCTCTGCCTAAAATTTAAGTCTTTCTGTGTAAACAGATACTTTAGACTCTTATGATCAGAAAATACCTCGAATTTCTCACCATACAGATAGTGCCTCCAAATTTTCAAGGCAAATATCACCGTTGCTAACTCTAGATCATGAATAGGATAATTCCTCTCGTGTGTTTTCAACTGCCGTAAGCCATAGGCTACCACCTTCCCCTCTTATATTAAAACATAACCCAAACCTTCCTATGAGGCATCACAATACACTGAATAACCCAAACCCTTCTTCGGAATAATCAAGACTGGAGCAGTGGTGAGTCTAATCTTAAGTTCCTGGAACGACTTCTTACAAGTCTCATCCCACATAAATTTGACTCCCTTCTTCGTCAGCCTAGTTAAGGGTGAAGCTAGTTTAGAGAAATCCTTCACAAACCTCAGATAATACTCGGCCAACCCCAGAAAACTACGGATCTCAAAGGCATTTTTAGGTTGTGCCCAATCTTGCACTACTTCTATCTTGGATGAATCTACAATCACCCATTCTTCGGATACCATATGGCTTAAGAACTTAACCTCTTTCAGCTAGAACTCACATTTCCCAAACTTGGCATACGGCTTATGGGCTCTAAGCAATTCAAGCACTACTCGCAAGTGTTCCTCGTGTTCCTCCGTGGGGGGTGAATAAATCAAGATGTCATTTACAAAGACGACCACAAAATGATCTAGAAACTCCTGGAAGATTCGGTTCATCAAATTCGTAAATACAGTCGGTGCATTGGTTAGCCTAAAAGGTATCACTAGAAACTCATAATGGCCATACCGCATACGGAATGCCGTCTTTGAGATATCCTCCTCCCTTATCCTCAACTGATGATAACCCGATCTCAGGTCTATCTTAGAGAAGCAACAAGGTCCCTTTAACTAATCAAACATGTCATCTATACAAGGCATTGGGTATTTGTTCTTGACAGTTACCCGGTTCAACTTCTGGTAATCCATACAAAGTCGCAACGCTCCATCTTTCTTCTTAGCAAAGAGAGCCAGCGCTCCCCAAAGTGAAGTACTAGAACGGATAAAACCCTTATCTAACAACTTTTGGAGTTGAACCTTTAACTCACTCAACTTAGCAGGTGTAAACCGATACGGTGCCATAGAAATCGATGTTGTGCCAGGTACTAAATCAATAGAAAACTCAATCTCTCGGTGAGGTGGTAAACTAGTAAGGTCCTCGAGAAAGATATCGGGGTATTCACAAACCACCCTTGGCAACTCGACTCGGACTTCATCACACTCACTACTCAAAAAGCTAGCAAGGAGACAACTAAGTTCGCTCTGCCCACGCGGATCATACACCGGTGATAAGACTCTATCCACCCGGTCCCCTAAGAAATAAAAGTAGTCACTACTCGAGGTACATACAGTAACCCTCTGCTAGAAGCAATCTATAACAGCCCGGTATGACGATAACCAGTCCATATCCAAAATAATATCAAAACTAGACATGTTAAGCAATACAAATGCAAATGGAAGTCGACGACCGATGACCTCTATGTCACAATCCCGACACCCATGTTTCAAGATGACTTCACCACCAATAGGTGACTCTACACAAATAGGAGATGCTAGTTGTGCCAACTCCAATCCCAAAACCGATGCAAATGCAGACGAGATAAAAGAATGAGATACACCCGCATCAATCAACACACTAGCAATTGAATTGCAAAACAAAAAGGTAATTCTCACTACAGATGGAACCAGTACAAGACCTGGAGCGGTAACAACATACACACGCCCGTTGGCCTCTGATCTACCTGCTCACCCCTTGGAGCATAAACCTGCTGCACGGATTGAGCCGAAGAGGCTCCCTGATTGGCCATCGAGGCTTGTGCTGACTGTGCTGACTGGTGACTCTGTGTTTGCCTCGAACTAGACATACCAGACTTGACACCCAACTGTGGGCAAAACCTCTTCAGGTGCCCTGCCTGCCCACACTAATAGCAAGTGGGTTGCTGCCCTCTACCCTGACTCTGGCCTTAAGAACGAGCTGAAGACGATGTTGTTCGTTGTCTTCCTCCTCTCTGCGGGCAAGCTGGAGACTTATGGCCTAACTGACCGCATTTAAAACAAGTCACATCCCCCTGACCACCTCTTCTAGAACCCGAACTCGGCAATGAAAAAGTGGACCTCGACTGAGCTCCTTAGGACGACTGGGGGTTAAAATCCTTCTGCCTCTTACCGTCTCCTTGACTATCTTGACTCCTTCTGGAGCCCCTCATTCTCTCCTCCTCTGTTTGCATGATAGTCTTAAGATGGGCCGCCGCCTCCATCAGGCGCCTATAGTCTCTAATCAGGGACCTGGCCACCTGGAACATGAGACCGGTCCTCAACCTCTTTTCAAACTCCAAACACCGGCGCTCCTCAGTCACTACCAACTCCAGTGCAAACCTAGACAAGCTAGTGAATATGGCTTCAAACTCAGCCACTGGTGTGTTCAACTGCACCAACTTGGAGAACTGGTCTCTCAACTTCTCCTTAACCGTGGGAGGTAGAAACTTGTCTTGGAAGGTGTTGACAAAAGCCTCATAAGTCCTTTCAATGCGTCCCTGCGCATACTTCTACCACTGACCCGCATCCCCCTTCAGTTGGAAAGACGCCAAGGTCATCCTCAACTGGTCGTTCTTGATGCCAAGCATCTCGAATGTCTTCACTATCTGCTCAAGCCACTTATCTACTTCAGTGGCTCCTTTGGGTCACCCAAAAACTCATCCGAATTAGATCGGAAAAACTCTCTCTTCAGAAAAGAAAGCCCTGACTCAGCTACCTGGGCCTGGACTAGATTATCAGCTTTGAGAATGTCCATAGATTCCCACAATGTCCCGGCAATTTCGCAGGCTAAGGCGCCCATAGCCTGCTGACTAACCGGTTCGGCCATATTCGCCTGTCCAACTCCTTTTTTCTATGCTGGAATTTCATCTGGTATAGGCACCTCGTGCCTCCTAGGCCTACCATGCCTACCACCACCACGTCTTGACATCATAATGAAGATAACAAAGAGATTAGCACATTTACAAATGTGCCGAAGCTAACTCACTCACGTCCTAATACGTTGGACAATAGTAATTCACTCTACATAAACACACAATCACATAAATACATATGAATTTCCTTCGTAGATAATGATCGTCCCGTAGCGTTACTAGAGTTCCAATTAGAAACAGTAGTGATCAAGTGCTCTTCTAATAGGACTTTCAGAAACCTGTAGACCCAATCAACATCTTAGGAACTAAATCTCATACCCATATAATCATATAAGCATGTTATCACATAAGCATACAATGCGTGCAAACGTCTCAACCAAGCGAGACAAACCTATTGTGGTGCTAACCACTTCTCACGTACCCAAAGTATTCAAACCCGATACGCTCTGATACCAAGTTATGACCCCCCCAAAATAATACAATAAATACAACCCAGATATTGTCAATAGCTATATAAATCAGAGTAAATAATCTTTTCATTACATGAAGTTAATGATACAAAAGGGTTTAACATAAGTAAATGCCCTACTGGCTTACATCTTTCCAAGCCTTGACTTGGTTATAACAAAAGAGAGACTAGCTTTTACAAATAAAGCCCTTGGCTATTCAAAATATATAATCAAAACAAAGAAGCTCGTGCTCCCAAAGTCCCTCCAAGCTATTGTCTTGGGGGAGGCATGCCCTCAATACCTGAAAATGTTTTTCTCAAATAGGGTGAGCCATATCCCAATAGGAACAATCTAACACAGTATATGGGGTTTAACGAAGATATAAGTGCAGTGTGCATATACAATGACAAGTGTTAAACATTCACATTTTTATATAGTCATAAAAATACCAAGACCTTATTCTATTTCATCCTCTTTCAACTCATTTCAATGCATAAGCCAATTCCATTATTTTTCAATAACCTAAAGAGATTACTACTCAAAGGTTCAACAATTTTATAATCAACATACAAACACTTCCAATTGTCATTTTACGGATATTTCATCCGCGGCATCGGCACCCATGTATAGTTTCAATTTGCCATTTTATAGATATTTTGTCCGCAGGATCGGCACACATGTATAATTTCGGGACTTTTACCCAAGACACTCTGGCCAACTTAATTATAATGGAGTCTATCTCATTTCTTCTCCCAAACAATAGAGTCCATTCCCTTTCTCTTTCCATACAATCATACATATGCAATGTATTCACAACATGAACATATTCAATGATAATCAACCATGGACTAGTTTCAATTTACCTAATCTACATGCAATTTTTATAACAAGCAAAGCTATTCTCCACCGATAGCCTAATACAGATATTTCTAAACAGATATGCAATCACAAGATAGATAACTTAACCAAATTTCCAAGGGGTGAAGTATCATATACTCAATTCCATGCTTGCAACACCAATTTCAGCTATTTGTACAAAATAGATATGATAATCAATTTAGGGCAAAAATCCCTCTTTCCAAAATACCAATCCAAATACCCGAAATCACCCATTTGACATAACATGACTTCATTTTCAAACCCATGTTCATTTATTTCATTTCCACCAAAAACCCCTCTTTCACATTTCACCCAAACCCTAGGTTTGGCTCAAAATACCCCTAAATCTCACCATTGTTACACAATCACAAATAACTAAGTTAAAAATCATAACAAAGTGTAGAAAATCCCTACCTCAAGCTAAAAGACCAAGCAAAGCAAAGGTGAAACTCCAATAATGCCGAAACCAACTTCCAATCGGATAAAAATGAAGATCTTAAGGAGCTCAATCTTTTTATCAAATGAAGGACGGTGGATAGATCACTCGACCCAGGAGAAAAAGTAGAGAGAATGTGAGTTTTAGAGAGAGAGGCTCTCAACTTTAGGGTTTAGGATGAAAAGATATGAAAAAGTGATGTAAAAAGTCATTTTCGCGATCTGATATACACGTAGTTCGCTCAAGCGAAGAAGTTGACGCTCGAGCGTGAGATACAAAGTTTTGTTTCGCTCGAGCTTAAAAGTGGCCCGCTCGAGCATCGAATACACACATCTGAAACTTTTGCAGACAACAAGCAGACTGCTCAAGCGCAGACCCGCTCGAGCGTAGAAAATGCTGTTCGAGCGTGGAAAACACTTCTCCAGCATTTTGCAGACTATCACAGTACTGAGGGTTTGCAAACCCCGCTTGAGCGTAAGACCAAAATTTTGGGCAACACAGGTTTGAAAAAAACAAGTAACCAACCTGTTCCAAATGCACAACTACAATCCAATAAACAAAACAGAGGGGGGACAAGATATGAATCACCACTCAAAACTATACCAATCCGAATCTGAAACACAATAAGTGACGGGTCAAAACCAGAATCACTATACAATTGCTAATGAAACACAATGATTTGGTTACTTCTAGGTCTGCAACAACAATTTATGAGATAAATTTCATGAATGGTAGATTGTACATTCACGTAATTCACAAAACATGCCAAATAGCTCTGTTAAACCCTAAAGTTCCAGCAATCAGGAGTAATTCAACACATAATCTAGTGAAGAAAGCAATATACAGGTATATGTGTGCATATATATATACACAGAGAGAGAGAGAGAGAGAGATGAACAAGAAGAGTCCAGATCTAAGAGGCTCTTGAATATCAAGAAACAGGTCTTCAGGAACCCTAAATGTGCTGTGAACACACAATCCCTACCATAACCAATGTTGCCGATAATAGTAGCGATCCGACGCTGGTGAGGAAGATCACGATTACAGTGACCAAGATCAGGAGTCCTAGGGTTTCATGATCCGAGAACCAACGACCAAAGATGGTGATAGGCTGATCGGACGGACGAAAGAGGTAGAGGAAAAGCTAGGTGATAAGGAGAGAGATGACGAGTACGACAGTGTTCTTCAAGACGATAAAGAAGGAAAATTTGAGGCACTTCGGTTGGTGGTGGAGATCCAGTGGTCGCCGGTGGTGGCTTTGTCATTAGTTCCACTATGAAGATCAGTGCGGCTTCAACTGAGGTCAGTTCAAACTTGGCCATCGACGGCGTCGGAGGCGTCGAGAATGAGGCTTGGTTGAGGTAGGGGGTGGACGACGACGAATGGAGGCGACGGAGAGCAGTAAAAGAGAGAGAGAGAAAGAGAGAGCAAATGGTAAAGAGAGAGAGAGTTGTGAGGAGGTTAGGGTTTGGTTTGGAGTATGGAGCATATATATACATAGGGTATTTTGGTCATTTTATCTAAGTTTGTCTTTATGGACAAAATATTTAAGTGCTTGGACTTGTGATCAAATAAAATCTAAAATTGATCATATGGACCGAATACCCTTAGTAGCATGCTTAAAAAATAAAAAAGGATCATTACTAGAATTACTAATAATGCTTAAAACTTATAGTTTATTTTAATTTGAGAGTTTATGCTAAATTATTTAGTGTAATTTTTACTTATAACTTATTAGATAGAAATAATTTAAATAAATTAATAAAAAAAACTAATTTTCTTATAAATTAGAGAAAAGATGCTTTTAATTTATAATTTTTAATTATAAGCTTTTAATTTAAATTAGGGGTTTTTATTGATAAATCTCATTTAGAAGTATTCTATCTCAATAAGTCTACAAAGAAAAATTATAACCTAATTAGTCACATGTGTTTATACTTTTATTCCATAAGGTCATTTTTTTTCTGATTTATATTTTTTGTTGGACTATTATACCCTTATGTATATGATTGATATATGTTACCTACAAAAATGATATACATGTTTCTTTCTGTTTTCGTTGTGGTAGGGTTTCGTTTCTATGGGAGAGAAGACGATGACACAAATTTTGTGGTAGTGTTCCATTGTGGTAGGGTTTCATTCCTGTGGGAGAGAAGACGACGACTCAAAGTTTGTGCTATGTTTTTTTTCTACCATACTTATGATTTCAGCCGCAAATCAAAGGAAAGGTGCGACACCCTAAATATTTAATTAACACTACAACCAATCATGACGATGATGATAATAATAATAATAATAATAGTAGTAGTAGTAGTAGTAGCAGCAGCAGCAGTAGCAGTAGTAGTAGTAGTAGTAGTAGTAGTAGTAGTTGTTGTTGTTGTTGTTGTTGTAGTAGTAGTTGTAGCAGTAGTAAAATAAAATATTTAATTTTATGATGGCATGTGATAAAGTGTAATTTAATTTACATTATGGGTCATTGTGTAGGGCAAAAAAAAAGGGTGATAACGTAATAACCTTGGTATATGGGCCAAGGTTAAAAGCACCAAGACCATTGGTAGTACCCCAGGTTGTACACATGGAAATAAGAGGGTACTAATAAAAAATATGGCAAATTGATTGAGAAATCACGTGGAATTGATAGATGATACACAGGTGATGAACTCGAGTATAAGTAACGTAGTAAGCGTTAGCAATCAAAACAAAAAGAAGAAGAAAGTTGGTAAGCGACGAAAAGGGAAAAGGGAAACGGAAAACGAAAAGGGTGAAAGAAAATAGGGATTCAATATTAATGTGAATTATATTATACATTGAGTAATAGTAAAATTGTTTATTTATTTTATGAATTATTTTATGCAAATCATGCTTTTTAAATTATATTAGCATCACAATTATGTTATTTATTTTTATGAACTTTATTCGCTTAAAAATGAAAACCCATGGATATAATTGTTTATTAAATATGTTTTTGAATAATTATTTTGTAAGTACCACCACGGAGGTCCCATGCCTTGAAGAACTTAATAACTTTTGGCCATCTAATTAGTCACTTTAGTGACCCTCTGATGGTCTCATCCCTTGGGAGATTTAAATAACTCTTGACCCTCTGATTAGTCACTTTGTGACCCTCTGTTCTGTTCTGTTCTGTACTGTGATTATGGTTATTTCGCTTATATGATTTCTATATTATATGTCTATTATTTAAAATAATTGATTTATTCAAACTAAACTATTCACTGTTTAGCTTAAATAATTATCCATGGTAATTTGTGTACGCTTATACTCTTAGTATAATATTCCTTACTCTGCCATGGGCTTATAGCTGTTAAACCCCTTTTCAGGTGAAGAAACTTAAGGAGGAATTGTTTACCCCCTTAGCCAAGAGCCCGACTTGAGTTGAATATCATTTTTTTATTTTCTTTTTGGTGTTTATTTGTAATTTTTACCCAAAAAACAATCTAAGAGGAGGGGTGAATTAGGTTTCTACAAATTAAAATTAATAATACCCTAATAAAATTAACTACTAACAACAAATTATTAATAAGCACAATGACAAACTTAGCAGTAAATGATCAAGCAAAATAACAATGAAGTATAGCTAACATAGAGAGTAAATCAAATGATTAACACATGAATATCAAATAGCTATAATAGTAGTAAGAAAGTAAAGAGATTAGAGAAGAGAAATGCAAAGAGGATTTATAGTGGTTCGACTTCAACCAAGCCTATGTCCACCCCTCGAGATTAATTTGAGATTTTTCACTATCTTCTAACTTCACAAGAGTGCTAGCAACCTCATGTACATGGAGCAATCCTCCATAGATTTCCTAGCTTCACAAGGGTGCTAGTAACCTCATATACATGGAGCAATCCTCCAAAGATTTTCCCTAGCTTTACAAGCTTGCTAGTGACCTTTTACAATATTGGAATCGAGTGTTTTTACTTTCAAAGAAATCTATAAAAATATCTCTCACAGATAGCTATACAATGTTGAAACTCAGAAGATATATCAGTAAACCTCTCACATATAAATGGGCTAAAAGCTATAAGGCTCAGTTACTGATTCTGAATGAGAAAGAATTAAACAAGAATGGAGAACACTTCAGATAACTCTTAGGATGAGTTTGAGACTGATGATTGATTCAAAGAAATTTTCTTGGCTCAAGTTTCTTTGATTTTTCTGATAACCTCTCACAGGCAAATAGGCTTAAGGCTTAGGCTCAGTATTTGTTTTCTGAAGAATGAATGAAACATAGATGAAGACCTCTTCAGATAACTTATAGAAGATGAAACATGTGATTGATGAATGATAAGAAAATATCTTGGTTCGTTGTTCACTTCTCTATCTCTACTCTTCACATCAGAGCTTTATATATATAGCATAGCTCAGTGCTCTGTTCTGTCTGCCAAGCCCATCTTCTTCTTCCCGTTAAGGAGATGGGATGATGATATACATATCATCAATGTCGGCCTCTATCTCTAACCCATATGAGTTTTGCCCATTGGAAGATAAGTGTGAATCAACTAGCCGCTGTGAAGTTGAACTTTGAAAAATCGTCGTTAAAGAATTGATTCAATAGGTGTTCATCATTCTGGATGTCCCAGATGGAGTTTTGTTCTTGGTGGTCATCCGCCTGGACGTCCTTCCAAATGTCCGGTCATGTCCCGGTCATCAAGTATATTACTGGTATGACAGCCAAAGCAAATCAGAACTGAACTAGAGCAAAACTGGGCCAAAAAGCCATGGTCGGTGGTCCGGCCAGTCGTCCCTCCGGACATCCGGCCCCTTGTGGACTAGGCTGTTTTGCTCTGTTGCTGGACTGCTTCGGCTGGGGCAGTTCTAGGCTGTTCTTCTTAGCCTACTAATCTCTATTTTTGGCAATAAAAGATCTTTAACTAGGGATGACAATTTGAAACCGACCCGATGGGGGCCCGACTCCCCGACCCCGAATTGAGTAGTTATTCCCCGAAAAATATCCCCAACGGGCCAGGGATGATATTAAAAAATAAATCCCCAATGATATTCGGGTTAGGGACGGGGATACATATTTCAACCCTGTACCCGGCCCGACCCCAGCCCCGTTTGCCCCCCCGAAGTGTTATATATATATACTTTTTTATTCAATGTTCCTCTCTCTCTCATCATCATCATCTTTTATTATATATATACTTTTTGATTCAATGTTCCTGTCTCTTTCTCTTTTTCTTCATCATCTTTTATTATATATATACTTTTTGATTCAATATTCCTCTCTCTCTCTCTATCTTCCTTAGATCTCTCTTAGACCTCAAACCAATGTTGATCTGAGTAGAGAAGGAACAAACCATGGAGATGGAGTCTACCATCGCTTCCGCCATTCCACCTTCGCCTCTGCTATTCGACGACGAGAGTCAATCGCAGCTCATCTCCTCTCCCTCCCTTACTGTTGCTCCACCACCGCCTCTGCCATTCCATTAACGCCTCACCATCGCAGATCTATCTCTCTCTTTCTCTTTCTCTTTCTCGCCATTTTAAATGGCAGATCTAAAGCTTTTTTTAAATATCAGATCAGATCTGGAGTTTTTGTTGTTGTTGAATATTAAATCTGTTGTTGTGGTTGAATATCAAATCTGTTGTTGTTGTTGAATATCAAATCTGTTGTTGTTGTTGAATATCAGATTTGTTGTTGTTGTTTAGTTTAGTTTATTTTTTGGCCGGGGAATTTTCGGGGAAACCCGATCCTCATTAGGGGGCGGTGACGGGGGTGGTGATAGGTTTCCCGTCGGGG
This sequence comes from Camellia granthamiana, assembly GCA_036172215.1. Taxonomy (NCBI): domain Eukaryota; kingdom Viridiplantae; phylum Streptophyta; class Magnoliopsida; order Ericales; family Theaceae; genus Camellia; species Camellia granthamiana. The sequence continues at coordinate 184,448,573 of CM069903.1, forward strand.
ATCGGGGCTGGGGACGGGGGAATTTCCACCGTCGGGGATCGGGGACGGAGAGTGTGACAACCCTCACTACTGTTTACTGATAACACCTCTAATTAGTGCTAATCTATGATTAAGCATGTTAACTGACTGATTGACTAAAATTCTGAACTGATTGATTGAGTGTATTAGTTTAAATGCATGTCTATCTGTTTGACTGCTAAATTATATGTTCATGTATTATGTTTAAACTGCAAATTGAAGGTCTTATCGGCGGCCGAATCTGAAATTGATTAGTGTTTTATGTTAATTAGAATTTATGTGAATTTATGGTATATTTAATTGAAATTTGATTTGGTATGATTAAATTAGATTATTTAATGATAAATTACAAAGTTGGACTTACCTACAAATTTGCCATTTAGTGGGTTATGCTAGGCCACTATTTCTCTCACCTTTAGCATTGTTTAGCACCATTTCTTCAGCCTTATTCCTAGAGCAAACCGTGGAAGAGAGAAAAGTAGGAGAAATTGAGTTCATCTAGAGAATTGGCTTGGAAACTAGAAGAATTGAAGGATTCCTTGCATGTTGAGCTTCTACATTTGAAATTGGAGACCTAAGGTAGAGAATCTACCTTCTTGTTCATGTTTTGGGTTGGTTCTTGCATGGTTCTTGGTAATTTAGGGTTTAAAGGCATGAATTGGTTTAAAAGTGTTGAATTAAAGCTTGTATCTTGCATGCATGTGCATGTTGTAGAGTTTTGAAGTTGTTTTTATGAAAACTCCCACATGCATGTTCATATTATGGTTCTAGTTTATGAATTCCTCATGTTTTTGAAAGAATTGACCCATTTGATCATGTATTCGAAGCTTTGAATTTGGTTGAACACATGCATGTTGCATACACTTTGTGTTCTTGAAATTTATTTGAAAATTGTATTTAATTGAACTACCTTTGGGCTTTGATTTCTCAAATTGATCTTTGAAACATGTAATATTATGGGTTTTGAAGTATTTTCCAGAAAATTAGCCCAAGAGGATCGAAATTTATGCTTTAAAGTTGAGTTTTAAGCTTGAAGTTCAAATCTAGAAATTCCAGATTTTGGATCCACGCTCGAGCGGGGAACTACACGCTCGAGCGTACACACTGAGTTCATGCAGTCCGCTCGAGCGGGGGAAAGTGATGCGCGAGCGGGAAATGCGTGTATCCAGTACTTTCATGAGTTTTACAGTCCGCTCGAGTGAGGGAATGCACGCTCGAGCGAGGACTTGTGTCTCACGCTCGAGCGGAGGTCGAGCGCCCGTCGAGCGTGAATTTCATGCATCTAGTACTTTTGCCATGTTTTACAGTCCGCTCGAGCGAAGGAAGTGACGCTCGAGCGGAGATCCTTTGTCTGCATGTCCGGTCGAGCGTAGAAAGCCACACTCGAGCGTGACCCCTGTTTTCTGAAAATTTTGTAAAGTGTTTAAAAGTGCATCTTTGCATCCTCTTTCCATCCTAGGCATTTCTAGGGCATGTTTAAGGCATCTTAAGGAGGATATTGATGTAAAACCACACTGAGGCAAATTAGGAATTAAGTTATTATTTTTCCAACTATGTAGCTTAGTGTGTGTTCGTTCTGTAACTGTGTAGGGTTGGTATCTGAGGATGCTCTAACTGCTTATAGCCTAGTGCTCTGTGAGTAACAATGTTGTAAAGATATGTTCAATCATGAATATTTCTGAATGAACAACTGTACTGCTTTCTAAAATGATATTTTTTACTGAATGAATGTTTGTCCTATTTGTGAACTGTATTCGTGGCATCCATAGCAATTTACTGTTACTGTACTGTACTGCTACTGTCACAGCGATCTCTGTCGGTTCCCATATTTGGAACCACTACTGTTTACTGATATGATGGCCATCAACTGACTGTTCGGTCTGTTAAGACCTACTGTACTGTTTTGCTATTGGATGTACCACATATGACCATTATAGTTTCTGAATGACTGTTATGGCATGAAATATGAGCCACAAACTGAATGACTGATATACTGATAAATGACTGTTTTCAATACTGAAAGGACATTCATTCTTAACCTCTTTATGCATATGTTATTCACTGGGTTTTAGCTCACTGCTCATATATATATGTAGGTGTACAGGCACCGGACCGTTGCTAGGAGCGTTAGGCTAAGCTATTGCTTTGTCAAGCCAACCTTTGTGCCTCACTGCGAGGTTCCAGATCTGTTCAAGCCAAGGCTGCTTTAGGGTGTTTTAGATGCCCCCTCTTCTGTAGTTGTTTTGTATCGACTGTATAAACTGTTACTGTACTGTTATGGTAGGGATTCGGTCCCTAACCAAATGTCTGTATATGATGTATGTACATGTTGTTTTGTTTCGAATGTGAATATGTTATAAAAAGTCTTTTTGCATACAGACTGTCACAGCTCTTGGACATCTTTTAATTACTGTTTTGGCTTCCGCCAGCCCGTGTGCTCTGTATTACTGTTTTACTGTTAAGCAGGCCTTCTGTAATCTTGGATTACTGGCCGGTTACGGTGCTAAACCCATAGGGGCGGGTTTGGGGTCATGACAGGGAGGGTGATCCCCGCCCCACCCCGTTGCCATTCCTATCTTTAACAAATAAAATTAAGAATTATCCTCAATTTGTAATATTTGAATTAATATTTAACTCTCAAAATAAATAATAAATAATCATCAAAATAAATTATGTCTAACAATTTTCCCTTTTTGATGATGGCACACCATGATGTTTTTGATTTATTTTTAAGTGAGGAAAACTCCCCCTCAAGTTATGCTCCTCCTGAATGTTTACTTAAATAGAATAAAGCAAGATAACAAATAAGAAGAAAATCATGATCATGAGTAAAACACATTAAATTAGACAAATAAAGTGCACAAAATGTGATACCAACATTTCATGTTCAGGAATGTTAGAAGATAGAAAGAGAACAAGATCAAAAAAAAAAGGAACAAACTTCACTTTGGCCCCCTGTGGTTTGGGCCGGGTATGGATTACCCCCTAACATTCGGAAATCAGCACATAACCCCCATGTGATTTGTGAACTAAAATGCACACTAACTTTTGTTAACAAAATATGTAAATTTACGATTCAATTTATACAGCTGGAGTTTACAATTTACAATTACGATTCAATTACGATTGCCCTTCTCATGCCACGTCCAGGCGATATATTTGGGACTGGCTGTCCCTGTGGTGCTGGCTGCTGTTGAGGGCATGGTTGACTTCTTTGAGCCTGTCCTGCGAAGGGACCTGCGAAATGTGTTGTAATAGGAGGAACAGGTGTTATGTCTCTTCTAGCCGCAGGAAACCCTTCCAACCCCTCGGGTACAAATTCGAACAAAGGATTAGTGAACCCCCTTGTGCCAGGTATGGCTTCGAACATGGGATTTGGAAACATCCTTATGCCATTCTCTTGTGTTGGTCAAGATCCACCAATCTGCATGGCTTCATTGTTAAGTATTGAGGCATTTTGATTTATCATAGGCCTTGAAAGAGGCTCATACCAAGACTGAGGTGATGGTCTTTCATAATTTTGATTACTAGTTTAACCATTAGTATGTCCATTACTTTGCATAGGCTGTTTGTCTCTAGCCAATCTTTGCTGAGGGACATTTGAAATTTCCTCTATATGCCTTGTGTTAGTTGATTGATGGGTATTCATCTGATCCATAAAGGATATTGCCCATATTTCCATTGTGTTCATTAACTGCTGTCCCATGGCATCTACTAGGCCTCCCCACGGATTCATTGGCTGAGTAGATGGAACAGTGGACGGTCCAATTCCATGGTCTCATCCACTATTCTGGACACGTGGTGCATGTTCTGCATTACTGGTCCGTTCGACCATAAGTTTTGATGAGATAGGTGCTTCCATAGGATGTGTTATCACATTATCCTCTGGATCAGGTATCTCTACCTCTCCTTCCACACCTTCTTCTAGGTGTTCATTTTCTTCTTGTCTTCTACGTCTAACCATTTCAATTAGTCCCACTGGGCGTGCCAAAAATATATGTTGGTTTTTTGGCTTTCGAAGGTTAGTATTGTAATTTTAAGCGTGCCAGCAAGGATCAATCAGTCCTTACAGAAGATTAATTGCCAACCAATTATCAGACGATTGTGTTTCAGTTCTTTCAGCCTCAATGAAGAGGACTTTTACTGGTGGCTTGTTTAGGAGAATTTGGTAAATAATAATTAAATGAAGAACAATTGTAGCATTTCATTAAATAAAAATGAAAAGCTTATAATGATCTGATCCAGCCTCATAGAGGTTTACAGTAACAAGATACTTGAAACTACTCCTATGAATAAAGTGCAATACAAGAATTTGAAGTACATAAATGTAAAGAACAAGAAATGTAAAAACTGGAAGGAAAATAAAGTGAATAAACTGGTTTATGGATCTGAGTCTGGGTCCATCTTCTTGAGGCCTTCTCTACTATTTATATTTTTCAATGATAACTGTCGAAATGAGCTTCTAACCGTCGAAGCATCCCTCCATGATTGCTGATCATGCTTCCTCACAGTTAGCTCCACTACGCCATGTCTGCAGTTAGGCTTCCCTCATAATTTTGAATTTGAACCTTGTGAATAACCGCTGGGCCACATCACCTTATATCCTTTGATCATTCCAGTGTTATGCAGACCCATTATTGCTAGTATTGGTTGACACGTGTCTGACTATGGTTGGCGATTTATATTGCCTTCCTAAATTGCCCTTCTCATGCCACGTGTTGAATCGTGATTGGTTTTTACAATTTATACAGCCAATGTTATGTTAACAATCATAAATTGAATCGTAATTGGAGTTTATAATTGGAGTTTATGATTGCCTATCTCCGCCGTTCGGAAATCAACAATTGGAGTTTACAATTTACAATTTATACAGCTAATTGTTAATATGGTCTCTAGTTTCTTTTCTTTATGACCTCACGTTGCTGTAATTTTTAATGCAGACAAAATAATTATGTTCTGTGTTCCCTGGTTAGCTCTTATAAAATTAGTGCTTGCTGGCTCTAGATTGGGGCATATTACTGCTTATGTTGTGTCTTCAAATTTTAACTGAGAAATGGATATGTTACAAACTTGACAAATCAAGAAACTACTTAACTATCAGATGTATACCATTATGCGGCATATTACTTATGATATATTATAGTTACTATGCTGAGGGTGAAAATGGGAACTCCTGTCCACTGTACTGAATTGTCAAATTCAATGACAATTGTTTTCCTTTGTTACCTATGATGATACAAACTAAAAGGATGAGAAAGTATTTGATCCAAGCCAATCAACCATTGGCTAGAAGAGAGATACAACACACCAAGAAAAAAAAACCTAGCTCCTGTCACTCCCATACACCAGCACTAGAGAACTAGAGCCCGTCAACCTTGTGCTGGAATAGAGACATTGGTGTAAAAACCCAAGGGCATTGTTTATAAATTTGAAGATGTGCCAGGGGTATTTTCATCTTAAAAATATTGTTACTCTCCTTGCAAGTGCGTGACTCTCACACTGTGTTATCTTAAACGGAAAAGCTAATTGTGCGTTTTAGTCCACAAATCATATGGGCATTATGTGGTGATTTCCGAATGTCAAGGGGGTAATCCGCACCCAGCCCAAACTATAAGGAGATAAAGTGAAGTTTGTCAAAAAAAAATCATTAGAGATTTACCAATATTTCTCCCCCTATGACATTATCAAAAAAATACAGAAAATCACTGCTCAGAATCAGGAGGTAGTGGGGGGAAGCAATAGTGATAGATGGCATTAACTCGGGCCTTAATATGATCAACACGAGTGTTGCGTGTGCCAAATTGTTGAATCAAGGAGCTTTGAGCTTCTCCAAATTGAGTCATTTGTTGTGCTATTTGTTGTTCCCATACTAGACGTTGATTGTAACATTCTTACTCCATAGCTAAAAAGTCCGTCCAATATGCATGTCATGACCCAAACCCGTCCCTATAGGTTTAGCGCCGTAACCGGCCAGTAATCCTGGGATTACCAAAGGCCTCTAAACAAACTGTCAAATATTAAGGGGCTAACAGAAACAGATATACAAAATACAACGTCCATTGAGTTGTGTAGACATATATGGGACAGAAATTTCAAAAACTTTATATACATACATGTGACGTCATAAATACAATAGTCTTACGTCACATTTATTACAGATATGACCAAAAGGGGACTTAGCCTAATATGTAGATAAACAGAAGACTTGTTCATAATCCAAAAAGAAAACAAAGTCTTATACATTCACAAAACATGACCACATAACTTTCGAAACCTCCTCGAGAGGCACCAGGTTTGGCCAACAAAATAGAGCTCCAGGTGATCATCATTGAGCCTAGCCACGCACTTGATCACCTACATACATAAGTAATAGAGTGAGCGGAAGCCCAGTGAATAATAACAAGATAAAAGGTTTAATGAACGTTGTCCATACAATTACAGAAATCAGAATTCAATAGTTAACAGAAATGGATTTTATAATCATGTTCAGAAATTAGAGTTCATAACAAAAACAGATTCAAAATCACATTCATAATCAGAATTTGCAATTAATCATACGTGGTACATTTATTAGCACTAGCAGAAATAGTTGACCCATAAACGGATGGCCATGAAGGCATACAGTTGACTTTCGTGCACGAAAACGGTACAATTAGCTCATGAGACGTACAGTTGGCCCATAAATGAGACGTATATAGAAGGATCCATAACAGTTGGCTCATGAGACGTACAGTTGGCCCGTAATTGGGACATAACAGAACAGATAACAGATGTTATCTGAAGCTAATGATGCCACGAGTACATTTCAAAAATATTGGACAACCATTCATTCATATAGAAAATAATATTTCAGAAAACAGATCATCTTATATCATTTTGAAAATACTTATAAATTGAATATAGCTTTACAAAGTTATTACTCACAGATGGCTCTGATAGCAGATAGATAGAACGGATAACTAGATAGCTTACGGCGCGTGACCAACACCACATAACAGATACACATATTGAAACACACATTCAGATAGTATTCAATTTATTTCATTTTGTTCTTAGCGTGTTTCTTGCCTTTGTCCTCATTACTATGTCTTAATTAGGGCTTAGGAATGCCTAAGATGCAATGAGGATGCCAAAATGTGATTCAAAACACTTGGTCAAATTTACTGAAAATAGGGTCTTCGCTCGAGCGGAACTTCCTTCGCTCGAGCGGAGGTTCAAAAATAAGGGTGGTCACGCATGGTCAACGGTTGCTCGAGCGCAAGACTAAGGTCTTCGCTCAAGTGTAACTCTAGTCGCTCGAGTTGTTTGTAAAACTTGTAAACTTTCGGGAGCATGCAATTTACGCTCGAGCCAACTTTTGGTCACCCAAGTGGAAGTGCAAAACAAAGAGTGGTTGCTAGAACGTAGGTTCTGTCGCTCGAGCGGAGAAGTAGAATTCTGGAATTTTCATATTTGCTTCCAAGCTTCAAAACTCGAATTCAAAGCTACAAAACACATCTCTTTGCCCCAAAACTTGAGAAAACACTTGTAATCTTGTAAAACATTATGAATTCAAAACCATTTTGCAAAATCAAGGCCCAAAGATAAGCCAATTGAACCAAAATCAACTTAGAGTTCAAAGAACATAACATGTATGCATTAATATGAACCTAAACCTTCCAAAACATGATCAATTAAGGTCAATTGGTGGAAAACATGATGAATTCCCAAAACTAAGGTAGAATTGGTATATGCATGTGAGAATTCTAAACAATTAAACTCAAAATGTAAGAAAATATGCATGCATGCATGGTATAATTTAAATTCTCTTAATTCTAGCTCAATTCTCATACTTGGTCACAAGAACTTCTTGAATTCTCTTCATTAACAACTTAAATACAAAGCTTAGGAATCAATTACTCACCTAAGATCCTCAATTGAGTTCTAGATTGCTATGTCTTTGAGCTTCCTAGTCAATTTCCTCTAGCATGCTAGCAATTCCCTTTTTGAATTCAAGTCTCTCCCTTCCTTCCTCACGCTCACATTTTTGTCATCAAAGATGATGAAATGTGCATATATATGTGTGTTCTAGAATCATATGGGCCTTATATAGGCTTGATTAGTAGTACTTTATTAGTGACTAATTAATTAACATATTTATTCTAATTATTTCAGTTCCGAATCGAGTTCCAATTAAACCTATCTTAAATTTCTAAAAATCCTAAATAACACGTAATCTCAGTCAATTTCGTTATCGGATGCCGATAAGGTCTTTAATTCGCAGAACAAAATAGAAATACAAACAGATATTCCTACAGCAAATAGATATAACATAAATAATGCAATACACATGCAATTAACATAGAATTTCCCCTTAATTACTTCTTAGGCATCCTTAATCATGGTTTAACAATTAATCAAAAGTTAGGGTTGTTACAATGCAGGAGGCGGTCAGTGGAGTGTTGGCATGGCAACTTGAGGATGATCTTGAGGAGCTCCCATAAGAATGTCAAGAGTAGCCATACCTCCTAGCAGAACATCACCTCCTCCTGCACAGTTGATTGTGTATTCATTGATGTCGAAGGTAATATGTGATTATGGCTTTTTGGCAAATCTAATTTTGAAGTGTTTTAGGAGCTTTGTCAACAAGGCTCCAAAAGTTAAGGATTTTTCTCGTGAAGAAGAAACAAGAGCCATTTCTCTTATGATAGTGTAGCACAAATCAATAGAGTAACCAACCTTAAAATAATAGAGCAGGTAAGTATTAAAAGTGGGAACAACATCATAGTAACCTACTTTGGGAGTGATATTCTTTAATAAAAAGCGGTGGAGAATGCGAAGATGGGGTTTGAGGTGTTTGGCTTGAAGGTTTGACCCGGTTGTTTGGCTAATACAAATGGTGGAATAAACTTCAGTTATGTTACCCACAATTTGAGCCATTTGTTCCTCGGTTTGGACATTTATATGCACTAGTAATTAACTAGCTCATGTTGCATTAATAAAAGTTCCCATGTATGCCTTAGACATTTATATGCACTTTATTTGTTTATTTATTTTATTCTGCTGCATTAGTTAATTTGTTAAATCTAAAATTCAAACCGTGGTAACTTTAGAATTCAGCCAGTTGCAAATCCAGCCCTAGTATTGGGGTTGAGTTGTGACAGAAGGAACAAAGGAGATGGCTTACAAACTTGTTTAGTCGATTGATTGAAACTCACCTTCGACTGTATTGAATTAAACCAAAAGAGGAGATGGATTTGAATCGTAACTATTTTCGTATCTAGTTTATGTTGTTACATATTTGTTCTTCGAATGTGGGTTTGATTTGATTTGGATTTGTGGAATGATGAAATTGCATGGGTTGTTAATGATAGTGATAATGATGAAGATGAAGATGTGGATGATAATTTTTTGTTTTTAGAGAGATTAAGTTTTTTTTTTTTTTTGATTTCTTATTCTACTGTTGCCATTGTTTCTGATTTTTCTGTCAATTAATGTGAATGTTTACACTTCATATTGTTTTGAAGTCTGAGAAATGAGTGTTGGAATTTTGAGGAATGAGGTCTCTGGTACAGTAATGAGGCTTTCTTTGTAAAGAGATGAAGTGAATTTGGTTTGATTTGGATTGGTGTAATGATGGAATTGTATGAGGTGTTAATAATAGTGATAATGATGAAGATGAAGACAAAGATAACGAAGATACAAAGGAGGATGCGGGGTGATATTTTTTTATTTTTTGAGAGAGAGAGATTTTTGAATTTCTAATTATGTTATTGTCATTGTCATTGATTTTGATTTTTTGTTATTGGATTTCAATGTAGTTGTAACAACCCCGACCCGTAATTAGCTGCTAATCTGTAACCAATGATGCTAATGAGAGGATTAAAAGAAATTATGTGTTTATTCTGTATTTTGCATGATTTTGGCTTTCTATCTGTTACTTGTAGAAATATCTGTCTGGAATTCCGCTTTAATATGAAAATCGACAGCCTTATCGGCGTCCGAAACCGAAATTGATTACATCAATGTGTTATTTGGAATTTTTAGAACCATATGGTAAATTTTATTAAAAATTGATTCAGAACGATTAATTAGATTGTGTTTGGTTAGCCTAATATTCCAATTAATGTATTTTAGCATCATAACTATATATTCAACACATTTAGCTCTTTTCCCCTCATTCCTTGAGTGCCAAAATCTGAGAATTCATTTAGAGAGAGTGAGAGTGCAATCCTAGAGAGGGAAATGTAGAGATTAAGGAAAAATTGAAGGCTATAGCTTGAATTGGTCAAAGATTATGCAAATATCTAGCTATTGAAGACTTTAGGTAAGATTGCAACCTCTAGATTGTGCATCTAAGTTATTAGTATGAGATTTCATCAAGATCATGAGTTTAATTGCATAAAATAAGCTTTGAATGAAGATTTGAGTTGTAATTCATACATGCATGCTTAGTTTAGTTTAATTTCATCATTTTGAACATGATTCATATCATCCATGTCTGAATTATCATGTTTTGAACCTTGATTTCATGTTTTGAAAAGGGATTTCTTACATGCATGGAGCTTATGAGCTCAAATTACAAGTTTCATGAGTTTTGGAGCAAAGAGATTGAAAAGTTTTGCATGCATATCTATTCCTTTACAAATTGAGCATGATTTCCAAGAATTTTCTTATGCATGTTTGAAATTCATCTTAATTATGGGAAATCATCGAGTTTCAAGTTGTTTTGTGGTATTTGATCATGTTTTGAGAAGCTCAAGATCAAGAAAATCCATGCATGTTGTGTTCATGAACATTCTTAAAGTTTAAGTTGAAATTGTGAGCTTTTGGAAAACTCTTGGGCCATGATTTTATGAAATAATCTTTAATTCTTTATGTTTTACAAGTTTGCCAGGTTATCTCAAGTTTTGGGGCCCAAGAGATGTGTTTCGAAGTTTGAAATTCGAGTTTTGAGCTTGGGGGTGCAATATGGAAATTCCAAAATTTGCATCTACGCTCGAGCGTGGGAGTTCACGCTCGAGCGACCACTCTTTGTGCGTGCACTTCCGCTCGAGTGACCTAAAGTCCGCTCGAGCGTGAATTGCAAGCTCCCAGAAGTTTCATACCTTTACAGACCGCTCGAGCAAGGGAACTTGCGCTCGAGCGACCATCCTCATTTTGCATGTCCGCTCGAGCGAAGAAAGCTACGCTCGAGCGGGGACCCTATTTTGGCATCCTCATTGCATCTTAGGCATTCCTAAGCCTTAATTAAGCCATGGTAATGAGGTTGTGGATTAGAAACACACTAAGAAAAAGAATGTACTAAGTTAAGAGTTTATAAGAGTGTGTTTTAAGCAATGTGATAAGAAAGAATATGAGCTATTGTAATGAAAGCTAAGCCGTAATGGCCACCTGACTGTGTAATGATAAGATATGTTTGTGTTATGTGCTTTTGTGTCTGTAGGTCAACGTCTGGAGATTGATTGACCGTTTGCGAGAACCACTGTGAGTAACGTTATTATAAAGATACGTTCATATGAATTATATTTCAAATGAATTATGATAAGTTACCATTTCTGAAATGATATCTGTTTTCGTGAACGAATGTCCCATGTTTGAAATCTATTATGGCATCCATAGATAGTCTCAAGTCATGGGGGACGACATGTTAATGCGGGTCCATGACATTCATGTGATTACGAGATCTCGTTAGCCACTTCATTGTGGTGATATGTGATGTGTTCTAGTCGGAAGACGGAACCGATTACTCTAGTCGGAAGACGTTATGTGATGTGTTCTATGGGATGTACCATTATTATGTTCTGATACGAGAATGATTATGCCATGATCTGTTTTACGCTTATGATATGTTCGGATTTCGTTTACTAACCTCTTTACGTTGATATTATTCACTGGGCTTTAGCTCACTGTGTGTATATATATATGTATAGGTGGGCATTCTGGAGATCGAGCCTGAAGGCTTTTGTCTGGATCTGTGTTCTGTCGTCAGCCAACCATTGTGCCTCACGTGGAGGTTCCTGGAGTGTCTCAAGTGTTTAAGTTCTGTTGTTTTTGTATATATAAGACTCGGTTGTTCTGTTGGCTGTACTTAAGATACTTTAATGTGTGTGGGTATAATGTATGAATGACTTTTGATTATGTATATAAAGTTTTTAAATATTCCGTTTCATATAAGTCAGCACAACTCATTGGTCAACTATATTTATGTATTAGCTTCCGCTAGCCCCTTAATTTTGTTAATCTGTTCAGAGGCCTTCGGTAATCCAAGGATTACTGGCCGGTTACGATGCTAAATTTATAGGGGCGGGTTTGGGTCGTGACAGTAGTAATGATTTTTCGAGATTGGTAATGTATTTGATATAAAAATGATGTAAATGTTTATATCATTAATCAATGTTAATATTCATATTAATTTGAAATGAAAATTTATCATTGTGTTGTCAATTGGTATTAATATTATTCACACACCTATATAATTTGAATGGTGAATATTGTCACGACCCATCCCAGTGACCAGGGCTGGATTCTCAACTAGCTAATTCTGAAATCTCTCAAAGTAATTCCAAGTAATTAAGTTAAATAATGCAGCGGAATAAAATAAAAGGGGTAAATAAATATTCGAAGTATACATGGAATGTGATACCCTGAACGTTTAATTAAATACCACATAAATATTTATAGTTATATATAATTGTGGGTGTATGTGATAATATATTATTGAAATAATAAATAAATAAATACTAATAATAATAGTGGGTATGATAGTAAAATAAATAATTAATTTTCTATTGATATACGATAAAGTATAATTTAATTAGGGATTAATTTGTTTATATAGTTATATTAGAAATGTGACAACCTTCACCTCTGATTAGCATTAATTCATGATTAAGCATGATAAGTAATTAATTAAGGTGAAACCCTAAATTGATTGTGTGAGTGTGTTGTTTAGTTGCATTTCTATCTGTTTGTTACAGAATGATCTGTTCATGTTTTAATTTTGAATTACGCATTGAAAGCCTTATCGGCGATCGATTCAGAAATTGATTTGTGTTATATGCTAATTAGGGTTTATATGATTTTATGGTAGGTTTAATTAAAATTTGATTTGGAATGATTAAATTGGAATAAATAATGTTAAATTACTTTAGCTTGAGTTTATTACACATTTGCCAATGGTGGGCCTTTACAAGGCCATTTGTTTGATTTCATTTTTGTTGACACCATTCTCCATCCACCTCCTTGCCCAAAACGTGAGAGAGAGGGAGAATAGGAGAAAATTTAATTCAACAAGTGTATTGCTTGAATTTGAGAGGAAATTGAAGGAGTTTTGGAGATTAGTTCATCTAGCTCAAGATTTTAGTGTCCTAAGCCCAATTGAACATCTAAGGTAAGGAAACCAAGTCCCTAGTCTAGAATTTAAGTTGTATCACCTATGATTTCAAGTGAATTGAATTATGAGATATGAGATTTAAGCTTAAGAAACATTAATTCATGCATGCATGTCCATATCATGGAATTTTGAAGTTATTTTCATGAAATTCTTACATGCATGCCCATATTATGGTTGTACTCTAGAATTTATCATGTTTTTGAGTTCAATCTTGCATTTGATCATGCTTTGGAGTTTTAGAGTTCATGAGAACTCATACATGTAATGTTCTTGTAATGTTCATAAAGTTTTAATTGAAATTTGGTTCAATTGGCATACTTTGGGGCCTTGATTTTATGAAATAGTCTTTAAATCATGAGGTATTATGAGTTTCTAAGTACTTTCCAGAAAATTGGCCCAAAAGAATGAGTTTTGAAATGTTTGATCCATGGTTTGAGCTTTGGGAGCAAATCTGGAAAACCCAGAATTTGGCTTCCTCGCTCGAGCGAAGGATTCCATGCTCGAGCGACCACCTTTGTTTTCAGAATTTCGCTCGAGCGACGGAATGCTGGCTCGAGCGTAAATTGCAAGCTCTCAGATTTTTGCGTGTGCAGACGCACGCTCGAGTGACGAGACCTACGCTCGAGCGAGGAACTGTGTCTCACGCTCGAGCAAGCATCGAGCGGAGAATTTCAGCAACCAGTACTTTTCACATTTTTGCAGATCGCTCGAGCGAGGGAGTCTACGCTCGAGCGACCTCTCTCATTCGGTAAGCTCGCTCGAGCGAAGAAAGCCACGCTCGAGCGAGACCACTATTTTCAGCAAGTTTTGAAAAATATTGTTAAGTACATTTTTGCATCCTCATTCCATCCTAGGCATTCCTAGGCCATGTTTAAGGCATCATAATGAGGATAATGTTCTAGAATCACACCAAATCAAGTTAGGGGCTAAGTTATTAATCCCGAGTGTGTAATTTAGTGTGTGTTCGTTCTACAACTGTGTAGGTTTGGCACCCAAGGACGTTGATTAGCCTGCCTATAACCCAATAATCTGTGAGTAATAATGTTGTAAAGCTATGTTTAATTACAATTATTTTCTGAACAATTGACTGTACTGTTTTTGAAACGACATTGTTTATTGAATGAATGTTTGTCCTAATTTATGAACTGTACCCGTGGCATCCATAGCAATTGACTGTTACTGTTACTACTACTGTTACAGATATCTCTGTCGGTTCCAATGTTTGGAACTGCTACTATTTACTATTTGGATGGCCATCAACTGACTGTTCGGTCTATTAAGACCTACTGTACTGTTTTACTATTGGATGTACCACGTATGACTGCTATGATTTCTAAATGACTGATATGGCATGAAATATGAGTCACTGATTGAATAACTAATATACTGATGCAAGTGACTGTTTTAATTACTGAAAAGTCATTCAATCTTGACCCCTTTACACATTTGTTATTCACTGGGCTTTAGCTCACTGTTTATATTTATATGTAGGTGGCTAGGCACCGAACCAAAGCTAGAAGCGTCGAGTTAAGCTCATGTTTTGTCCAGCCAACCATTGTGCCTCACTTCGAGGTTCCAAGTCTGCTCGAGCCAAGGCTGTTTTTGGGGTGTTTCAGATTCACCCTTTTGTCTCTGTTATGTATCGAATGTTTAAGACTTGATTGGACAGTTATGGCAAAGGGATTAGGTCCCTAATCTGTATGCTATGTGTATCTGGTATGTGTTTATGTATATGGCTATGAATGTGGTTATGTCCATAAAAGTCCTTTTCCATTCAGATTTTCACAGCTCATTGGACACCTTATTATTACTGTTTGGCTTCCGCCAGCCCCTTTTATATTATATTACTGTTTTTACTGTCATTTAGGCCTTCGGTAATCACAGATTACTGGCCGGTTACGATGCTAAACCCTTAGGGGCGGGTTTGGGTCGTGACAAGAAAACTGGACTAAAATGTAATTATCACAAATATTCATTAAGATAAGTATAAATCCATGGTGATTTATGATCAAATCTGGGGAGGATTTGAGCAGTGCCACGTGTTGGCCTCAGGGTGTTTTTGCCTCCCTATAAATAGGGAGGAGTTGATCAAGATCTGTGGAGTTGATCAAGATCTGTGGAAAGAAAAGGGAAAAAAAGAAAAGAAAAGAGGGAGAGGCACATAAGTTACTGGAAGTAGGAATTTATAGTAGGAAGGTTGTGATAGTGGAGTAAGGCTAAGGGTCAATATTAAGTTGAGTTATTTTATACATTGAGTCACCATAATATATTTTACATATGTTTTGACTTACCATAATTTATTTTATGAGTTATATTAATACAAGTTATACTTTATAAGTTATATTATACGTAGATTAATTTCTGAACTCTATTTGTTTAAAATGAAACCCATGGATATATTTGTTTAAATTTTAAAGAATATTTGACTATAACCTTATAAACAATTATGTTTTGTAAGTACCACCACGGGAGTCTTATGCCTTGGGGGACTTAAATAATCATTGGCCTCTGTTTGGCCACTTTGTAGTCCTCTGTTTGTCATGGATCCATTGACCTCTGTTTTGAATGTCACTCTTGTGACCTCTGTTCTGTTTTGTTTTGTACCGTGGTTATGGTTATTTATTTATAAAATTTCTGTATTTCAGTTTCTGCCACTTAAATGATTTATTTACCAAATTAAGTTATGTAAATGTTTTAGCTTAACTAACTATCCATGGTTATTTTGTATTTCCTATACTCTTGGCATAATATTTCTCACTCTGTTGTGTGCTTATAACTATTACCCTTTCAGGTGATAAGATGTAAGGAGGACCCATAACCTCGTGTAGTAGAACCTGTGCAAGAAATTGATACAGATCTGTTAATTTATTTTTCTTTTCTTTTCTTCCTGTCATTTTTTCTAATGGTCGGTCACTGCATAATAAAATAATAAAAGCCTATGGATGTTCTTTTTTTAAAATAGTAGAATGAAGTAACTTTCTGTTTAATTTTTTTTATTTCCGTTTGCCTTCGTCTACACAGTTTAATTTGCTACTATTAGAATAAGTTAGTAAGTTGCGATTCTAACCCTAAACCCCTGGGGTTGGTTCGTGACAAAGGTGGTATCAAAGCAATAGTTCATTAAAAAAAATGCTATTTTAATTTCATCAGATTCAAAAATTTATAAATAAATCTATAAATAAAACTATGTAGCTAGATAAACATAATAAAATAAAAAATAAATATTCACCTGCAACATTAGTCCTTTTATCCCAAATCTCACGTTTATTCTAGTGATGTAGGAATGTCCGAGATTAACCTTGATGACGCATTTTGGGATGAGCTTAGGGCCATTAATTTGGATGAGATTTTAGCAGAGCACCCCGCCCCCGCCTCACCTGAAGGGTAGGGAGATTCAGAGGATATAATTAGAGAACTGCATCCAGGCCTTGCCCAATTGATGGGTCGGCCAATCCATATACAGGCTGATCCTACTGATGTCCCACATTTACTATGCAGGCAGAGCCGTGCCTATATGCGCGGACGCTTTCTTGGACCCGCTCGTGTCCTCTGCGTTGCTCCGGGATATGACCGCCCGCACTATATCATAGGCCCTTTACACCCAGATTTTGTGGCAAATGTGTATCCCGAGGAATACATTTTTACCATTGTCCCTAACCCGCTAGAAATTATTAATATTCAAAATGTTGATTTTAATAATGGCTTGTCATATATCGAGACACCCTGCTGGATTGTCGATCAAGCATTTTTGGGATACATACAGTCCGTCCCCATTTTCATAGTCCAGGCAGCGTGGATGTGTTTTGGTGTGGTCCAGTTAGGATGGGAATTTGAGCTTTTTATGCAACACTACTTCCCATGGTTGTTTGGCCTGTGTGACCCCACCACTCTAGATTTGGTAAAAGAAAACCTTTTTGTATGCTAACCATGATGTGTTCTAATTCCTTTTTGTTGTTTTTGTTTTGTTGTACCACAGGGATGAGACACTAACATATTTTGACTTTTGAAACAAGGATGTAATATTAACTGTAAAAAATAGTAAAGTTGGTATTTTATATATATATATTATGCTTATATATATGCTGCATTATGGATGTAATGCCTCGTTTATTACCTTGTAGAATGGCTAATAATGGTAACGGAAGCGAGTCATCAGTTAGTGGCACTGAATCGATGGAAAGAATCATGGAAAGAGTGGTTACTAGCTTTTTGCAAGCCTTGCAGACTAACATCAACAATGGGATGTCGGAACGGCGAGAAGAGTCGGTTACCATAAAACAGTTCCAGGATCTGAAACCCACCACATTTACCGGCGGTCCAGACCCAA
This sequence comes from Camellia granthamiana, assembly GCA_036172215.1. Taxonomy (NCBI): domain Eukaryota; kingdom Viridiplantae; phylum Streptophyta; class Magnoliopsida; order Ericales; family Theaceae; genus Camellia; species Camellia granthamiana. The sequence goes on from CM069903.1 coordinate 184,466,293, forward strand.
TGGTAATGGATGCTTGGGTGAAAAAAAGATTTTTCACGCTTTACCTTGTACCGAAAGACAAAAGGTAACTTTCTTCACTTTCACTTTCAAAGACAATGCATAGGAATGGTGGCTTCTCACTTTGGAGAAAGAAGAAATTGCGACTTAGGCAAGATTCATGGAAGTATTTTACGAAAAATACTTCCCAGATTCATACGTCATCCCTACCAAAACTCGAAAAGCAAGAAAATTTGAAGCAGGATTGGATGCTGAAATTTAAAATAGGCTCGAGGTTTTGAAACTGCCAACCTATACGGAAGTGGTAGACCGGGCGTACATTGCCGAAAAGGAGATTAAAGCCTCGCGTTCCGAGGAACCAAGCCAAAAGAAGCGATTCTGGGAAGGAGACAACAGAAGACTCGGTGTTATGCCTCCTAAAAAGGTTAATACGGGCACAACCAGTTCAGGCCGTCAAGGTTCTACTAACCCCCGAGGTGGCACTATTTCAATTTGTCCTACTTGTGGGAAGGCTCATTGGGAACAATGCTATCGAGACACGGGAGCATGCTTTAAATGCGGTTAAGTTGGCTACTTGCTGAGGGATTGTCCAAAGCTGACCAATTCTACAACTAGCCCCTCTGGCCCAGTCAGAATACCCGCAGGACCTAGAGGAGAGAGGAAGGACCAAAAACGCTAGGGAAAGGCTTTTGCCTTGGTACCTGGAAAACCAGAAGTTACCGAAAACGTTGTGTCAAGTATACTTTCTATCTATGGTCATTTCGCTCATGTCCTCATTGACTCTGGGTCAACTCATTCTTTTGTTGCACCACACTTTGATGCCAAGTTGGCATCAACACCCGAACCCTTCTGATAATTTGTGTCTATAGTACTGAGGTGTACAAATCATGTACTATATCCTTAAAAGGCAAAACCTTATATGTAGACTTGATTCCCCTCTACATTGGAAACTTTGATGTGATCTTAGGTATGGATTAGCTAGCTGCTAACCACACCTCTATTGATTGTAAAGCCAAAAAAGTCTCCCCCAAATTACCAAACCAACCCGAGCTTGTCTTTGATGGGACTGGAGTTTCCAACCCTCCGTGTATTATATCCTCCATGACAGCCCAATGACTTCTAAGAAAGGGTTGTGGTAGTTATATTCGTTATATGATCGATACACAAAAAGAGACCCCCACCGTTGATGCGATCCCCGTAGTATGAGAATTCTCAGATGTTTTTCTTGAAGATCTATCCGGTATCCCGGTTGATCGGGAAATCGAATTCACCATTGAAACCCAACCTAGCACACAACCAATATCAAAAGCTTCTTGTCGCATGTCGATGACAGAATTGAAAGAGCTGAAGACTCAACTCCAGGAACTCCTGGACAAAGGTTTCATTCGACCTAGTACCTTACCTTGGGGAGCTCCAGTATTGTTCGTAAAGAAAAAGGATGGCACGATGAGATCATGCATCGATTATCGAGAGCTGAACAAGGTCACCATCAAGAATCGGTACCCTCTGCCACGAATCGATGACTTGTTCGATCAATTTCAAGGCGCCCAAGTATTCTCCAAAATCGACTTGGGTTCTGGCTGCCATCAACTAAAAGTCAAAATGGAAAGCATCGAAAAGACTGCCTTCAAAACCCATTATGGGCATTACGAGTTTCTTGTCATGCCTCTTGGCGTCACAAATGCTCCAGCAGCCTTCATAGACCTTATGAATTGAGTGTTCAAACCCTATCTTGATGAGTTCGTCATCGTCTTCATTGACGATATCCTCATATACTCCAAGTCACCAGAGGCCCATGAGCAGCACTTACGAACGGTTCTACAAATACTACGTGATCACAAACTTTATACCAAGTTGAAGAAATGCGAATTTTGGACCACTAGTGTACACTTTCTCGGTCTTGTCATTAACAAAAATGGCATCTCGGTTGACCCCCAAAAAGTTACAACAATCGTAGATTGGCCACGACTTACTAATGTGTCAGAAATTCGAAGTTTCTTGGGTCTAGCTAGCTACTATCAACGTTTTGTGCAAGATTTCTCAAAAATAGCATCATCTTTGACCCAACTAACTCAGAAAAACACACCCTTTGAATGGATTGACAAATAGGAACATTGCTTTCAAGAATTAAAAAGTCGACTTGTGTTAGCCCCTATACTAGTACTCCTTACAGGAGTAGATGGGTTCGTAATTTATAGTGATGCCTCATACAATGGTTTGAGTTGCGTTCTTATGCAAAATGGAAAAGTCATCGCTTATGCCTCACGCCAACTAAAGACTCACGAAAGAACTACCCAACTCATGATCTGAAATTGGCTGTAGTGGTCTTTGCCCTCAAAACCTGGCGTCATTATCTCTATCGTGTAACCTACGAAATTTACACTAATCACAAGAGTCTTAAATATCTGTTCACACAGGAGGAACTGAATATGAGACAACAACGATGGCTAGAATTTATGAAAGACTATGATGTAGAGATCCATCACCATCTAGGCAAAGTTAACGTGGTAACAAACGCATTGAGCCGAAAGACGACCAGAAGTTTGGCCTATACTCTCGTTTCCCGCAAGATCAATGGGCTGCTCGCCAACATAACCATGGAGCCTACCTTGATTGAAGAGATTAGAGCACGCCAATGTGAGGATAACCTTTTGAAAAAAAAGTACGAGGAGCAAAAGAGTACGCCTGATCTTGATTTCACTATGAATAATGGGATACTAAAATTTCGGAATCGAATTTGCGTACCCGACATTCCGGAACTCAAGAAGAAGATATTGATGGAAGCTCATAGCTCGAGATTTGCAGTCTACCTTGGCAACACCAAGATGTGCCATGATCTAAAGGAACACTACTAGTGGACAAGAATGAAAAGAGACATAGCATGCCATCTCTCCAAATGTTTGCATTGTTAGCGTGTTAAAGCAGAACATCAGAGACCTGTAGGACTGCTGCAACCACTCCCTATTCCTGAATGAAAATGAGAACACATCACTATTGACTTCGTGGTCAGGCTACCACAGTCATTTTCGAAGAATGATGCAATATGGGTTATAGTAGACCGATTGACGAAGTTGGCGCATTTTCTACCAATCAAAATCATGTACTCCCTTAATAAGTTTTCCACCTTATATATCAAGGAGATTATTCGTTTGCATGGCACCCCAGTTTCAATCATGTCTGACCGAGACCTCTACTTCGTGTTTCACTTTTGGATAAAATTGCAAGAAGCTTTGGGAACCACACTGAAATTTAGCACTACTTATCACCCACAAACTGATGGGCAATCCGAAAGAACAATCCAGACATTGGAAGACATGTTACCTATATGCATGTTGGACCTCAAAGGTAACTAGGATGAGCACCTACCTTTAGTGGAATTCGCCTATAACAACAGTTATCAGGCAAGCATTGGAATGGCGTCGTACGAAGCTTTGTATGGAAGGAGATGTCGATCACCTTTATGTTGGACGGAAGTCGGGGACAGGAAATTGTTAGGCCCCGAGATCGTGCAAGTCACAAGTAAGAAAATCCAACTCATCAAACAGCAAATTCGCATTGCTCAGAGCAGCCAGAAAAGTTATGCAGATACACGGAGACGGGACTTGGAATTTTAAGTAGGGGATCATGTGTTCCTCAAGATCTCACCAACAAGAGGAGTAATCCGATCTGGAAAGCGAGAAAAGCTAAACCCACATTACATCGGGCCATTCGAGATACTGGAAAGGATTGGCCCTGTAGCCTATCGTCTTGCACTAACAGCTGAATTATCCAATGTCTACAATGTGTTTCACGTTGAAATGCTTCGACGGTATCTTCAAGATCCAGAACATATTGTTGATTATGAGGACTTGGAAGTTCAAGAGGATCTCTCTTATGAAGACCAACCAATGCAGATTCTCGATCATCATAATCAAGTTCTCCGAAACAAGACCACACTACTAGTAAAAGCCTTATGGCTAAATCATCGTATCGAAGAAGCTACGTGGGAACCGAAAAGTCAAATATGAGCCAAATACCCACACCTCTTCGACAATTAAGGTACGTCAAGTTTGGGGACAAACTTCTATTTAGAATGGGAGAAATGTGACACCCTGAACGTTTAATTAAATACTACATAAATATTTATAGTTATATATAATTGTGGGTGTATGTGATAATATATTATTACCAGTGAAAGAGCCGCGTGCAAGGCACGCTAACTAATGCCCAGATAGTGCCCATTACATTTGTGTATTTAAATGAGTTTTGAGCTATCGCATAAAACACACAAAATTAGCAACTCGATCATGAATACAACAAGATCGACTCAACAATACAAAGTTTTTAACAAATACTATTATTTATACCAAAAAAAATAAAAAATAAAAAATAAAACCTATTACATGATCTATTTTCCCAACAAAATTGTCATTCCTAAAAATATGATGTAATAAAAATAAAGCAATTGTTTTCTCTATTTGACAAATGAACAAGTACTCAATCATCCTTAATGGCAGGACTTGAAATCCCTCATCAATTGTGAACCCACTTTTACTTGGTATATTATGAGTAAGATGAGCCAAACCATGCTTGTATGTAATGCTGTGAGACCTACCACCACCATTTCCTCCATGAACTGAATTTTCTATTAAATCCTCAGCTAGAGTTGCTCTGCATTATATTTGTTAGAAAGAAATATCAAGTTTTCATTATTTAGCATTTCAAATCAAATACTACCTTTTAGATCCCATCAACTCCTTCAATCTAAATGTATACCAAATAGATCAGGATCATGTGAATAATCCAACATGATTTGTTTGCAAAACTTTTATTCTACTTGCTTAAAGCATGAAAAAAGTAATTTAAAAACAATAAATAGAAAGGTTATCAACCCTTCTTATTTAATAGTTTAATGGGGAAAAAATAAAATAAAATAAGCAATACAAAGGTAGACCATAATAACTATTATTAGACATCCTTATTTGCATGGATTGGAGATAAGATAAGTAGCTAATCATCTGCTTGAAAAGAAGGAAACATAGAACATACCTACAAGCAAATTCTTACGAGGGTTAGACTCAAATCATTGTGTTTTATGCAGTTCAAACATAGAGTATGCATGCAAATTCACTCATTCAAAATTCAAAGAGAAAATTAATCAACAAGATGGTGCAAATTGAATAACGAGGGAATTTCACATCTAAAAGCTAGACCAAACCTACAAGCTTAGTTTTTTGAGCCTGAAATATATGATAATTAGCTTTTGGTAATAAGGTCTAGTTTGCTATTAGATGTTTCTAGCAACTTACATTCACTAAATTGGATAACAGATGGTCATTCCACAACATCAGTTCTAGATTAACAAGAAGCAGAAACAAATTTGGATTCTATCTTAAAAAAAAAAAAAAAAAAAAAATCATCATTGGAGCATAGTAGTGTTTTCTTTAATATTTGAAATAGATTTTGAGTGCATGAATGCAAGTGATGTTTTGGGTTAGGTTTAATGATCACACTGGACTACAAAGTACTGGTACAATAATTCCAATGATCTAATTAATCAGTTGGAACCTTCGTCTGAAAATAGATCTTACAATGTGAAAAAGGAGTTTTTTTCTATCCAATGGAATTTTTTTGACAAGTTCCAAATCTTCAGGGAAAATTTGAGTCCAAAGTTGGGGGATGGCAAGAATATCAATTTCTGGCAGGACAAATGGCTTGATGAGAGTCTAGTTGCAGATTTTTCCAACTTTTAGATATTAAGGATGGAAATGTGGCTAATCTTCTCCGCATAGGTGATCATGATGGTTCTTTGCAACTTAATTTTAGAAGAGCTTTTTTTGTATAGGAAGAAGACGACTTTTCAAACCTGTTCCCTTAAGGTTGTGTTTGGAGTATGGATTTGGGTAAGGATTTGAAAAGGGCAAGGGAAAGGGAAAAGGAAAAGGAAAATGTGGGTGAAATGTAACTATATTTCATTCACATTTTATCTACATTTTTCGCTTTTCTTTTCCAAATCTCTATCCAAATTCATGATCCAAACACAACCTAAGTGATAGGTGTTTGGTCTTGAAACAAAATTATGGGTGTTCTCAGCACTGTAGGAATCTTTCAAACATTGGAGTTTTTTTGGCTGAGTGCAGCAAGGAGATGGGAATTTTTTCAGCATCAATTGCTGCTGGTGTTTTGTTTGCAGCATTTGCTACTTGCTTTATTTGGCTTTGTTTTGGTTCTTGTTTGGTGCTACTCCCAATTTTGATTGGAATTTGTTCCCTTTTTTGTTGCTTTAGCCTTGGCCTTTTGTCTCCACTGATGTATTCATTTGTGCACCTTGTACCTTTCTTCGACATCAATATATTTTATTTTTGCCGATCAAAAAAAAAAATCTAGAAACGCATAAGCCTCTTTTGCACTTCTAGTATCAAGAGGAAGGACAAGAATAAATCTCACATTACTAATTTACTATTAAAAACAAAGAAAAAGAATTATGAAATAAAAATGAAATGAAACAATAAAAGTGAAAATGGTTGTTAGCAAGAACAACACTCCCATTCAAACTCACAAAAGCAACAAAAGCCACCATATAATGCAAAGAATGTACATTCCAATAAGAGGTCTCTCATTAAATAAACAACCATGCAAAGTATTCAATGTCAAATGAATTGAGTATCAAATGTTGAATCATTTATCACAGAGAAGGTTCCTGCCCATTTTTTTGGCTCTTGTACTGATGTATTGTCCAATTGGGTGAGTTAGGATTTTATGGGAAAGATTGTAGTTTTAGAATTGTCTATCCTAATGTCTACTGTTTATTGGATTCTTGTTTATCATCTCTAATAAAATATTATTTCTTCTTCGGTAATCAAAAAAAATAAAATAAAATAAAGTAAAAAGAATGTAATGTTAAAAGGGTGTTGTAAGCTTTGCAACCAAAAAGCAATTGGCACTAATGATTTACACAGTTAATTTGATCATGTGTTAGATTGGTAAGCAAACTCAAGTATCCTGGGTAGACGATGCTACTTTAAATACATTCTTCGCTAATGTTGTTAATCAAAAGAAAGGGGAAGGAGAATGGAACATTATACTCTGACTAAGCATCAACCAACATACTGTAGTTTAGGTATAAATGAAACATTATAAAGTTTGATTTAGGAGGTAAGATTTAAAAAATAGAAAAGAAAGAAACACAAACACCCATTGAAAAATTGATATTCATGAGTAACTAAAATCAATAAAATAAGTTCTTCACTAATATTACATAACACCTAATCTACTAGATTACAAACACCCATAAGTCATGATTAAACATGGAAATAAAAAGCTAAGCCAGAGATAAGCAAAATTAAATTTTGATTAAAAATAAAAATAAAAATAAAAAATCCAACCAAAATGCTTTTAAGTAATTAGGCCAATTCACAAATTTTCCAAAATAATTGAATTGCATCAAATCAAAATGCAAAAGGAAGAAAGAAATTAGCTCACACAAAATATTGATGCAAGCAGCTTCCTCTGAGGTGATTTTGATGGTGCATCTTCTAGACAAAGAAAAAATTTTCCTGCAATATATGCAAGTGAATTTCAAAATGAATATATATATATTCTCATAATTTATTACAATGATTACATAATAACGCATTATCTACACTATATATATATACATTTTTTCATTTTTTATTTGTAAATTCTTAAGTAATCCTCGTCTCTCTCTCTCTCTATAGACACAAACACAGTCACTGATGGGTTAAAACACTACATAAATAGATAAAACACATATATAGTGAAAGACATTAAGGTGTTAGAAAACAATTTGAGCTAGACGATGGCAATGGTGAGGAGTTTTCCCTCAGTGATGTAGTAAAAAAATGAGCGATAAAAGACTTGATAGAGGGAGAAGTGGAGGAGGTTGTTGATGTGTTGGGATGTGAATCATTTGGGACCTTGATGGAAAAATTATGCAAAATCAACAACAAATATTGAGAAACTGAAATTTAAGTTCTAAATAGAAACCCATAAAGTCATCAAATCAAATAAATTGTTCAGTTAACATAAGTGGATGAAAAGAAATAGAGCCAAAGACAGAGTGAACAACCACCATTCGTTTACATGTCATATGATCTACCAATCAATAAAATCTAATTAGTTTTATACAGAATAACTTAAATTTTGTAGCTCGATCAATGTCCACATTTTGAAGGGAAAAAAAAAAGGCAAAAAATAGTGCACTACCTCAAAATAGACAAGATAAAAAAACTCCTAATATTAAGCATAGAATCCCAAAGACCTCAGCATAGAATATGATCAACAAAATTAATTTTTTTAGCTCAAATTGTAAGCCAAATTGCAGAATAAAAATGAAAAAAAAAAAAAAAACTAATGAGAAAGAAATACCAAGAAACAAATATAATCTACCGAAAATACATAACAAACCTCAAATCACCCTTGTGTAAGATCCCTCAAGATCTGCCGGATGTTACATAACACACAAAAAATAGAACCAAAAAAAAAAAAATTGAACAAATAAGATAATAACAAATTTGAGCCGGGAGAGGGGGGAATCAACAACCAATGAAAGAAATATATCAAGCACGATAATAACACAAAAATTAAAATCATAGATACGTATGAAGATTTATACATATCACTATACAACTCTAAACATTACCTTCACATCATGAGTATTATAAGTATCTACAAACTAATATGAATAAATTTAACAACATATAAAAAGGTCGAACCAGAGAAACAACAATTAACATAACAACATAACATGAATATAAATTTTTGCTTACAACAACCTTACACTAAGAAAAAACAACAAAGAGCATCTCCAGCCCTTACCCTTTACCCATATAAGATTGAATTTCAGAATAAATACAATATTAACCCTAAAGAAAGCCGAACACCAATGTCAAACCAAACTTGGACTTAACCTTTGTTAATTTACTGCTTGGGAGAAAAAATAAAAACAAAACATAAACAAAAGCAAGAAACAAAAACGAAAAAAAAATAAAGAACAAAAAAACGAAAAAAATCAAAAGAAAAAACAAGAAAAAAAATCAAAACATAAAAAATAAATGAAAAAAAAACCAACAAAAATGAAGAAAGTCAAACACCATTTTCCCCTATAAACAAATAATAATAATAATAATAATAATAATAATAATAATAATAATAATAATAGAACAAAGTGATATACTTTACCTAAAGATAAAAAGATGAAGAAATCCTAATTTATTAGGTAGGATCCCAAAAAAACAGTATACGTATTTTTATTTTTTTCTATTTCCCTTGCATCATCTTTAGTCGATTTAGGTATAAAACATCATATTATTCAGTTGGGATTATGATTTGAGGCCCAAAAAAAGGGGTAAAATTAGGGTTTGGTCCTTGCAATTTTTTTTTGCAACTCACAAAAACTATTCCAAAAAAACTATTTTCACAAGAAGGGAAAACCGATGAACAGGGAAGAAAAAAAATTAAAAACAAATATCATATATTGTATGTATGAAAACCCCAACTTCTGAAAAGCGAACCTGAACGATGGAAGAGGGGAGTGTGAGAACTCTGGCAGAAGGGAGAAGTGCAAGAGCTCGTTTGCTGCTTAGCTGCCTCAGGCAGATGTCGACGGTGGCGGTAGTCACCGGTGGGTCTTCCTCCTTCGTCTCCTTCGATTTCTTCTCTCTGTCTCTCTTCTCTAGGCAACACAAGCATGATTTGTGTTTTGTTGGTTTGGTTTGTTTTTAGGCTTTATTATAAGTAAAGACCAAGAGGCAAAACAGACATTTCAACACATGAGATGTTACTGTTCATTCGAGGCAGAAAACACTGTTCACTATAGATCGGTGCTTTATATATATTGCATAGAAAACAATAAATAAATAAATAAATAAATACTAATAATAATAGTGGGTGTGATAGTAAAATAAATAAAGAATTTTCTATTGATATATGATAAAGTATAATTTAATTAGGGATTAATTTGTTTATATAGTTATATTAGAAAACTGGGCTAAAGTGTAATTATCACAAATATTCATTAAGATAAGTATAAATCCATGGTGATTTATGATCAAATCTGGAGAGGATTTGAGTTGTGCCACGTGTTGGCCTCAGGGTGCTTTTGATCAAGATCAGTGGAAAGAAAAGGGAAGAAAAGGGAAAAAAAAGGGAGAGGCACGTAAGTTACTGGAAGTAGGAACTTATAGTAGGAAGGTTGTGATAGTAGAGTAAGGCTAAAGGTCAATATTAAGGTGAGTTATATTATACATTGAGTCACCATAATATATTTTACGTATGTTTTGACTTACCATAATTTATTTTATACAAGTTATATTTTATGAGTTATATTAATACAAGTTATTCTTTATAAGTTATATTAATATTTCAATTGCGTTGATTAATTTTTGAACTCTATTTGTTTAAAATGAAACCCATGGATATATTTGTTTAAATTTTAAAGAATATTTGACTATAACCTTATAAACAATTATGTTTTGTAAGTACCACCACGGGAGTCCTATGCCTTAGGGGATTTAAATAACCATTGGCCTCTGTTTGACCACTTTGTGGTCTTCTATTTGTCATGGATCCATTGACCTCTGTTCTGAATGTTACTCTTGTGACCTCTATTCTGTTCTGTTCTGTACTGTGGATATAGTTATTTATTTATATAATTTATGTATTTCAGTTTCTGCCACTTAAATGATTTATTTACCAAATTAAGTCATGTAAATGTTTTGGCTTAACTAACTATTCATGGTTATTTTGTATTCCCTATACTCTTGGCATAATATTTCTCACTCTGCTGTGTGCTTATAGCTATTACCTTTTCAAATGATGAGATGCAAGGATGACCCATAACCTCGTGTAGTGGAACTTGTGCAAGAAATTGAGACGGATCTGCTAATTTGTTTTTCTTTTCTTGCTGTTGTTTTTTCTAATGGCCGGTTGCCACATAATAAAATAATAAAAGCCTATGGATGTCCTTTTTTTAAAATAACAGAATGAAGTAACTTTCTGTTTAATTATTTTTATTTCCGTTTTCCTCCGCCTACGCCGTTTAATTTGCTACGATTAAAATAAGTTAGTAAGTTACGATTCTAACCCTAAGCCCCCAGGGTTGGGTCGTGACATGGAAATTGTTATTTATGTAACAATATAACATCAGTTAGATAATGATTACAAGAGGAAGAAGAAAAAAAAAAAACCACATGATATTCATATCAAATTTGGGTTTTGATCCATGTGGTAAAACCATCATTCTTTACATTTCTTCACCTGAAAGGGGTTTTATCAGTTATAAACACATGGCAGGGTGAGAAATATTATATTGAGCGCAAGAGGGCATAAAAATCACCATGGATAATTATTTAGGCTAAACGATGAATAGTTTGGTTTGAATGAATTATTTTTAATAACAGACATATAACACAAAAACCATATAAACAAAATAATTATAACCACGATACAGAACAGAACAGAGGGTCAATGGATCCATGACAGACAGAGGGTCACGAAGTGACTAATCAGAGGGCCAAAGGTTATTTAAGTCCCCCAAGGCATGAGACTATCAGAGGGTCACTAAAGTGACAATTCAGAAGGCCTATGATTATTTAAGTCCCTAAAGCATGAGACCTTCGTGGTGGTACTTATTCAAAACGAATGTTTGTAAAATCATTGTCAAGTATTTTCTAAAATTTAAACAAACATATTCATGGGTTTCAATTTAAGTAAATAGAGTTCAGAAAATAATTCACGTAATTGAAACATTAACATAACTATAAAGCATAAATTATATAAAATAATTTGTTGTAACTCAAGACATATATAAAACATATTATGGTGGCTAAAGCTATATTATAACTCACTTAAATAGTGATTCCTAATCTTGCTCCTATTCACCACGAGCTGACTTCCACTATGGTTATGTTTGTACGTGGTTGTTGTTGTTGTTTTTTTTTTTTTTTTTTTTGTGTGTATTTTTCCTTGTTCTCCTATTCACAGCACCTCTCCCCCTTTTATACTAAGTTATCATACTTGCTTAGCACGTTCTAGGGTGACACGTAGCCAACACGTCGCCTCTCTATGCTACAACCTTCATAATACTCTAGAAATGAAACTTATCCCTCAGATATGAAACTTATCCTTCAAATGGATAAGTTTTAATAGTTGTTTAATTATCCTTGAGCACAAATTCTAACATAATTAAACTTTAATGATTAGATTGCATTTTAGCACACACCATTTAAATATTTTCCTAGTATTTTGTTTTACTTTTTATTTTATTTATTTACTTTTTTTTATATATTTTTTAAAATTAATTAAACAATTAAGGTGTCACATTTCTCCCCTCCTAAATAGAAGTTTGTCCTCAAACTTGACGTACCTTGGTTTTCAAAGAGGTGTGGGTATTTGGCTCGCATTTGGTATTCAGTTTCCCACGTAGCTTCTTCGACACGATGGTTTCGTCATAAAACCTTGACAAAAGGTATAGTCTTGTTTCAGAGAATTTGATCATGATGATCAAGAATCTACACTGGTTGTTCTTCATAAGAGAGATCTTCTTGAACTTCGAGGCTCTCCTAATTGACAACATGTTCTGGATCTTGAAGATATCGTCAAAGCATCGAAACGTGAAATACATTGTGAACTCGAAGATATCGTCAAAGCATCAAAACGTGAAATACATTGTGAACATTGGACAGTTCTGGTGGAAAAGGAAGACGGTATGCTACAGGGCTAATTCTCTCCAGTATTTCAAATGATCCGACGTAACGCGCATTCAACTTTCCTCGTTTTCCAAACCGAATGACTCCCCTTGTTAATGAGACCTTTAAGAAAATGCGCTCTCCTACTTGAAATTCCAAATCTCGTCTTCGTGCATCCGCATAGCTTTTTTGGCGACTTTGAGCTATACGAATTCGTTGTTGGATGAATTAAATCTTATCACTCATTATTTGCACGATTTCAGGGCCTAATAGTTTCCTGTCTCTGACTTTTTCCCAACATAGAGGTGACCGACATCTCCTTCCATATAATGCTTCGTATGGTGCCATACCAATGCTTGCTTGATAGCTGTTGTTATAAGCGAATTCCACTAAAAGTAGGTGTTCATCCCAATTACCCTTGAAGTCCAACATGTACATCCGTAGCATGTCTTCCAAAGTCTAGATTGTTCTTTCGGATTTCCCATCAGTTTATTGGTGATAAGCAGTGCTAAACTTCAGTGTTGTTCCCAAAGCTTCTTGCAATTTGTTCCCGAAGTGAGATACGAAGTGGAGGTCTCGGTCAGACACGATTGAAACTAGGGTACCATGCAATTGAATGATTTCTTTGATGTATAGAGTGGTGAACTTAGTAAGGGAGTATGTGACTTTGATTGGTAGGAAATGCGCCGACTTCGGCAATCGGTCTACTATAATCCATATCGTATCATTCTTTGAAACTGACTGTAGTAGCCCGACCACAAAGTCCATAGTAATGTGTTCCCATTTCCATTCAGGAATAAGGAGTTGTTGTAGCATTCCTGCAGGTCTCTGATGTTCTGCTTTAACACGTTGACATTGCAAGCATTTGGAGACGTGGCTTGCTATGTCTTTTTTTATTCCTGTCCACTAGTAGTGTTCCCTCAAATTGTGATACATCTTGGTGTTGCCAGGGTGGACTACAAACCTCGACCTATGAGCCTCGACTAATATATTTTTATTAAGTGCTGGAATGTCGGGTACGCAAATTCGATTTCGAAATTTTAGCATCCCATTGCTTATAGTGAAGTCAGAATTAGGAGTAGTTTTTTGTTCCTTGTACTTTTTCTTCAAAAAATTATCTTCACATTGGCGTGCTTTAATTTCTTCAATCAATGTGGGTTCCACGATTACGTTGGCGAATAGTCCATTGATCTTGCGGAGGAGGAGGATACATGTCAAACTTCTGGTAGTCTTTCGATTCAATGCGTCTGCTACCACGTTAGCTTTGCCCGGATGGTGATGGATCTCAACATCGTATTCTTGCATAAATTCTAGCCATCAACGTTACTGCATATTTAGTTCCTTCTGCGTAAACAGATATTTAAGACTCTTGTGATTTGTGTAAATCTTGCAGGTTGCACTGTAGAGATAATAGCGCTAGATCTTGAGGATGAAGATTGCTGCAACCAATTCTAGATTGTGAGTTGGGTAGTTTTTCTCGTGAGTCTTTAGTTGTCGCGGGGCATATGCATTGACTTTTCCATTCTGCATAAGAACGCAACCCAAACCATTGTATAAGGCATCGTTATAAATTACGAACCCATCAGTTCCCGTAAGGAGTGCCAGTATAGGAGCTGTCACAAGCCTGTTTTTCAAATCCTGGAAAAAACGTTCCTGTTTGTTAGTCCATTCAAATGGTGTGTTCTTCCGAGTTAGCTAGGTCAAGGGTGATGCTATCTTCGAGAAATCTTGAACGAAGCATTGATAATAGCTGGCTAGACCTAAGAAGCTTCGAATTTCGGACACGTTAGTAGGTCGTGGCCAATCCACGATTGCTGTAACTTTTTGGGGGTCAACCGAGATGCCATCTTTGTTGATGACGTGACCGAGGAAGTGTACACTAGTGATCCAGAATTCGCATTTCTTCAACTTGGCATAAAGTTTGTGATCACGTAGTGTTTGCAGCACTGTTCGTAAGTGTTGCTCATGATCCTTTGGTGACTTGGAGTATACAAGAATGTCCTCAATGAAGACGATGACGAACTTATTAAGATATGGTTTGAACACTCGGTTCATGAGGTCCATAAAGGCCGCTGTAGCATTTGTGATGCCAAATGGCATGACAAGAAACTCATAGTGCCCGTAATGTGTTTCAAAGGCCGTCTTCTTGATGCTTTCCGTTTTGACTTCTAGTTGATGATAGCCGGAACGCAAGTTGATTTTGGAGAATACTTGGGCGCCTGGAAGTTGATCAAACAAGTCGTTGATTCTTGGCAAGGGCTATCAATTCTTGATGGTGACTTTGTTCAACTCCTGGTAATCGATGCATAACCTCATCGTGCCATCCTTTTTCTTTACGAATAGTACTGGAGCTTCCTATGGTGAGGTACTTAGTCGAATGAAGCCTTTGTCGAGGAGTTTCTGAAGTTGGGTTTTTAGTTCCTTCAATTCCGTCAACGACATGCGGTAAGGGGTTTTGGACATCGGTTTTGTATTGGGTTGAGTGTCAATAGTGCATTTGATTTCTTGATTAACTAAGGTACCATGTAACTCTTCAGGGAAAACATCAGGAAATTCTCAAACAACAGGTATTGAATCGAGTGTTGGGTCTATTTGTTGGGCATCGATCACATAACAAATACGACCACCACAACCTTTTCTCAAAAGTTACTGGGCTATCACGAAGGATATCAAATACGGTGGGGTAAAAGCTCAAGTTCCTTCGAAAACTAGCTCGCATTGGTCGGGTAACCAAAGAAAGACCTTTTTGGTCGTATAGTCAATAGAGGCATGGTTGGCAGCAAGCCAATCTATTCCTAAGATTATGTTGAAGCTATTAATGCGAAGTGGAATCAGATCTACATACAAGGTTTCATCTTTTAAGGATATAACATAGGACTTGTATACCTTTGTACTAAGCGTGGAGACACCAGATGGAAAAGCCACAGATAATGCATGTCCCAATGGTTCAGGTGTTGATGTTAACTTGGGAACAAAGTGTGGTGCAACGAAAGAATGAGTGGAACCAGAGTCAAAGAGAACATGAGCTAAGTGACCACAGACAGAAAGTGTACCTGTCACAACGTTCTCCGTAGCATTGGAATTTCCGGGTACTAATGCCAAAGCTCTCCCTTGGCGCTTTTGTTCCTTTTTTCCTTCTGTAGCAGTTCCTGGTTTCTGAACTAGTTTCGGAGGTACCCATCATAGAGTTGGTGAATTTTGGGCAGTCTTTCATCACATGGCCAACTTGGCCATATCTATAACATGCTCCTATTGCCTGATAGCACTATCCCTTATGAGCCTTTCCTCAACTCGGACAATTTGGAATGGTGTTACCCCTGGGAATAGTAAAACTTTGGTTGGCTAAACCAGTTGAGCTAGGAGATCCAGGATTTACTTTCTTTGGTGGAGCTGCCCTTGATCCTCCGACTGGTTCCCAAAACCACTTCTTTTGACTCATTCCACTTGAACGTGCAGTTTTAATTCCTTTTTCAGCGATATATGCTCAATCCACCACCTCTGCATAGGTTGGTAGTTTCAGAACCTCAACCCTATCTTTGATTTTCGCATCTAATCTTGCTTCGAATTTCCTTGCTTTTCGGGCTTCTGTCGGAATAACATATGGTGCAAATCGTGCTAGTCGCGTGAACTTACTTTCGTATTCCGCCAACGATATTGTTCCTTGCCTTAAATGTAGAACTCAGATGCCTTCTACTCCCATAGTGATTCTGGAAAATACTTTTCATAGAACACCTATAGAAATCTTGCCTAAGTCACAATCTCTTCCTTTTCTAAGGTAAAAAGCTACCATTCCTGCGCATCTTCCTTGAAAGTAAAAGTGGCGAATGATACTTTTTGTTCTTTTGTGCAAGGTAGGGCACGAAAAATCTTTTCTATTTCTTTAACCCAAGCTTCAGCTAGCAATGGGTTTGAGCCTCCTGTGAACGTAGAAGGTTCCAGGTCTTGGAATTGTTTAATCGTAGTTGTCCCTTCACGATGTTCTAGTAACCCATTGTTTTGCAAGGCTTGTAAAAAACTAGTGACAGCTCTTTCCACAATCTTTTCCATTGCATCGGCTCCATAGGATGATGATCCGGTACCATTTCCATCATTAGCCATAGCTATAAAATAGTTTCAATAAACGTGTTGCATGATTTCCTATTAAAAACATATTCACATAATCTACAAAACATAAATAATGTATACATTATTCACAAAACACCGGTTTTATTTATGTATAATGATGTTGGTACATCACTTGTAGTTATGTCAATTTAGTGCCTAACCCTCCATGACAAAACGGGTTAGAACTAGGTCATGGTCAGCTCACTTGGACACCAAACACAAGGAAAAAGAAAAACACAAAAACAACAAAAGAAAGGATTTTGTTATAAGGATCTTAGGTTGAAAACAGCCATGGGTACTTGTTGGCTGTATAAATTGTAAAAGCTAATCACAATTCAACACATGGAATGAGAAGGGCAATTTGGGAAGGCAATATAAATCGCCAACTATAGTTAGACACGTGTCAACCCATACTGGCAATAATGGGTCTGCATAGCACTGGAATGATTAAAGGATATAAGGTGATGTGGCCCATCGGTTACTCACAAGGTTCAAATTCAAAATTAGGAGGGAAGTTTAACTGCAGAGATGGTGTAATGGAGCTAACTGTAAGGAAGCATGCTTAACTATCATGGAGGGATGCTTCGACGGTTATAAGCTCATTTCGACAGTTATCATTGAGAAGTATAAATAGCAGAGAAGGCCCCAAGAAGATGGACCCAGACTCGGATCTAGAAACCATTTTATTTACTTTATTTTCCTTCCAGTTTTTACATTGTTCTTTACATTTCTGTACTTCAAATTCTTGTATTGCACTTTATTCATAGGAGTAGTTTCAAGTATCTTGTTGCTGTAAACCTCTACGAGGTTGGATCAGATCGTTGTAAGTTTTTCATTTTTATTTAATGAAATGCTGCAATTATTCTTTATTTAATTATTGTTTACCAAATTCTCCTAAACAAGCCACCAGTAAAAGTCCTCTTCATTGAGGTTGAAAGAACTGAAACACAATCGTCTGATAATATAATTGGTTGGCAATTAATCTTCTGTAAGGACTGATTGATCCTTGCTGGCACGCTTAAAATTACAATACTAACCTTCGAAAGCTAAAAAGCCAATAATACTACAGTTGCATGTGATGATCAAACTCCCAACCGTTTTGCTCGATGCCAAAGCATCGCCATACCACCTCCACTCGGTACACGGGGATGTCTGCCTCGTAACCCCACAGCTGTCGTCCCGTGATACGCACAGGTACCTCCACATACGTCATAATATCACCAAAGTCAACCGTCTGAGTATCAATTAGGTTTTGAGGGAGAGGGACTCTTGCTTGAATGTGATCACTTAAGAAGGAATTTCCTCGTAGAGCCATAAACTCTGAAGGTAAAGGTGCCACTAAATAACGAGGATATCCCTGACTCGAGGCCATGCCTACTACCCGTGTAGGTCCCAAAAACTTGTCTATGGTATTTATAGCGTCAACCCTCCACCACCATATGTCTACTTATGTGGGGACGGCCCTTAAATATATTGGTCGGCCCATAAGTCGGTTGAGGGTCGGGTCTGCCTACCTAACTATTGCTTCTGAATCGCCTATTTCCTCTAGTAAGTTTGGAACGTAACTATTATTTTCAAAAATTCCTTCAACGTCCGGGGGATGAGGCCCGTACCAAAAAGAGTCGCCAACGTTAAGTTCTAACATTGCCTGTACCACAAGATGCCCAACTTAGCTATAGAACTAAGAAAAGACTTATCACTATAAGGACTAAGGTAAGACTATAACCATAAGGACTAAGGTAATATTTTTTTTTTCTTATCTTGTTTTTCTAATGGTACGCGTGTCTTCTAATTTAATGGTTTTTTTTTTTTAAGCCATTGCTCTAATACCACTTTGTCACGACCTATCCCAATGACCAGGGCTAGATTTGCAACTAACTAATTCTAAAATTCCTTAGAGTAATTCCAAGTAATTAAGTTAAATAATACAGTGAAATAAAATAAAAGGGGTAAATAAATATCCGATGCGTACATGGAAATTGTTATTTATGTAACGATATAACATTAGTCAGATAATGATTACAAGAGGAAAAAAAAACCGCATGATATTCATATCAAATTTGGGTTCTGATCCATGGGGTAAAACCATCATTCTTTACATTTCTTCACCTGAAAGGGGTTTTAACAGTTATAAGCACATGGCAGGGTGAGAAATATTATACTGAGCGCATGAGGGTATAAAATCACCATGGATAATTATTTAGGCTAAACGATGAATAATTTGGTTTGAATAAATTATTTTTAATAACAGACATATAACACAAAAATCATATAAACAAAATAATTATAACTACGGTATAAAACAGAATAAGGTCAATGGATCTATGACAGACAGAGGGTCACAAAGTGACTAATCAGAGAGTCAAAGGTTTTTTTAAGTCCCCCACGACATGGGACTGTTAGAGGGTTACTAAAGTGACAATTCAGAGGGCCCATGATTATTTAAGTCCCCAAGGCATGAGACCTCCGTGGTGGTACTTATTCAAAACGAATGTTTGAAAAATCATTATCAAATATTTTCTAAAATTTAAACAAACATATCTATGGGTTTCAATTTAAGCAAATAGAGTTCAGAAAATAATCCACGTAATTGAAATATTAACATAACCATAAAGTATAAATTATATAAAATAATTTGTGGTAACTTAAGACATATATAAAACATATTATGGTGGCTCAAGGTATAATATAACTCACTTAAATAGTGATTCCTAATTGTGCTCCTGTTCACTACGATGTCACGGCCTTGGTTGTTTCCAAGTTATCCATGCGGCACTTAGACAATCTCAAGTCTTACTTGATGATGCTAAGTCAGCCTAACTAACAAACTTGTAGGAAAGAGAAGTTAGAGGAACACAAGAGAGTTTGAGAGAATGCCTTGTATTCACTTAGGAGAAAGCTTTACAATTCTTGGATCATTGATGGAGCAAATGAGCCTCTCTCCTATTTATAGGCATCTTAGGCATTCTCTAGAATATTCCAGAGCATACAAGAAAAGGACTATGAAGAAGCTTCTCATGGAAGTTTTTCTTATCCTACAAGAGGGTTCTAGAATCCTTCCTAAAAATAACTATACCAAACATCTACCTCATTCTAGAGGTAGGTACAATGATCTTTTACTACCTCCATTTCTCTAGGAGGTTCTAGAAGCTTTTATTGTTTCCATCCTTCTAATATTCACTTGAATATTCTAGAACCTCTTTCTAGATCCTTTATGTATATTATAGAATTATGTATCATATTCTTATATTTTCTCAAGTCTTCCAGGAGCTTCTAGAATATTCCATTAGCCTCCCTTCCTTGAGATTTCCTTTTGGTAGGCGATTTTGTCTGGGTAAGTTGGCGGGACGTGACATTCTCTCCCACTCATGCTCGCGACGCCCTCGTCCTGCATTCTTCCTCGAAGTCGTAGGTTTTCTCCTTGACTTACGCCTTCTTAGATTTGCTTTGTCCACTTGCCTTATTGATGACTTAACAACTGTGCACGTTGATGGACTATCTTTTGTAGAGCCAGTCATCTTCTTGACAAGTGGTATTAGAGCCAGCCTAGGGGCACTGGATGGGAACGGTACGTGGGACTTACACCAAGCACCTTCATTGTGGGGTTCGCACCAAGGGTGGTGTCCGCGTGGGGCGGGTTTCCCGTAGGTAGGGGAACGAACAAGCATGGAGGCAGGCAGGGTAATGTCCCCCTGACGAGGGCGTCAGGGACTGGCGATGGTAGCATGTCACGTACCGACTCATTGGGGGTGCGAGTTCTACATCAAACACCTTGCAAGCGCATTAGTTTGTGAGCAGCAAGGCAGACAAGGTAGATCCCTATCGCATCTCCTGGGTTGGTCCGTGGGCATAATGCACGGGGGTATGCAGTACCACTCGTGGAGCCGACTTCTTGGGAGGATGACAAGCGCCCAGTCCGTGACAGCGAGCTGACTTCCACTATGGTTATGTTTGTACGTGGTTGTTGTTGTTGTTTTTTTTTTTTGTGTGTATTTTTCCTTGTTCTCCTATTCACAGCACCTCTCCTCTTTTTATACTAAGCTATCATACTTGCTTAGTACGTTCTAGGGTGACACATAGCCAACATGTCGCCTCTCTATGCTATAGCCATCATGATACTCTAGAAATGAAACTTATCCCTCATATATGAAACTTATCCTTCAAATGGATAAGTTTTAATAGTTGTTTAATTATCCTTGAGTCCAAATTCTAACATAATTAGACCTTCGTAATTAGATTGCATTTTAGCACATACCATTTAAATATTTTCCTAGTATTTTGTTTTACTTTTTTTTTGTTTTACTTTTATATATATATATATATATTTATTTTTTTAAAAATTAATTAAACAATTAAGGTGTCACAAATAAGTTTTCATTGTGTTCATTATCATTTTAATAAAGGTAATGTTAAGGTTCACATCATCATTGTATCAAATTACACAACTACAAGCCTCAATTTTTAATTTGAATACAGACATAATGTGAATGTTCACAATAAAATATATGAATGTGAATGTTCACATGAATTTTGGAATATAGATAAAGACACTATGATTTCAAAGTGTTAATTACAAATATGGAATGGTGATATTAAAGTTCACATCGAAATTGCATTGCCCACAAATCACATTAAGCTAATGATTATGTGTACATAATTGTAAAGCAATTAACAACAATGTGAAGGTTCACATTGATTTTTTAATCTCTAAAAATATGACTACATCAACATTGCATTAACCACAAACCACGATTTATGTGTGTACACAAACATAAAGTATAATTTATGCACAATCAAATTATTAATGTGAATATTAACATCACGAATAAAACATCAAATAAATTAATTTAGTCACATTAAACCAATAACTATGTGTACATAATTATAAAACAACATAAACCAATATGAATATTAACATTGACTTCGTAGTAGCAAATATTATGACAATATACTATTGTGTCTTATTAAGCACAATCAAAATAAGTAATTATGGTTCTTTTGTTCAATGTATTCTAATGTTTACAAAATCGCAAATGATGTGAGATTCATATTCATCTTTTTCTTGCTGATGTAAAATGTGTCTTTGGATGCCTTGCACGTCTCTAGCACGCATACGATGACATCATTGAATTTCATGCATTTGTCGAAGTCAACTTTATCGGTCCTCAAAACATCAAACAACTGCCAAAATGACGTTTTCTTCGAACAATCTAGCTGAGGATCTAAGAACTTGGTGTTCATCATCAGTTTTACTAATCTAATGATGTTAGATCTGTAGTTGACCTTTCTCATGTTCACTTTTTGGAGGGCTGATAGTTAACACGATGTATGTTGATGTAGATGCTTTTCTCTATTGGCACACTATCGTCTTTGACATGGTAATCATCTCTCTTCCTTTTTGTGCGAAATTTAGGAGCAACAACTGTTACATGGCATGCACATTAGTGAGTGCCTATGTGAACATTCAAATTGGTTTCAATGTAATTGGTGGGATGTGTACACATTAACATCATCACATCATTAATCAGTGTAAAGATTTACATCGCTATACTATCTACACACATGGACAATATATCAACCAATTATTTTATTATTTTCTCAAAAAAAAAGGCAAAAAAAAAGTGAGGGTTCATATCTGTTGAACACCATCAACAAAATAACAAAAACAATCACAAAAATGGGGCAAAAATAATGGTTGCATTTGGTTTAGTTTTGGAATCATTATTATCTTTTTGGAGTTGTGATTTGAGTGTGGAATTGTGAGTTGAGTTTTGAAAATAGAAAATTTGTTTGGCTATAAGTTTTGAAAAGTGTTTTGAAAGAAATTTTTGAATTTTAAATTTTGAAAATAGCGGATTGGGTCTACCCGGTCATCCACTCGGACATCCTCTCGGACATTCGGCCGGTTGACCGGAATAGTGCAATTCTTTATTTTTATTTTTTTTTATTTTATTTGCAATTGCAACTTGTCATTTGAAAAAATATATATTTGTTTTATATATTTTTAAATATAGAAATTATTTTTTTTTAGATTTTTTTATAAAAATAATTTGACAATCCCATCACTAACCATCTTCAACACTATATCATCAAAAGAGTTTTGAATTGACTTTTGAATTGTGTGTTTGGTTATGAGTTTTGAAATTAATTTTTGAATTAAGTTTTGAATAATTTTGAGTTGTGGGTTTGGTTATGAATTTTGAAAAGTGATTTGAAAATTTTGCCATTTTGCCTTTGGAATCATGATTGCAAAGGCAAACCAAACACAACCAATAATTATCACCGCTTAAGAATAAGAATGTCCACATAGTGTCACTGTTCACATGATGTGAAACATAATGAACACAATGAAAAAATTGTAAACATATCACATAAAATCATGATTGCCTTGAGCATAACCACAATGTAAATATTCACATGAAACATGCTAAGAACAAATAAAATAATACAAACATATTACATGAAACCATTATTGCTACACTGTTCATAGTTGACATAAATGTAAATATGAAATAAATTATCAAGAATGGGGATAACAGAGTGTGAACATTCATATGATACAAACAGTCACAAAATATCATCACAAACAGCCAAATATATGTTGTGAATACTCACATGGATAATATATCAGGTTACTATTTCATTTTTTCTTGAAAATAATCAAAAATTTGGGGTTCACATCACTTGAGCGCCATCAACAACACTAATAAGAACAACAATCACAAAAATGGAGAAAATAATAATATAATAATATGAAATAATAACATATTACAATCACTTAACAAACATAATGTTTACATGATGCAAATGTTGACATCACTACATTATCATAGAACATGGACAATATATTAGACACCTATTTCTCTGTGTTTTGGAGGGAAAAAAAAAAGGGGTCAAAAATGGATGATTTACATCAACATCAACAAAAACAACAATCACAGAAAAATGAAAAGAATAACAATCACAGAAAAATGAAAAAAATAACAACAATAATATGAACAACACATGCAAAAGTTTACATTGAACCAAATAATCATTCGATGATTATACAAACAAAAGAGGGAAAAATATGGGCGCTTACGTTTGGTCTACATCTAGTCGACCGATGTAAACTTTCACAGAGTTGATTCTTCACTTCGGAGTAGGGTTTCAATCGCCGACAACGACGTGACGGTGGTGGGATGCAGAGATGATGCAAGTCGCGATGGAGGATTCAAATGATGTGACAATGAGAACTGCTATAGAATATGAGGTTTTTCAAAATGCTTTCCGTAGATTTTGTGATTTGCTCCTATGTTTTTGAGTTGTGACGTTTTGAATGGAAATAAAATGCTCAAAAATGTCTATGAGTGTTTTGGACAAATTACTAGGTATGAGACTGAGGGTTCGTTTGGTATGAAGGTTAAGGTTTGGGTTGGGTTCGGATTATTTTAGCCACAAAAAGACAAAATAGGCTAAAAAGCTAAAAAGATAAAATGTCTTATCCAAATTATAATCATTTCATTTTTTCTTTCACAAAAGTCAAAAAAGCCAAAAAGTCCATCTCAAATGAGACTTTTTAGCCACAGGCTAAAATAACTAAAAAAACTAAAAAACCAGCTCATATCCCAAACAAAGGCTTATTGAAATAATCAAAAACATTTTGAATTAGATAGAACAAAATACTTAATAGATGGAACAAAATACTTAAAAAGGAGATTTAGGCTATGTTTGGCATAGGCTACTTTGGCTATTTTAACTACAAAAAGACAAAATAGGTCAAAAAGTCAATAAGACAAAATGTCGCATCCAAACCATAATCATTTCATTTTTTCATAAAAATAAAAAAACCAAAGAGTTCATTCCAAACAAAACTTTTTAGTCTCAGACTAAAATAATCAAAAGACCTAAAAATCAAATGACCAACTCACATCCCAAACGAAAGCTTATAAAAAAAAAAAAAAAAAAATGCCCCATTTAAAATAATCCCCACAAAACACCTTGGTATTATTTTTTATTTTTTATTTTTTTATTACAAGAAAATCCTCCTACTCTCCCGCAGGTTTAGGGAGGTGTTCCTGTTGTCCGTTCCGAGAATGAGACTAACTTGGGAACTTGCCCCGACCTTCCAAGATAAGCTCCACTTAAATTAGGACTCGCGCAATGGGGGGAGTATTGGGCCCACACCAAGCGCTTTGGTAGCAACAACTTGAGGCTAACTTCCTAACCAACTGCGTTACGCCTAAGAGATTGGCTCAAAGGATTTCGAAGACAAGCTCCACTTAAGTCAGGATTCGCATAACGGGAGAGTATTAAGCCCACACTAAGTACTATGGTAGTAACAACTTAACGGGAGAGCATTAAGCCCACACCAAGTACTATGGTAGTAACAACTTAATTTGAGACTACCTTTCTAACTAACTGCGCTACGCTTAGGAGATTGGCCCAAAGGGTTTCGAAGACAAGCTCCACTTAAGTTATGACTCGCACAACGAGAAAGCATTAGGCCCACACCAAGTATTATAGTAGTAACAACTTAACTTGAGGCTAACTTGTTAACCAACTGTACTACGCATAGGAGATTGGCCCAAAGGGTTTTGAAGATAAACTCCACTTAAGTCAGAACTCATACAATAAAAGAACATTAGTTTACACCAAGTATTGTAATAGTAACAAGTTAAGTCTAACCTCCTAACTAAGGGGTTGTTTGGGGTGTCCTAAATAAGTGCACTTTTGGTCTTTTTGGACTAAAAAATTGAGAAAGAAAATATAGATGTTTTGGTTAATTTTTTGACTTTTTATGAAAAAATGTGTAATAAAAAATTGTAAAATTTAATTTGTAGGAGAAAATTGAATTGAGAGTTGTGCAGCCATAATTATTGATTTTTAGTAAATAATATTAACTTTTTAATTTTTTAAGTAATTTTTTAACTTATTAACTTTTACTAAACATGTCAAACTTGGCCTAAGTGTGATACCTCCAAGAGATTGGCCTAAAGGTTTCGAAATTGAGTCCTAGGATCTTAACCCTCAGGCGTCTACCAAGTTGCCAAACACCGTGGTTGACCCCGGTATTGTGCATCGCAACCTATACGGTATTAGTGCATCGCACGCTATCAGTTGAGATATTTGTACACGGCTCGGATCAGTTACAGAAAAGTTTCAGAGAGAGAGAGAGAGACAAACGCATAACCTAGACCGACGACGGTAAGTGCTCCTCCCTCATTCTCTCTCCTCTCTCTCTCTCTCTCTCTCTATATATATTGTATATATGCATATAAATTTATATAATTTATGTGACGAGCTTTGTGAAAAATAGGCAATAATCATACAAGTTGTGGGTTTTAGAAGTAGAATGACTTGGGAGAATATCTTTGACAAAATATGATTATTTGTACTAGTAAAATTTGGTTGCAAGAAACTATCTTTCTAAGGGTTTTCCTGAAGAAAAGTTGGTTTTGTTGATTTAATAAGATTTCAAGAATATATATTTAAATTTGTGTTGTGCAAATGCTAAATTGAAGATTCTGGGTAATCATTTGTTAATGTGTGTGTAACTTCTTTTCCCTATTGTGATTGGTGACAACAAATTTTAGTTCATTAGGTAAAATTTGTTACTTTTTATTTTGTCTTTATTATAAATTTTAGTAGTCAAGACTTTAAGTTGCATGTAATTGAAATGAGAATGTTGAGATCCATAGATGGGTTTACAAGAACATAGAGAATAAGAAATTAATACATTAGGAGGAAGTTAGGAGTAACACTGATTAAAGATAATGAAGGAAAGTCGGTATGGCCATGTCATGTGCAATGTAGAACTAATGCTTAGGACTATAAGGAAGAGTGAATTTATCTATCTTGAGGGTTAAAAAAATATAGGAAGGAAAAGGAGAACATGGGTTGAGTTGAGGTGGCAATTAAGAACATGGATGTGTTATCACTTGTATATCTTCTCTGATTCTTTGTTTTCTTGTGATACCTTTAATGTTATTTGAATTACAGGTTTGAAGTAATGGATGAGGAATGTAGCAAAAAACAGCTGAAGGTGAGTAATCATTATTTATTAAAGTTGTATTGGAATCTTATGTTATAGATGCCTGCAAAAGCTAAATATGAAACTCTGCTTACTGATGCTAGATTTGTTTAGACGTTGAACATGCAAAATGCAGCATTTGTTTAAACATTTGGCATGATGTTGTCACTGTTGCCCCCTGCCTTCACAACTTCTGGTTTGTAACCTAATCATGTATTTAATCAAGGCATTATTACTTGAACATGTTTGTAGTACTCAAGCCTTTGCACTTTTATTTTCAGTAACGGATGTTTCTCAGAGTGGCTAAGAAGGTCTCAAGAGAAGCATTCAAGCGTGCTTTGTCCTCAATGTAGAGCAGTGGTACAATTTGTGGGGAGGAACCATTTTCTGCATAACATTGAAGAGGTTGATCCATCTTAGTCTCTACTACTCCTGTGAATCTTGATTTTTTGTTTTGCTTTGTTTTTTGATTGGTTTGAATGGTTTTAGGAAGTAAAAACTTGTTGTTGTTGCATATAATATGTACTTGCAAAACAATATTTGGCTCATGGAATGCCCCCCTAATGCTTTGAATAAGAAGTGTTTGTGAATTAAAATTATTATTTGTACTTGTGAAAAAATGTTGGATGTATGGAAGGCTCTTTAATGGTTCGAACAGGAATTGCTAGCAAAGTTAGATTGTTTTGTTGAAAAATATTGAAAATGAATGACTCAAATATAATTTGCTGGAGCATAAGAGAGCATTGGAACTTTAGCTCTAGAGTTAAAGGAGTGCCCATATTAAATCCCTACGGTCATTTTTATCACATGTATGATATAAAAGGATATAATGAAATACTTGCTTAATAATTCAATATTTTTTGCAGCATTTATGTTCAAGATGAAGTTTTAGGAAATTTGTAGTGCACCAGATAAATGACTATAAGTACATTATCTTCTTTTTTTTTTTTTTTTTGATAACTGAAGACTATAAGTAAATTATCTCGAGAATAATCTAAAAGTACAATTTCAATGGCTTATTAGTTTTCAGATTCCAAAAAGGAACAATAAAAGCCAAAGTGAAAGGATAGGGCTTATGTACTTAAAATTTTGAAGTCGGAGAGAATTGGCTGTGGTCTGATATTTAAAATAGTGCGGATTTTCCCTTTAACTAAATTTGAAGGAAAAATTTAATGCTAATTCTAAAATTTGGAGTTTGTAGTTTTTCATATAAGAAAGCTTTCAATAAAAGGTCCATGGTAAGCAACTCGTCATTTTTGGAAGGAATAATTACAAACATCATATGAAATATAATATAGTTAATGTTTGAAGATGTTTTAATTTGGGAGACAGGGCTCCCAGCAGCTCCTCTCTTAAATTGCCCTGAGTGTAGTTTACTTATACTCAGATCTGTCGGGCTGTTTCTCCATCATATTTTCAAGTTAAATTAAAAATTCTCTTGTATCAATGTTTGTGTCACTATGGTTATAATGCTTTTCTTTTCAATCCATAATCTGCACCATGTGTATGTGTTTTAGTTTTAATTTCGAACATAAGCTTTGATTTCTTATTCTTAATGTTTGTAGAGCATGTCATGCTGTGCTCTTGTTTGGTGTTGGATTTTTGTTTTTTTTTCTTTTGTTTTGAAATATATGCCTTTTGTTCTTGCAGGATATTCTGCAAACTGATTCTTCACTAAAGCGTTCTGATGAAGAAATTGCACTTTTAGATTCCTATGCATCAGTAAAGTCGCCTCTTGTGAGTAGTATTATTCTTCGTTCCATAGTAGTTGAATTAATGATTTATTATTGTAGCATAATTATTTTGGTCAGGACCATATGTTTGTTTGCAAAATTTTTTGTACTTCTAAGTTTTTGTTGATGATGGATTTTCATATGCTAAAGTGGTGTATGCTTTATAATATGCCTTAAATTCCAATAACTGCTTTGTTCATTCAATATTGCAGTTTGTGGATTTCTTGTGAATGTTAATGTTGCAGTATTGCAACCATGTTTAGTGTTTTGTGCTTTAATTAAGCTATTTGTGTGTTGTTTATTTTCTATTTATTTTATTACTTAATGTGTCAAATTTATGAGTGACTTTTTTGTCCTTTCATGCATATTTTGATCGCATCAGTGTCTTCAGGAATTGAGTTATTTGTTTATGGCATATCATGATGTATCTTTTTCAGTTTTAGGCAGAAGTAGGAAATTTTTAGCCTTGTTAACGGTCAGCAGACATTTGTATATATTGGTAAACATGAAATTTTTTTTATAGCCAAGAGTAATTTTTTCACTCAAGAATGTTTTGCCATTGCACTTAATGATTTGAAATTAATGTCATCTTGTATCGTGGGATATTCTAGTTTTTCTTCTACAATTACAATTTTTTTAGAACCTTCAAATATTATAGCATGACTTTGCGTATACTTTTGGTAGGCTCGAGTTGCCTAACGCTTATGTCCAGGCCCAGCTTGAACTTAACTTGGCTGACAAATTTCAGCCCAAGACCAGCCGTTGAATGAAAAAAATTTGTCCAACCCAGAACAGAAGTTGGATTGGGCTTGGGTTATTCGAGTTCAACCTGCTTGAGTTGCAACTTTAATAAAATAATTTTAGACGCTTAGTGATTTTTTTTTACTTTTAACTTTTGTTAGGTCATTAGCACTGGGAGAAATACTCATCGGAAGAGGGCACGTTTACCACCAGATGAAGAAAGTGATGTTGTAGATCTACCATGCCCTCAATGTGGTAATCAACTGCTTGATCATGTGTTGCTAAATCCTTAACTAGTTCAATTAGCAAAATATGTTATGTGATATCTATATTTCCATCAATTTCAACCACTTAAGGATGTTCAGTATTTTCTCATAGTTTATAACATGGGCTGTATTTGTGATTTTCATTAGATACAATTCATTGAATTATGAATATTTGTCAATAGAGTTGTTATACTTATTTTATTGTCATTTTTAAACTTCCTTTTTTTTAACTGACTCATATCATATGCATCTCTTAGGCACTGAACTTGCTGGATTCCAGTGCAACCAGAACACTATTCATTTGCAGTGTCAAGCTTGTGGAGGAATGATGCCTTCTAGAAACAATCTAAGTGTACCACAGCACTGTAAATTCTTCTCTACATACTTCTTGTTGCTGTTTATTTACTTATCTACATCTTAGAATGTGTTATCTGTAAGTGTGCGGGCTCTGGAAGAAGTGCTGAGGACATTAGCTCTAGCTTGTCACTATTATTTGAACATTTAGAGCAAATCCAATGGTCAAAACCAAAATGACTTTGCCAAAGCCATTTTTTATGTTTTGCTACAGTTCAAAAAAGCCCTTTTTAGGTTGTACCACTCCAATAGTGACTTGTCATTTTGGCACAACCAAGTTTCAAATTACCATCATCCAACTAATTTATACATGCTGCACTTTAGATCAACCAAACCTTTTCTCTATCACTGATCTTGATAGGTCACTTCACGGAGTGGGAGGTTTGGTGTCAAGTCTTTTGTAGGACATTAATGACGAGTAGGATGATGAGCTTTCTATGGAAAGGTATTTGGAAGGTGGGAACCCTGTCGGAGGTGGCCTTCTTTGTATGGACCACAGTTCACAGGAAGATCCTCACCATTGACAACCCTAATTCGGAGGCAATGGATTATAATCAATTGGCGTGGAATGAGCAAAGAAATGGGGAATCTGTCTCTCATTTTCTCATTCATTGTGAGGCTTTGGGGATTTGTGGGGGTTGGGTTTGGGGTTATTTGTGTTTTCAGAGGGAGGTGGTGAGTGTCTTGTTTGGGTGGTGGGGCAGTAGAGTGGGGAAGCGTAGAAGAAAGGCTTGGGTCCTGGTGCTGCTTTGCTTGATGTGGTTTATTTGGAGGAAGCATAATAGGGGAGGACCTTCATGGGTGTGGAGGAACTTGTATATAGGTTGAAGAGTGCTTCTTTGGCTATTTTGTGTAGTTGGTTTTCTAGGAGAGGCATGACTACACTATAAATTTTTTTTTAAATCAATTTAATTTTGCCTTGTATCTTTGGGGCTTGTGTTGCTCATACTTCACAGTGAATCCCTGGAATGTTGTAATTGTTATGGCTTGTTTGGTTACATTTTTGTTCTATGGTTTGTGTTTTTATTTTTAGAAAGCTAGAAAATTGGAAACAAAATTATGTTTGGGAACTGTTTTTGTTTCCAAAAAATGGCAACATTTTTCAAAATTTTAGGAATCAAGAAAAATGTGTTTTCACTTGCTTACAAACAAGTTCCCATCTACCCCACCTCCAGCCACCAGCCACCCCCTTTAGCAATTCAATCAAGCATGTTGTCCTGGTTTTTTCTTTATATGTTTTGCAAACATATGTTTGTACCAAACTTGTTTTTGGTTAACAAAAGAACAAAACAAAAACATGTTTCTTGTTTTCTGTACAGAAAATTTGGAACTCTCAACTTACCAGACGCCACCTTAGCTTACCACCATGGTGCCAGTTGGTTTGATTTGACAGTGCAATTTACTTTGAAATTTATAAACATGCAGTGTGTATAGTGAAAGTTTATCAGTATTTTCTAATTGATATGTACGGATATTAATCTTCAACCTTGCAGGTTTAGGATGTGACCGGGCATTTTGTGGTGCTTATTGGCATGCTCAGAGCGTTTTTGAAAGTGACTCTCATCCAGTTTGCAGTCGTGAGGCTTTAAAACCTGTAAGCTGTCTTTTAGTTTTCCCTGTTCTCAATCAATAACTTGTTTGTCCGGAA
The DNA here is from genome assembly GCA_036172215.1 of Camellia granthamiana. NCBI lineage: Eukaryota > Viridiplantae > Streptophyta > Magnoliopsida > Ericales > Theaceae > Camellia > Camellia granthamiana. The sequence continues at coordinate 184,497,834 of CM069903.1, forward strand.
GGACAAAACTATGAAGTTTTTCTTTCTTTATTTCTTTCCTCTGTTTTTTTGGTAGTTTGTTTACCTAATTTCCCTCATGGAGAGGGTTTACCATATGGGCACAATAGGGGTCCAGTCATGTGAATAGTTGATGTCACCAGGCCCCATTATTTTATATAAATGTGTTATCTTTGATGTATATTGAGTGTGCCTGCTATGGACTGAAACATGTCATCTGTATGCCATGCAGATCTCAGAACATACCATCACTAGAATTCCACAATTGGCTCATGAAAATAACCAGCATGAACAAGATGTATGTGTCGTTCATTCTTTCTGTTTTGTTATTTGTTGATGTATGAATACCATTTATGGATTGATAGGACTCACAATTCAATGGGTTTATAGATTACGGAAAGGTGTATCAGTCAGACTGGGAGAACATTGCAGGATGTTATCTCTGATTGGATTACAAAGTTGGAGAACAGAGAAATTGGTAATTATATCTTTTGTCTTCTGTAACTGCAGTTCAATATTTGCGGATGTATTTTTAGGTCAACAAATTTTCTTTCGTTGACATCTATGTTACATGGGCTTGGATATGCGTTTTGGGAGCGAGTATGTCACATTGGAAAAAGGGATTCTCCCTGTCCATGTGAGAAGCAACAAAACATTCTTTACTACTAAGTAGGAGCTTCTTCTTTTTCTTCTTCTTGCATCATCGGATATTAGAGAATCCAAGTGCCAATTTTTGTATGGTGGGGAGGAAGTGGAAGAGTCTATTTATAATGTTAATCCTGACGTTTACAGCATTCTTTTGGTTTGTCTTTTAGACTATTTTGCTACCAAGACATCCTTGGAGGCTGTGTTGTCAAAGTTTCTATTGTGTCCTTTTACACACACAAATTGGTAAATTGGTTGCTAAAACTTCTGTATTGATCTGGGACTTTATTCCTATGCTGGAATTATGTAGCCTTTGGGAACAATATACTTGAAACCCATAAATGATTGATTCTGCATATGATTGCAAATTTAAATTATCAACGAAAGTCGAGAATTAAATTGATATCAATTTTCCTGGTGTCATACAGAAATGAATTGATTCTGACTTAATGGTACTGATGTGGGGAACTACTAGTTGATAGATGAGATTAATCATTTTATTAATTGCTGGTTTTCTTTTCCCTGTAGATCGAACAAGGATGCCGTTGAATCATGCTGAGATGATAACTGCAGCGACGCATATTTGCAGGTAAGTTTTATCTTGAGTTCATGCACTTGCAGGTCGTTCACTCTGACCTATCCACCAAGCAATCTCAAATTTCTTAAGGGCTAATCTGGATATAGTTGTTGGTATGAGGGTACATCTAGTGCATCTCTTTGTCTTCACTTCACCTGTTTTTAAGATTTTAAAATTGGAGTTATCGTTATCAGATCCCTATATCAAAATATTTGCAAGAAAAAGTTTTATTTTGTATTCATGCACTTGTAGATAGTTCAAACCTATACACCAAACATATCTCAATTTTCTTTGCTGCCGAACTTTTTCTGGGTTACTACCATGCTTTCTTTTTTATGATCTTTTCTGTTGTCTTTCAGAACTAGATTCCAGTCCGTATAGTTCATTCTAACCTATACACCAAACATATCTCAATTTTCTTTGCTGCTGAACTTCTTCTTTGGGTTACTACCATGCCTTTCCTTTCTTTCTTCTTCTTTTTTTTTTTTTTTTTTTTTTTTTTTTTTTTTTTTTTGTAAATATATTTTTTAATGATGTTCTCTGTTGTCTTTCAAAGCTAGATTCCAGTCCGTATATTTCTTCTTCTTTTCTGTTCGTCGTCTTCATTGCTGTTATCTTCGTCTGTTGTTTTTCATTGTATGGTCTATTTTCTGTCTTCTTTCTCCCACTTGTCTTGAACTTTCCTGCTGTTGCATGCTAATCTGTTTATTAAGGTACCATCAATCTTTTTTGCTTCTTTATTCTCGTGTTGTTTGTTCTTGTATTTTCAATGAAGTCAAAACATGAAGACTGGGAGTATGAGAGATTTTGTTTTTTTTTATTAGAGTGTGAATTGACTGATCCACCTTTTTTTAATTCTAGATTTGCTCGGTTGAATTTGCAAGCTAGGTTAGGTGCTACAACCCTTGGGAAGTTCAGTGCTGATGGCTGGACAGCTGTCTGCTCAGAAATTCTTTTAATTTATTTAATTACAAACTTCTTATTATCTTAGTTTCTGTTTAATCATGCTTTCTTCACTGTGTTACTTCTTTTTTGTTATGTTTTCCCTTCTGCAAAAATGTGCAAGAATGTCTTAGTGTTGCATTCATCTGATTGCTCTTTTCTTTCTGGTTGCAGTGATTGTTATGACAAATTAGTTTCATTCCTCTTGTACTGGTTCCGGATTTCGGTGCCAAAATATGTATGTATTTTCATACTTCCAGTATTATTCATCACCAATCATCAATGAAACTGTTGATTTCCTGATTCGTGGTTTATCTATGGTCATTTGTTATGCTCATTATAGATCAGCTGCCAGTAAGCATTTAGTTCAATGTTCTTACCATATTTAACTATGGTTTCTCTCGACTGGTGTGTTTACTTTTTGTCTTTTCTATACTAAACCAAGAACATTAGGTTTTTGATGTTAAATCATGGATAGGGAACCAATAAAGTCTTTAGTATATAGAAAGGTATCATTTAAGTGCTGGTGGCTTTCCTTCAAAACTTGTTCAAGCTTGATTTGCTTACATAATGAGCCGATCTTGAACTAGTTTTTAACAAGCCAAACACGAGTTGAGCTAGAATTACTTGGTTCATTTTGCAATGTTTCTAACTAAATCATATAATCCATATTTCTTATCCAACTGACATGTATGAAAATTTTATCTCATTTCTTGATAGTTTCTACGACATGGTATTTTTGTAAGGTGTTTTTTTTCTCCTGTCGTGGAATTGCATTAATTTTGAGTAGTGATGTTATTGCAATGATTAATTTAAAATATATTTACCAAAAATAGAATATGCAATTAATAAAAGATGCTTGATTCTACAAGTACAATCCTGCACATTTTGTTCCATCATATATTGAGTAACCATATTTTTAACCTCATTTGTTTCTATTCTACATGGGTATTTTGTAGCTTCTACCACCAGATGCAACTCAGAGGGAAGATTGCTGGTATGGATATTCATGTCGGACGCAGCACCACAGTGAAGAACATGCTCGTAAAAGAAATCATGTTTGCCGTCCAACCAGGGGTAGAAATATGTAGGGTGTGCTGTTATTTAATTGATGCATTGTATGAATCTGATATACAATTGTGCAAGTATACATTTATTGCTGGAAAAGATGGATGTGAAGTTTCATGTTAGGTTCTCTTTAGGGTGTTTTCTCCAGAGAGAGAGAGAGAGAGTTCTTCAGTTAATTAGTATACATTCTCCCTTTTACTTTTCCTTCACTGATTTGATGATCCAAAATAATGCCTTTAATTTGAGTGGTAAGGACATTTTATTGGGACGTTTACCTATATATATATATATCTATGAAAGATGAAACTTTTCAATTTTAATATATTTAGGTTTCGTTTGGCCTACAACACTTTTAGCTTAAAAGTTAAAAAGTTACTAAAAAAATCAAAAAGCTTGTGACCTATATTAAAAAGTTGAAAATTTTCTTTTCTCTTTATGTTTTGTACAATTTTCTTGTAAAAAATTAAAAGGTTATTCCAAATCTATTAAATTTTTTTATTTCATATTTTATTTAAAAAATTAAAAAGTTACTCAAACGATCTAAACAAGGCCTTAATAGCAATAAATGTGTTTCTAAACAAGGCCTTAATAGCAATAAATGTTTTAGTTTCAAAAGCAATTACACATTGTAGATGAAAATGCCAAAACAATGAATTAAGATCTAAACTGTTCCTAATTTTTTCTTCTTCAATATATTTCTTTTAGATTCTTATACATAATGAACTAAAATTTAAGAAGGGTTTAGTTTGTTATCACAAAATGCAAAAATTAGATCATAATACTCATAAAAATGTACTTTATAAATGATTAATTTGAAGAAAAAAAAAAAATACATTTATTAGATTTCTCATTGGTAAAACAAAATTGCCTCTTCTAACATGATGATCTAGACAAACTCCATTCGGATCATATCAAAATTTGAATCATGTAACATATTACATACTAGGTGGAATTTAAAAAAATTTCCAGCTGACATTCAAACACCCCGGAGAGAAACTTCCAATTCCTCGATCCTCTTAGCCAATTCATGCTTCCCACAATTCTTCAACCCATCAGTAACCATATCAAAAGTTCTTGACAATGGCGACAAACTCATCTCAGTCATCTCCACCAGATAATTCGCTGCCTCTACAAATCTCCCTCCTCGACTACACATCTTGATCAACATTGTATACACAGGTCGATTCGGTTCATGCCCTTTCACTTTCATATCACTGAAAAAGCTAAACGCATCATCGAATTGTCCTCTTCTGCAAAGTCCCTTCAGAATCGGAGCATATAAGCTCGGAAATGGCTTCTGCCCATCTTCCATTGATCTATGGAGAATCGCAAGAGCTTCATCGACTCGACCCGCTTTCGAAGCAGCGGTTATTAGGGTTTTGTACGTGTCTGTGTTGGGACAAAGCCCTAATCTACACACAGTATGGTAAATTTCAATGCAGAATTCGATTTCCCCTGATTTACACAGAGCTTCGGATAGAGAATTGAAGGTTTCGATGTCAGGTACGAAACCCTCTTTGGTCATCTTCCTCACCATCTCTTTCGCTGCTTCGAGATAACCTGCGTTTAACAATCCATCGACGAGAAGATCGCGGCCGCGAACTGGTGGATTGAAACCCTTCCGACTCATCTCCGATAAGAATTCTTGCGCCTCCTTCATCTTACCCGCCGAGCACCACCCATTGACGAGGATCGAGTAGGTTTTCTTGTCCGGTACAACTCCTTTGCGGATCATTCTCCGAATCAAAGCATAAGCTCCTTGGAAATTCTTGACCTCGCAGAGAGCGAAGAGAAGCGAGTTATATATCTGACACTGTGTTTGGATTGAGTGATTTAGAGAGAAAATAAAAGAAATAGAGAGAAATGTATTTCTCTTCCTTGTTTGGTTATCTTTAGTGGAGAGAAATGGGGAGAAATAGAGAGAAATGGAGAGAAACTCATTTCTCTCATAACCCTTATTTTCAATCTTCCCAAAAGTGGAGAGATTGGGAGAGAAAAGAAATCCACAAATGTTTATATTTTCATAATACCAATTTTACCCCTATAAAAATAAAAGACATAAAATGATTGAAAATATAAAAAGGTTATTTTGGTAATATAACATAAAATAATTTCTTTTCTTTTCTCTTAATGAAATCTAACCAAACAAGAAGGAGAGAAATCATAATCATTTCTTTTCTTTTATTTCTTACTTATCCAAACAAAAAGGAGAGAAATTACAATCATTTCTTTTCTTTTCTTTTCTCTTATTACTTAAGTAATCATTTCTTTTCTTTTCTCTCCTAAGTTACCAAACATAGTGTGAGTGTTTTGGGGACAACTGAAGGTTTTCGATTTGTTGAAAAGCTCGACGGCTTGATCGATGAGGCCGTGCTTGCCGTAGTGTTCGATGATGAAGGAGATGAGGTCAGGGGAGATAGGGAGATTGTGAGATTTCATTTGTTCGGCGACTTTCCACATGGTTTCCCAATGGCGAGTACGAGCTAGGGTTCGGAGGAGCTCTTCGAATTCGAGGGTGGTGGGGTCGTAGGAAGGGTGTTGAGAGCGAGCCCAGTTGAAGAAGCGGAAGGACTCGGCGCCGGAGTGGGAGCAGCTGCGGAGGACGCGGTAGACGAGCTCGGAGGTGACGGTGGAGGAGGAGATTCGCATCTTGTTTAGGGTTCGCTCCATGTAGATGTCGCGGCGGACGATGTTGGAGATGTGGTGGATTGCTGCGAAGTAGTCGTCTTTTGATGCGCCTCGGCTGCTGCTGATTCTTGTGTTGGTGGGGGTTCCATGGTTGGTGGTGGTGGTGGTGGTGGTGGTGGTTAGGGTTTTGAGGAGAAGGGCGGTGGCGGCGGCGGCGGCGGCGGTGTTTTTTCGAAGAAGAAAGAGAGTTGCAGAGGGGAGCATTTGGATCTACCCGGCGAGAGGAATTGGTACGAGTTTGCTCCTCTGTTCACAAAACACAACCCGAGTGTAAACGGATTCAAGGGGAGGAGAGTTTGATCCGCCCGGCCCGGCCGTAATAGGGCTGGTTTGGGGATGGATTGGATGACATAGAGTTGGGCTTGCTAATAAAACCTGGATCGGGTTCAAGGTAGGGTGCCATTGGCTGCTGGCTCGTCCAACCCGTACAAACCAGCTTGATGATTTTAAGATTTGAAAAAATTATTTTGCTTATAGAATTAGGCTGAGTTGAAATTTTGTACCCATTTAATATTCAAGTTGAGTTTGAGATAAGTGGTTCTAGTCCACTCCAGCCTGGTCCCTTCATTTATAAAATATTAACTATAATTTTATATTATGTTAATTATAAAATAAAGTAAAAAAATATTGAACACAAAAAATATATATATACTTTTTTTTAGGGTTTAAATTATTTATTAAAAATTAGTATATTTATTATACTATTAAATTTTGTTTAATGTTTTAAATTCAAATAATTTAATATCTATTTAAGATGAAAAAAAATTATATTTATTGAATTAAGTGAATGGACTTGAGATTTTAATTTTTTTTTAAAAAAAAATAGAATTTGAAACACATATCCTCCTATTATATAGTATAAGCCCAATCCAAACCCGTCTTAGTCTTAGGACATCCACAGTAGATGTGTTAAGTAGTGTTTTAGTGTCAGGGACTAGCCAGCTGAAAATCATTTTTTGTGTTGTAATGGAAGTGTTAACATACCTATTAAACATGTCAAATGCCAAGAAGCTGGCCGCAGTTAGCAACCCATTTAGCCAATTAGGAGGGAGGGAGGGAGGGAGGGAGAGAGAGAGAGAGAGAGAGAGAGAGGGGGATGCTTGTTGACACAGTGCAGTGGGATGGGGTCCAATGCATTTTTCAACTATTATATATTATTAACACATATCTTAACTCACACTTTAACACATTCATTGCACCACCATTCACTCTTTAAAATTAACAAACTCTTAACATACCTTAACACACATTTTTAAACCTAATTTTTATCACTTTTTATCATATAACACACCATTTTTTAGCCACTCCATTGTAGATGCTCTTAGGTTTGTTGTGGTGAAGTGGTTTGGAAATACTCTTGGATTCAGTTAGATGCTCTTGATCCTCTGATTACTACCTGAAAAAGGGATGAACACTCCAATCGGGGGTGCCAGAATTAGCACATCGACAGACAAGTCAGTATCCTATCAAATTTACTTCTATCTCAAGTTATCTTTTTTGTTTTCACATATCTCTTTTTGGCTGACATTCCCTCCTTTTTATATCACGTCTTGGCCCAAGGGTCGGGCCCACTCTTGACCTTGTACATGATTATTTAGTTGGCCTTCCAGTTGAGTGTTAGCTCCCCGTTCGGCTCTTTATATGGCTGATTCGTATACTCGACTTCATGAGCCCTTGGTTAGGGCCGAATTGTCTTCGACCTGATGGCTCAACCAGATGGCTTGGCCTTTCCTCATTGATTTAATTCGGCCTCCATAATTGCCCCTCGAACATCTAACTAATACTAGTTAGTCGGCATATTTGGTTTTGCGTATCGAAAGTCAAAAATACGGCGCTTGCACTTCTACCAATATTGAAACATCAGAATAAACATGAATTAGAAATCATTACAACTTCCTGCCCCTTCATACGCATTGCTCATTTAATGCGATATGAAACCGCGCTGTCCCTTCGAATATTTTTTAAATGTGCAAGGCTTTCTGGTTGTCTCATAGTATCATTCATTCTTCACGACCTCTGTGATTTCTACTTGCTCCCAACTGTCCTTCTCTCTCTAACTTGTAAGTTTCCTCCTCTTTGTATTTCTTCCTCATTCCAGCTCCCATTTTTTTGTTCGTTTTTAGTTGGCATATTTTCTATTCCGATTTGAATGGCGAAACACTTGAAAGCTCTTCTTTCTGCGGACTATGTTTTCACCTTTCGTCGCCATTTCTCAATTCCAGATGACGTCTATTTGTCACTCGTGGTAGACAGCGTAGTTGACATAGAAAGAACTAATACGAGTATGATCATCTTTCCCCTTTTGTCAATCGCTGAGGGCGGAGTCCGTTTTTCCCTTCATCCGTTTTTAAGGGCCATTCTTCGCTATTGGGGTCTACTCCCTTCACAGCTAAACATAAATTTTTACCGAATTATAATGGGCATAATAGAATTAAATCGCAGACTTAGAATTAACCTAGGAATCCCTACTATTCGGCACTGTTATGCCTTGGCGAAATCTTCCGGTCAGCAGGGATGCTACTTTCTCAGGGCCAAGGACACTGATCACCACTTGGTGATTATGCTTGCCAGCTTTGGTAAGCTTGTTGACGACGTCATGGTCGTTGTCCAAGGCAACTGGAAATTCGGCAAAGGCGAAGATCGCCTGGACCCTGTGCCTAGACAAAAAAGCGAACCGGGTGGTTGTACAGACCCATTTCTCTTTCGTTTGCGCATTTCTTGTATGTTTATTCGGCTTCGATTCCATTTACTTATCTTTTTGTTTGTGCAGGTAATGATCTGAAGAAAATGCTCACTTCGGCCAACGACGTTGTGCTTGAGCAAGTCAAAACCACACTCAAATTCTTTGCCCGTCAAAACCTTCAAAAGCAAGGGCGGGCTGCCTACGTGCTACTGCGATACAACCCAACATATTCGATTTTTTGGGCTGCTGATCATATCCCAATTCCAAGGGGTGAACATCATCTTATGGCACTCATTTTCCCAAACTTCAGGAGCTTTAGGGACATCGGTCTTAAGGGTTCAAATTCAGACCCAGGCAGTGAAGTCGGCGATCAGGTTACTGAGCAGTTGAGGCAGTCAAACTCGAACGGGTCTAAGGGTCGCCTAGGGGAGGAAGTTGACGCAACTCTTAATTTGGCATTTGAAGAAGTCGGCTTTGGCCTTCCATTCATCTTAGGCCGAATTGAAACGTCTTCTTTAGAAGACGACATTTTCACCAATCTAGGAGATTTACCTAGCACAGATTCTGAGAACATGGCTGGAGAATCGCTCGCACAGATAGCTAGAACGAAAAATGTCGAAAAGATGGTAGCCCGAAAGAGGGCTGAAATCGCTAGATCAATACCCCTACCGTCTATTCCTATTGAGGAAGTGGAGCGAGAAACTGTTGTGGCTGACTTGGTCATTGAACAACAATCGGGCGATTTAGGCGTCGAACAAAATGGGGAGAAATGCCCCGTTGAGATAGAGGTCGAGTCTTTCGAAGAGTTAACCGATAAACGACCTCGAATAGAAGAGTCCCAAGACTTGGTAACTCCATTTATCATCCAACCTAGAATAAAGAATACGTCGGTTTCTGCCGATGTGTCGGCTATGAAAGATCCCGTCGTGGCCCTAAACGTGGCTTTGTCGATTTCTTTGTTGAAGGACAAGGCTGCGTTCCGTGCAAAACCGGATGTGGTTTCAACAGTATTAGCTACGCAGTCAGTGATATTGGTACGTAATTGGCAAACTCCATACTTCGTTTCTTTTGTATGCCGACTAACTTGCCTATGTTTTGTTTCAGGCGGCGGGTAGGATCGCAAAAATTGGCCACCATCACTATGACGCCATCGAGCAAATTGGCGTACTTAAAGCCAAGATTGAAATCAAAAAGGGAAAAGCTAAAGGGACGCTAGCCGAGTTGGCGGTGGCGTCTCTTAGAGCCGAGTTTGAAGTTGAAAATGTGGAAGAAGAGCGAGTGAGGGCCAACCCTGAAGAAGAAAAGGTCAGACGTGCCGATCTACTCCAGGTGGCCGCCGAGGAAAGGGCGAATATGAGTGATGATGAGCTCAAGTTGGCCAAAGAGGCAATCGCGAAGCTAGAGGCCGATCTGAAAGAATCGAAGAAGGCGAAAGAACTCGCTGACTCAGAGATTTCCAAGGCGTTCGATGTTGGAGAGAACGCGGCCATGGAGAAGTACGTGGAGGAGGTATTAAAGTTTGAGAACCGAGGCTTCAAACACGGCTGGCTTAAAGCCCTAACGGCTGCTAATGTGACATTGGAGCAGCCGATTCCATATGAGCAGCTCGAGGTTGAGCCGTTACAGTCTGACCCTGAAGAATAAATAGTGTTAGTGTAATTTTGCTTCATGTTAGGTATCTTTTGTATGTAGTTTTTGTAGGTTTTGCTTATTTTGTTTAGAAGTCATTCGTAGGGCAGTTTTCATGTATAAAGTGACGGTTGTTTGTATTCAATTTATTAATGAAAATCGCCTTTTTGTCTTTGTTCTGTATTTGCTAATTTAAATTAGTGGCTAAGTAGGACAATATAGCGTAGTTTAGCACTAAATCTACTATTGCCCCATTTGGACATATTGTTCCAGAGCCGAATAAAACATAATTGCTAATACAAGTTAGTGGCTAAGTAGGACAATATAGCGTAATTCGGCACTAAATCTACCCTTGCCCCATATGGACATATCGTTCCAGAGCCGAATAAAACATATGGCCCAATGCTAAGCTCGTCTGGCCACGTAGGCAGCGTATCGTGAGTCGGCTATAACATAAGCTGCCGAATAGATTCATATATCTGCCCTTGCCTCATTTGGACATATCATTCCAGAGCCAAATAAAACATATGGCCCAGTGCTAAGCTCGTCTGGCCAAGTAGGGCAGCGTAAAGTGATTCGGCTATTACATAAGCTACCGAATAGATTCATATATCTGCCCTTGCCTCATTTGGACATATCATTCCAGAGCCGAATAAAACATATGGCCCAATGTTAAGCTCGTCTGGCCAAGTGGGGCAGCGTATCATGATTCGGCTATAACATAAGCTGCCGAATAGATTCATATATCTGCTCTTGCTCCATTTGGACATATCATTCCAGAGTTGACTACAGACATGGGGTTAGTTGTGGGGCACATCAGAAATGGTGCATCCGTAATTAATGAACGAGATATCTAGTATTTAAGAGGTCCTAGGCGTCGTGGAACAGATTTGGCACAAACAACGAAAGGGGTAGTTGATAATTTGAGAACGAGCAGAAACTTCAGTATGGACGGTGGTCGTGAGCGAGGCCATAGATGCCATTATTTTTCAACAGTAAAAGAGAATGAAGGAGCTTAGTGAAGCTGGACGCTGAAATGCATCGCGCTATTGGGGGCGAAGCTTAGAGAACAGGACACATGACAGCAGAGGGGAGAGAGAGACGTCGGTTGCCCAGACGTCGGAGTAGGTCCCCCAAAGGCATCGTGCTACTAGAGGCGAAGCTTAGAGAACAGGAAATATGACAGCGAAGGAGAGAGAGAGACGTCGGTCGCCTAGATGTTGAAGTAGGTCCCCCAGAAGAGGTGAAGTAGCAAAGTCCTCTAGAAATAGGGCTCAGCAACGAGAGGGCTCAAAGACTGTGAGTGGGCATGCCGTTGCGCGAAGTGAGCTGAGTAGACTGCTGCGCCCGCTGAGCTTTTCGGTCTTCATTAGGAACAAACCAATGACCGAAATGGACTCAATAGTTCGTGATCCTAACGTGGCGGTGGAATTCACGTGGAAAATATTCCCCCCCAGAGGTGCAGTAGTCGCTTGTCGACTGAGGTGATTACGAGGTTTTCAGGAAGGTATACATGGGGCGATCCGAGGACTTTACAGCACGTATGAAGTCGACATGCGCCTGTGCGCGGTGAAAAGAGAGCTCGAGTAGAAAGACGGGCTCATTCGAAATTTGAAGCGCCATGCGGAGAAGGCAGAGAGTGAGCTAAAAAAGGCCAAGGTGGCTGAGACACAGTGGGCATTTGCCATAAACCCGGTTGTCACGGACAGAGTCAACCAGTGCCTGCTGGATCATGCTATGACCAATATAAAAACGGAAAACATGTTCGCCAAAGAGGCTATAAGAACTCGAGCCTATGAAGAAGGCTTTTTTGACGGCCAAAAAATCGGCATTGAAAAGACTAAGGAAAAATTGGTAGAAGACGTTTGTCGATGCGAAAACCGCGGCTTCAAGCACGGATGGGTTAGGGCTTTACGATCCGCGAGCGTCGACTTGGCGTCTCCATTATACAAAGAGTACAAGTTTCCCTTCGAGGCTTTTGATGCTGAGAAGACAGACGATGAAGAGGAAGGCGCTAAACTGAAAAAAACCTAAATATTGTACTTTACATTCTAGTAAGACTCATGTACTGGCAGGAGGAAGTCACATTAGTTAAAATAAATATTCATTGTTCTTGCGTCTTATCAATCAGTGCATTTTTGTGTTCTAATACTATTCTATTGTCCTTAGCTTGTATCTTTTGAACCGTGTGTTTATTAGCTCTTGTAAATTGATTAATCTGTTTAGGCAATGTACTTATTTGAAAAACTCTTTCAGCTGTGAACATGCACGAAGGGCGCTCCAAATCTAGAGTCTTATTTACGGCCAATCGTGATATCCACGAGGGGTGCTCCAAATTCGGAGGCTTATTTTGCCCAAACATGAACATGCACGAAGGGCGCTCCGAATCTGGAGTCTTATTTACGGCCAATAGTGATATCTACGAAGGGCACTCCGAATTCGGAGGCTTATTCAGCCCAAACGTGAACATGTACAAAGGGCGCTCAAAATCCGGAGTGCTATTTGTGGCCAATCGTGATATCCACGAAGGGTGCTCCGAATTCGGAGGCTTAACAGCCCAAACGTGAATATACACGAAGGGCACTCCGAATTCGAAGGCTTATTTATGGCCAATAGTGATATCCACGAAGGGCGCTTTGAATTCGGAGGCTTATTCGGCTCAAACGTGAACATGCACGAAGGGCGCTCCGAATTCGGAGGCTTATTTATGGCCAATCATGATATCCACGAAGGGTGCTCCGAATTCGGAGGCTTATTCGATCCAAACATGAATATGCACGAAGGGCGCTCCGAATTCGGAGACTTATTCGGCCCAAACGTGAACATGCATGAGAGGTGCTCCGAATCCAGAGTTTTGTGGCCAATCGTGATATCCACAAAGGGCGCTCCGAATTCAGAGGCTTATTCGGCCCAAACTTAAACATGCACGAAGGGCGCTTCGAATCCGGAATCTTGTGGCCAATCGTGATATCTACGAATTCGGAGGCTTATTTGGCCCAAACGTAAACATGCGCGAAAGGCGCTCCGAATCCGGAATCTTATGGCCAATTGTGATATCTACGAAGGGCCCTCTGAATTTGAAGGCTTATTCGGCCTAAACGTGAACATGCACGAAGGGCGCTTCGAATCCGGAGTCTTATTTATCATTTAACCATTTTTGATAAGACGGCGAGAAAAAAGGCATATTGCATTGCGGAATACGTAGATGCGTACATGTTAGTATAGCAGCAAAAATAAAAAATGAACTGGCATGTCGTACAAGTTGGTTTAATGATAAATTTACACAAGTGGGTTGAATTCCAGGGGCGTAGTAAACTTCTGCCAGCCATATCTGAAAGCCGATACGTCCCCGTTCCAGCAATCGAATCAATCTGGTAAGAACAGTTCCAATTGGGGCCCAATTTACCGTCTGCCAGATCTTAGTAGCAGGAAACACTTTCTTGCGGACTAGTTCTCCAAGTGTATAACGACGCAATTGCACGCGTTGGTTATACGACTTGGCGAGCTGTTGCTGATATCGCGCCATGCACGCAAGAGCACGATCTCGGCGCTCTTCAATCAAAGTCAGATCTAAGGCCAACATCATGTCATTACGCTCTATGTCAAAAACCTTGGATTTCAGTGTGGGCAGGCCGATTTCAAGAGGGATAATAGCCTGTGTCCCAAAGCACAAAGCGAACGACATTTCTCCAATAGACCGCCTCGGAGTAGTGCGATGAGCCCACAATACGCTGAGCAACTCTTCAAGCCATTTGCCCTTGGCTTTCTCCAATCATTTCTTGATGCCGTCTAGGATCACTTTGTTAGAAGCCTCAGCCTGACCATTACTTTGCAGGTACGCTGGCGAAGAAAAGTAGGGCCAGATACTGTATGTATTACATAACTCCTGGTAGACGACATAATTGAATTGGGTGCTATTGTCGGATACAAGTGCTCTCGGTATGCCGAATTGAGTTATAATATTTTTCCATACAAAGCGTTTATCATCGACATCTCGAATATGTGTTAATGCCTCTGCTTTGACCCATTTTGTAAAATAGTCTGTTGCGACAATCAGGAATCGTTTGTTTCCTAGAGCCCGCGGTAATGGTCCGACGATGTCAAGTCCCTATTAAGCGAATGACCAAGGACTAGTAATGGAATTTAATTCTTTGGCAAGTAGATGAGTTAATGGGGAAAACTTTTGGCACTGTTCGCATTTCTTTACACAGTTCTCGGCATCAGTATGCATGGTTGGCCAATAATGCCCCTGTGTTACGGCTCGATGGGCCAATGAGCGTCCTCCAGAGTATGCACCGCCACTATCTTCATGTATTTCGGCCAAGAATTTCTCAACCTTGTTTGGATGAACACATTCTAGATACGGCCCAAAGAGAGATTTTTTGTAAAGCTTTCCCAGCGGATCCAAATAATAACTCAGGGCTTCATTCTACAATTTGTGGGCTTCTTTCTTATCTGTTGGGAGCTATTCTGAGGAAAGAAATGTAGCAATTGGGTCAATCCAACTCGGTCTTGGCTCAATGATGTTAATCCGAACTAGTTCAGAAGAGGTAATGCTCGGCTCTGGGATGAACCCTACTTCGATTGTTCGTTTAACTTCTGAGTTAATACCGGAAGCTAGGCAAGCAAGGGCATCTGCATGCGTGTTCTGATCCCGGGTTATCTAATTCAATTCATGGTGGTCGAATTTTGTGAGCAAGGAATTTTGCCTTCTCATGTAGGTTGCCATGCGGTCATTTTTAGCCGCATATTCCCCTTTCAACTGGTTGATGACTAATTTCGAGTCACAGAAAACATGTAACCGTTGTGCACCAAGATGAAGTGCGTTACGAAGGCCAGTTAGCAATGCTTCGTATTTGGCCTCATTATTTGATGCATCGAAGCCTAGTTTGACTGCCTGCTCGATTATTGCCCCTTCGGGGCTTATGATTACTACGCCTGCCCCGCTGTCACGCTAGTTGGATGATCCATCACAATACATTTGCCAAATGTCTCCAACATATATTTGCCAGTCGGGTTTAGATTGAAGGTGGGCTTGATTGGACTTGAAGTCGGCATGGCATCCCGTGAACTCGGCTACAAAGTCAGCGAGCACCTGCCCCTTAGTGGCCGTTCTGGGCAAGAACTGGATATCATACTGGCCAAGTTCCAAAGTCCATTTAGAGACTCACCCTGATGCTTCCGCGCTACGGAGCGCTGATCAGAGAGGATAGTCCGTTAATACCCCAATGGTATGAGCCTGAAAATAATGCATCAACTTTCTTGCAACCACTACAAGAGCAAGGATGAGCTTTTCCAGTGGTAAGTATCGTGTTTCGGCGTCGATCATTACCTTGCTTACATAGTAAATTGGTTGCTACTCCCCGAGTTCTTTCTTTAGTAACACAGCGCTGACCACCCGGTCGGATATCGCTAGATACAAGATGAGCGGATCGCCTGGCGATGGGGTTACCAAGAGTGGCGCTAAACGGAGATAAATTTTCAAGCCGTCCAGCGTGGCCTCGCACTCGGGGGTCCATTGGAATACTTTACCCTGCCGAAGTGTGTGAAAAAATGGTTGGCAGCAATTTAAGGAACGACTGATAAACCTATTGAGGGCAGCGGCCATTCCCATCAATTTTTGAACTTCTTTAACTGACTGGGGGGAGCTGAGTTCTAAAATTGCTGTGATCTATCTCGGGTTGGTCTCTATTATGCGATGGTTGACAATATAGCCGAGAAACTTGCCAGATCCGATGCCAAATGCACATTTCGAGGCGTTCAGTTTCATCTTGTACTTTCGGAGGACGCCGAAGGTCTTTGATAAATCGGCTAAATGGGGGTGCTTTTCCTTGGATTTCATCACCATGTCATCGATGTATACTTCCATGGTGCGTCCAAGTTGTTCCTTAAACATAGTGGTAACTAGCCTGGTAGGTTGCCCCCGCATTCTTCAGTTTGAAGGGCATGACCTTGTAACAATAGGTTCTCCTTGGGGTAAGGAATGCGGTCTTTTCCTGATCCTCTAGATGCATGGCAGTTTGGTGATAACCCCTGTAGGCATCCAAGAAGCTCATGCGTTGATGATGTACCGTTGCGTCTACAAGTTGGTCAATTCTGGGAAAAGAAAAACAATCCTTAGGACAAGCCTTGTTCAAATCCGTGAAATCCACACAGATACGCCAAGATCCATTCTTCTTCATTACAACCACGGTATTGGACAGCCACATGGGATAAGTTACTTCACGAATTGCCCCAGCATCAAGTAACACGTCAACTTTATCAATAATGGCCGATGCATGCTCTACGGCTGACCACTGACTTTTTTGAATGATTGGTTTAAATTTTGGATCAACGTTTAAACGATGCTGGGCCACGTCGGGATCCACCCCCAGCATTTCGTATGGTGTCCATGCAAACATGTTGAGATTGCCGAGTAAGAAGGAAACCAATTCACGTCTGTTAACTTCGTTCAAGGAAGTGCTGATCATGAAGAATTTGTTAAGGCTCCCATTGATTTCGATCCGATCAAGGTCTTCAGTGGCCTTCTTGCTGGGGATTTTCCTAATGTCCTCGAGACTCTCTTGATCCGGTATTTCAATCGAGTTCATTTCTAGTTCCTTTGGCCTTTTTGCAGCGACAATAAGATAGTATGCTTGTGCCGATTTCTGAGAGCCCCAAATTTGCTCAATGCCATATTCAGTTGGAAAGCGGAGTAGTTGATGGTAGGTGCTTGGCACAACTTGCATAGCGTGCAACCAGGTCCTTTCTATGATAAGATTGTATGGTGACGGGAGTTTGACAACTAGAAATTCCACATCGACTGATTTGGTACCCGCTCGTACTAGTAGTATGATCCTGCCCAAGGGATACTCGGGGTTGGCGTTGAAGCCGAACAATGGGTAATCGGTCGGTAACAAATCCGAATCAGTGAAGCCGAGTTTAATGAATGTCTTATAATACATTATTTCTGAGGTGCTTCCCTGATCGATGAGAACACGCTTGACTGTGAATCTGTTCACGCATAGCTCGACGATGAGGGGATTAGCGTGAGGGAGAGTTACTTCATCTAGGTTGGTGTCATCGAAGCTGATTTTACCAGTTTTATAGGGCCGTTTGGCTAGTGTGATCGGCTTGGATAGGCTAGGTTGCAATTGAATTGTATGTACTTGGGCTAACGACGGTAGGCTGTATATCATGTAAATTACATTGAGTGAAGGTGAATCTGGCCATAGAGCTACCGTGTTCGGTGGATTGTTCTTTCGAACATGTTGCGCCAGCCGACCGTCTTGTACTAATTCCTCCAAGTGGTCTTTTAGTGCATAACAACTGTGAGTGTCGTGGCCATGGTCCTTGTGATATTCGCACCGCCTATCCCTTCTCCTAGTATCAAGGGCCCCATCATCTTAAACGGCTAGTTAAAGAATGGAAGATGCTGGACTTTGGGTAGGATCTTACTGATCGGCTCCGCCAATTCCGTATACTTCTTGTCCGAACATCTGGTGCGCCTGCTATCCACTTGATACTGTTCGTTTGAACGGTGCAAACACTGCCCGCTTGATCGGCGAGAGTCACGCCGGTTGTCTCGTTTAGCCCGAGTCCTAGGTTTAGGGCTCCTTGGTGGCACGGCGCTTATCGGCTAAACCAGGCCAGACGAAGCCGGTTTAGCGACTTTTTGTCCAGCCTTAACCCACAGGGCATCGTCTTCCACCTTACAGTACTCTTCAACCTTCTTTATTAATGCCCAGATTGTTTTGGGAGGCCGTCTTGTCAACGAACTGTAGAAAGGACTATCGGGATGTAACCCCATCTTAAAGGCGATAATGGCCATGGAATCATTGCAGGCATCATCCACCAAGTTGAAACACTCCCAATAGCCCGTCGAATACTCACGGAGGGTCTCTTCTGGTTTAATCTGCATCACCCAGAGAGAGTGGGCTTGCTGTGGCTGAACTTCGTTGGTGATGAATCTTGCCATGAAGGATTTTTGGAGCTGATAAAAGCTTCTTATTGACGCCGGCTCCAGTTTATAATACCATCTGACTGCTAACAATCCCAAGCTACTTGAAAACATTTGACACATGAGAGCTTCATCATCAGCATGCAACGTCATTGCTTGTTTGTAGTGACGAATGTGATCTGTGGGGTCTGATTTTCCGTCATACATGGTGAATGTCGGTGCTTTGAACTTTTTAGGCAGCACAGCTCTTACAATGCATCGTACGAAAGGGTCATGCCTGTCTTTTTCATCCAAACCATCACTTCTTTTCCCTCGTATGTGCCGTACATACGGACTTCCTCCGGATGAGCTCGATACACCAACTCGCCTCTTCTTTCTGGATTCCTGAGATGTTGAGTCAGAATCACTGCCACTATCATGTTTCTGGAGTCAACATTGTTGATCATCCTTCTTCTTTTCTGGGGATCAACCCTGGTCATGACGTGCAGCCTGTTGGGATTTGGCTAACTCCAGGGCCAATTCCTTACGTAAGCGCTCGTTCTCAGCCATTATATCTTCCAGACGCTGTTCGTTTCGTTCTGCTTGATCCATGGTATCGTCTGCACAGTCTCTTGCATAGAAGTTGACGGTGAGGTTTGAGCTACTAGGTCGAAGTTCAGGGCCCTTCGCGCGGTGATATTCTCCGGTCCAAGCATGTTTCTTGGAGTAATGTCATCTCTTGGTGTAACATCGTCAGCAACTATCGAAGGATCATCTGTCAAGTCTACCGTGGATGCACTTGAGTTTTTCCGCAAACTGCACCAATTATGGTAAAGTGGTTTGGAAATATTCTTGGATCCAGTTAGACGCTCTTGATCCTCTGATTGCTACTTGAAAAAGGGATGAACACTCCGGTCGGGGGTGCCGAAATTAACACTCCGACGGACAAGTCAGTATCCTCTCAAATTTACTTCTATCTTTAGTTATCTTTTTTGTTTTCACATACCTCTCTTTGGCTGACATTCTCCCATTTTTATATTACGTTTGGGCCCAAGGGCCTGGCCCACTCTTGACCTTGCACATGATTATTTAGTTGGCCTTCCAATTGAGTGTTGGCTTCCGTTCAGCTCTTTATATGGCCAATTCGTATACTCGGCTTCATGAGCCCCTGGTCAAGGCCGAATTGTCTTCGGCCTGATGTCTCAACCGGATGGCTTGGCCTTTCCTCATTGATTTAATTCGGCCTCCACATTTGTCAATCCCTCAGTTAAATGAGCTTCTGTTTACTACCACTATCTTTTTCTTTAAACTACCTCCTGTTTTTATGGACTTTTAAGTCTTCGTTTGACATGTCAAGTTTTTTGGTTTTTTAGCTATTTTAGTCACAAAAAGATAAAAAGTGGTTTGGAAATACTCTTGGATCCAGTTAGACGCTCTTGAACCTTTGATTACTACCTGAAAAATGGATGAATACTCCGATCGAGAGTGCCGAAATTAGCACTCCGACGGACAAGTTAGTATTCTCTCAAATTTACTTCTATCTCAAGTTATCTTTTTTGTTTTCATATACCTCTCTTTGGCTAACATTCTCCCATTTTTATATTACGTCTGGGCCCAAGGGTCGGGCCCACTCTTGACTTTGCATATGATTATTTAGTCGGCCTTCCAATTGAGTGTTGGCTCTCATTCGGCTCCTTATATGGTTAATTCGTATACTCGGCTTCATGAGCCCTTGGTTAGGGCCGAATTGTCTTCGGCCTGATGTCTCAACCGGATGGCTTGGCTTTCCTTATTGATTTAATTCGGCCTCCACATTTGTCAATCCCTCAGTTGTAGGAGCTTCTATTTACTATCATTATCTTTTTCTTTAAACTACCTCCTGTTTTTTTGGACTTCAAGTCTTCGTTTGACGTGTCAAGTTTTTTGATTTTTTAGTTATTTTAGTCAAAAAAAGATAAAAGTGGTTTAGAAATACTTTTGGATCCAGTTAGACGCTCTTGATTCTCTGATTGCTACTTGAAAAAGGGATGAACACTCTGGTCGGGGGGGGCCGAAATTAGCACTCCGACTGATAAATCAGTATCCTCTCAAATTTACTTCTATCTCAAGTTATCTTTTTTGTTTTCGCATACCTCTCTTTGGCTGACATTTCCCCATTTTTATATTACGTTTGGGCCCAAGGGTCAGGCTCACTCTTGACCTTGCACATGATTATTTAGCCGGCCTTCCAATTGAGTGTTGACTCCCGTTCGGCTCCTTATATGGCCGATTCGTAAACTCGGCTTCATGAGCCCTTGGTCGGCCTGATGTCTTAACCGAATGGCTTGGCCTTTCCTCATTGATTTAATTTGGCCTCCACATTTGTCAATCCCTCAGTTGCAGGAGCTTCTATTTACTACCACTATCTTTTTCTTTAAACCACCTCCTATTTTTTTGGACTTTTAAGTCTTCGTTTGACATGTCAAGTTTTTTAGTTTTTTAGCTATTTTAGTCACAAAAAGATAAAATAGGTTTTTTAGCTCAATAAGACAAAACATCACATTCAAATCGTAATCATTTTATTTTTTCTCTCACAAAAGCCAAAAAAGCCAAAAAGCTTATCCTAAATGAGGCTTTTTAGCCCCAAGCTAAAATTGTTAAAAAGTCAAAAAGCTAATGCACATTTCAAATGAACCCTAAATACAGTTTTACCTCTAAAAAAAATTATCATGTAAGGACGAAATGATGAAAATGGAGAAGGAATTGGATGAAAAATATGAAAGATTAGAACTTTTATTTATTTAAGAGATTAAAAGATTATATATAGCTAAAATTGTTTTATAATACTATTTAAAAATAAAAAATCTTATGGTGTGCACCCCATAGGCGTACATATCATATGTGTCTTATAATAAATTGATGTAATTTTATCACAAAATTTTGGAATTGTTTGAAGTGATCCACTTTAGATTATCTTTTTATTTTATTTGGATTATATCATCTCTCTACCACATTGCACAACTTTTTGTAAAATAGTGAAAAATATACTTATTTAGATCATCACATCAACCACATCATAACATCAACTACAAAATGCGTAACATTGTCACAAATTGGTGTAACAAAAAATATTGTAACCAAGTTATAAACTTTTATAATATTAATCACAAAATTTTAGATATTTTGTTACGCTAATTTGTGGCGAGATTATGCATTTTGTAATTAATATTATGAAAATTTGTGTTAAAGCTTTGCAAATTTATAATAGGGTGCATACCATGCACCTCTAAAGGAGTGCACATCATGGTCTCGTTTGTTTGACAAATTAGGTTGGATGAGATTAAGAGTATGATGAGATTGAGTGAGGAGATTATTAGTGTGATCGTATAAAGTTGGATATTTAAAAAAAAGTGTGTTTGTTTGTGCACTAGTGTGATGGTATTGTTAGTTAGGATTAAATCTGCAAATTATGTAAAAACTCTTATCATATGAAAGATATTTTTATTAATTTTGTAGAATGAGGAACAAATGGTCTTTTTGTCCTCAATTCATGGGAGTTGAATGCTAATCTCACCATTCCCATGAAAATGTTAATCCTATCATGAGAGGGAATTGACAATGCCATGGAATTAACAATCACATGACACTTTCTTACAAATAAACATACTGTGTATAGGCCTAATAAATTACTAATCCAATCTCCTCACTCAAACTTGTTGGACAATCTTCACTATATTTAAAATAATAAATTCTGTTTGGGTACTAAACGACAAACAGAATATAAAAGAAAATAGGAAAGGAGAGAATTTATTTGATTACAAAAATCAAACCAGTAAAATAAAATAAAATAAATAAATAAATAAAGATTTTATTTTGTTACAAAAATAAAATTAAAATCTGATTTATATAAATCAAAACAGAAAATAAATAAATAACTTACTTGATTAATATCTTCGAATAATAATCTGATCAAGTCCAGTGTTCGACACTGTGTCCTTAAGATAGACTCGTCCTCTCCACGGTACTTTAAGAATATGAACGTCTATCTCCCAGGATGAAATGATCAATCAACAAATAGATGCAGTACTACAATTTATTTGTTCAACGAACACACTAAGTGTTTATACTCTCTCAGAGAAGAAAATAATGAAGCAATATGAAGAGTATGTATGCAGAATTATTAAGGACGAAAATTAGAGTTAAAAAACCAAATGGGGGACTAGTCTATTTATAGATGTATTGGTGGCTGTAGGTTTTGAATTAAACAGGTGCAAACCTGTTTGAACAGGTACAGTACCTGTTGGGTTTTGAATTAGAACTGATTAGGTTCAAATTTGAACAAATAAAAAACCGAATAACCCAAATTTGAAACTGTCTGGGTTATTTGAATTTTAAACAGTCAATTCTGTTCAGGTGGGAGAAAATCGGACCAGATTTTGAATTTAAATTCCGAAAATCAAATTAGAAAAATTAGAATTTAATTTTAGAAAATAAAATTCAAATGTTTTTGGCCCAAAAAGATAGGTATTGGGCCGAACAAGCCTAACCCAACCACACACCACGCACACGCACCCGCACCCGCACCCAAGCCCAGGCCAGCCCGCTCGACCGAACGGACGGACCGCGACGGCACGCGCGCGTGTGGTGATTTTTGGGTCCAATGGGTCAAGCCCATTTTGCCCATAACCTTCCTCTTTACAAAACTTGGGTACCCCTTGGGGTACACCCCAAGTTCCAATCCCATGCCTTATAAGCCCATTCAAAACTTCTCACAAAATCAATGTGGGATAAGCCATTTTCCAACCTTAAAGAATTTCCATCAAAACTCCATTTCCATGGAGCTCACTTTGGCTTCAATTTCCTATTCACTCGATAATGGTTCTTAGCAACCAAATATACCACGTGAATCACAATGCGGCATAGAACGCGTTACCACTTTGACCAGCCAAATTTGACGCTTGGGTCCCACCTAAATAATAGACCAAAGTTAGGAAAAAATTCTGGTTTTACCTAGAATTTTCCAACCATTTCCAACAATCCCCCATATAAATGGAATTTGATGACAACGGAAATGCAACAATATGCAAACTTTATCGAAAGAGTATAAGTCGAAAATATCTTGCATCAGGATAGGTAACTTTCGACCTTGAACCTTCCCTAGTGATAACCTATCGGACTTACTAGCTAACCAATGGACGCGATGCCTTGAATTGTTTAGCCGTTTGTGTAAGCCAAGACAATAGATTTCACATAAAATATCTTCTAACACATCGTGGTTCTCACTGTTGTGTTCATTTTGGCCTTGAATGCTCCTAGTTTTAATGAATGTTTCTAGAGAATTTAACCTCTTCATTCTCATAGAACCGGCCCCAGTTCGACACTCATATAGGTGATTCTTATTGTGAGTATCTCCTTATACTCGTCTTGATTTTATGCCTTAATCAAGATATAAGTAATCATTAAAAGCAAAGCTTATCCTTATACCCCTGCAGACAACACATGTTGCAGATATCACTCTCACCATAGGAATGGGTAGGGAATTTTAATCCCTTAGTGATTTCTGGTGAGCCACACATAACTTAGTTGTCCCTTTGAACTTAGTTCTTGGGATCTCCAGTCATATAAGTAGGGTTACCATTATGATGACTCTTATGTAATAGGCTTTAATCCCATCCCCTTCAATGAACTATACACTAACTCTTTTGTCAAACCTTTTGTTAACGGATCAGCAATATTCTCTTTAGATTTTATATAATCTATTGAGATTATTCCATTTGACAATAATTGCCTTACGATATTATGTCGACGACGAATATGTCGTGACCTACCATTATATATATGATTTTGTGCCCTGCCTATTGCAGATTGACTATCACAATGAATGTAAATAGCTGGCATAGGTTTTGGCCACATTGGAATGTCTTCTAAGAAGTGACGAAGCCATTCTGCTTCTTCTCTTGCTTTGTCTAAAGCGATGAACTCGGATTCCATTGTGGATCGTGCAATGCATGTTTGTTTTGTGGATTTCCAAGAAACAGCAGCGTCTCCCAGAGTAAAGACATAGCCACTAGTGGATTTTGAATCTTTAGTATTCGATATCCAATTTGCATCACAATAACCTTTGAGTACTGTTGGATTTCAAGTAAAGTTCAAACCATGATCACGGATAAATCTTAGATATCTAAGAACCTGAATGATTGTCTTCCAATGGTCTTCTTTGGGGTTACTAGTGTACTTACTCAATTTACTGATAACATAAGCTATATCAGGACGAGTACAGTTCATTAGGTACATTAGGCTTCTAATGATTTAGGAGTATTTTATCTGAGACACTGCATCACCTTTATTTTTCGATAAATAAAGACTGATATCTACAGGTGTTCTAGCTACATTCAAATCATCCTTGATAAATTTATCAAGAATTTTCTCAATATAATACGATTGAGATAATGCATATCCGTCAGAGGTTTTAGTAATTTTCATTTCTAATATAACATCTGCGACCCCCATATCCTTCATATCAAATCTTTTGTTAAGCATTTGCTTAGTTGATTTGATTATGTTTTGACTGCTTCCAATGATAAGCATGTCATCTATATAAAGACAAACTATGACATATCCTTGGTCAGTGTTTTTAACATAGATGCATTTGTCACATTCGTTTATCTTAAACCCACTAGTAACCATTGTATGATCAAATTTTTCATGCCACTGCTTAGGTGCTTGTTTTAATCCATAAAGAGATTTTACAAGCCGACAAATTTTCTTTTCTTGCCCTGGCATTACAAACCCTTTGGGTTGCTCCATATAGATCTCTTCGTTTAGATTACCGTTTAAGAAAATTGTCTTAACATCCATTTGATGTATTTTTAATTTAAACAATGCTGCTCTAGCAATAAGCATACGAATGGATGTTATTCTTGTCACAGGGGAATATGTGTCAAAATAGTCCAGACCTTCCTTTTGTCTGTAACCTTTTACTACAAGTCTTGCTTTATACTTGTCTATTGAACCATTTGCCTTCATTTTTCTCTTGAATATCCACTTATATCCAAGAGGTTTAGAACCAGGTAGAAGATCCATCAATTCCCAAGTATGATTTTGCATAATGGATTCAATTTCATTATTAACAGTCTCTTTCCACAAAGGTGCTTCAGGATCTGTCATTGCTGCCTTAAAGCTTTGAGGTTCATTTTCTAACAAGTATGTTAGGAAATCTGGACCAAAGGATTTTGATGTTCTCGCTCTCTTATTTCTTCTTGGTTCATCATCAGTTAAATCCTGTTGGTCGAGACCATTACTAGTCTGTTGTGTTTGATTGTCATTAGTCTCTTAACTTTGTGTATAATCATAAGTTCTTTTTTGTGAACTTAATTCCTATCCTTTCTTGTAAGGAAAGACATGTTCAAAAAACACAGCATTCCTTAACTCTATAATAGTGTTTACATTTATATCAGGTATTTCTGATTTATAAATCAGAAACCGATATGCACTATTATTCTGAGTATAACCAATAGACACACAATCTACTGTTTTTGGTCCAATCTTAGTCTTTTTAGGAACGGGAACTTCAACTTTTGCCAAACACCCCCACACTTTTATGAATTACGGAAAGGTGGTCATAAGGAGTGCTATTGGTTTTCTTGTGGGGTATTCTGTTAAGAACATAATTAGCAGACAATATTGCTTCCCCCCATAAGTTCTGTGGTAAGCCTGAACTTAGTAACATGGCATTCATCATTTCTTTTAAGGTTCCATTCTTCCTTTCAGCAATTCCATTTTGCTGTGGAGAATAAGGTGCTGTAGTTTGGTGAATAATGCCATGTTGTGCACAAAATTCATTTAATGGTGCATTATATTCACCACCCCTATCACTTCTAACCATTTTAATGGTTTTACCAAGTTGATTTTCAACTTCTGTTTTGTAGAATTTAAACATTTCTAAGGCTTCATCTTTACTTCTAAGTAAATAAACATAACAATATCTTGTGCAATCATCGATAAATGTTATGAAATACTTTTTACCTCCTCTAGTTTGAACAAATTTAAGATCATATACATCTGTATGAATTAATTCTAGAGGTTCGATTTTCCTTTCAACCGATTTAAATGGAATCTTAGTTAGTTTCGCTTTTACACAAATTTTACATTTATAATTATGATTAATTTCAAACTTTGTCATATAATCTAAACCAATTAATCTACGCAAAGCATCAAAATTCACATGTCCTAATCTACCATGCCATAAATTCGACTCAAGAATATAAGCAAAAGAAGTGTTATTCTTATTCATAGCAACTTTCGGTACAACTATCATTACATTTAATTTGAAGAGACCATCACTCATGTATCCCTTACCAACATATATGCCACTCTTTGTTAATACAAATTTATCAGATTCAAAGACAAGCCTAAAATCATTTTTACTTAACAAAGAACCAGAAACTAAATTCTTCCGGATGTCAGGTACATGCAGTACGTTGTTGAGAGTCAGTTCTTTCCCTGATGTCATCTTTAAGATCACTTTTCCTTATCCAGCCACAATAGAAGTAGAAGAATTTCTCATGAAAAGTTGTTCACCATTTGCAGCCTCATTGTAGGTAGTGAACATCTTCTTGTCCGCACATATGTGATGAGTTGCTCCAGTGTCAACTCACCACTCTTTGGGATTTCCAACCAAGTTAGCCTCAGACACCACAGTAGAGAGGTTGATGTCATTTACCCCGTCAGAGATGTAATCTAGTTCAGTTACATTGGCCTGATTGGTAGTCTTCTTGCTTGTACTTCCATGATCCTTCTTAGGGCGGTGGCAGTCAGAAGCTCGATGTCCAGTCTTGCCATAGTTATAGCATTTTCCTTTGAACTTCTTGTTGCTATCGCCTTGTTTAGGACCATCTCCAGTAAACTTCCTCTTTTTGTTATGTAGTTTATGAACTTGTTCAACCACATTAGCCTTGGACTCAATGAGATTTTTCTCATTCCTCTTTTCAGCCTTACGGTTATCTTCCTCAATTCTCAGTCTTACAATAAGTTCATCTATAGTCATCTCTTTGCGTTTATGTTTTAAATAATTTTTGAAATCTTTCCATGCCGGTGGTAACTTTCCACTAAAGCAGTGACTTGGAAAGACTCGCTAAGAGACATACCTTCTGAATGATCATCATGCAAAATTATTTGAAAATTTTAAACTTGAGAAATTACCGTTTGGGAGTCTACCATAACGAAGTCCAGAAATTTACCGACAACAAATTTCTTCGTGCCAGCATCCTCTGTCTTGTATTTCTTCTCCAAGAAATCCCACAATTCTTTTGCTGACTTCAAAGGACTATAAACATTATACAACATGTTGTCAAGGCCATTGAGGATGTAGTTTTTGCACAGGAAATCTGAATGTTTCCAAGTATCTAGAGCGGCAACAATTTGCCGATCACTTTCACACTCTTTAAGTGCTGGAGCCTCTTCATAGAGAAACCGGGTCAAATTAAGAGTTATAAGATAGAACAACATCTTTTGCTGCCATCTCTTAAACTCTGTACCATTAAATTTTTCTAGTTTTTCTCCATGATTGACTGGTACTTGAACTTGGTTCTGGATAGGGACTGGTGTTGGTGTAACAATTGGAGTACCACTACCAGTTTCAGTTGCAGTAGTCATAATCTCTGATTACAAAAATCAGAAAAAATTAAAACACAAATTAATTTTCTAGTTACTAAAACTAGAAAATAAATTATAACACAAAATAATTTTATTTTCCTTGTTACTAAAACTAGAAAAATAAAATACCACAATAATTTTCTGTAATACAAATTAATATTCTGCAATTGTTAATGACACCAGTATATTACTACTAGTTGTTAAAGAAAATAGACAGTATATTACTACTATCTGTCAAATAGTTTATAAATACTATTTGTATTTTCCAATCAGAATATTACTTTGAAAACACAGAAAATTAAAATACAATGAAGACACCAAAATCAATTCTGTCTTAAGATTGTTGGACAATCTTCACTGTATTTAAAATAATAAATTATGTTTGGGTACTAAACGACAAACATAATATAAAAGAAAATAGGAAATGAGAGAATTTGTTTGATTGCAAAAATCAAACCAGTAAAATAAAATAAATAAAAACAGATTTTATTTTGTTACAAAAATAAAATTAAAATCTGATTTATATAAATCAAAACAGAAAATAAATAAATAACTTACTTGATTAATATCTTTGAATAATAAAATGATCAAGTCCAGTGTTTGGCACTGTATCCTTAAGACAGATTCGTCCTCTCCACGGTACTTTCAGAATATGAATGTATATCTCCCAGGATGAAATGATCAATCAACAAATAAATGCAGCACTACAATTTATTCGTTCAACGAATACACTAAGTGTTTATACTCTCTCTCAAAAGAAAATAATGAAGCAATATGAAGAGTATGTATGCAGAATTATTAAGGACAAAAATTAGAGTTAAAAAACCAAATGGGGGACTAGTCTATTTATCGATGTATTGGTGGCTGCAGGTTTTAAATTAAACAGGTGCAAACTTGTTTGAACAGGTACAGTATCTGTTGGGTTTTGAATTAGAACTGATTAGGTTCAAATTTGAACAGATAAAAAATCAAATAACCCAGATTTGAAACTATCCGGGGTTATTTGAATTTTAAACAGTCAATTTTGTTTGAGTGGGAGAAAATCGGACCAGATTTTGAATTTAAATTCCGAAAATCAAATTGGAAAAATTAGAATTTAATTTTAGAAAATAAAATTCAAATATCTTTGGCCTAAAAAGGTAGGTATTGGGTTGAACAAGCCCAACCACACACCCGCGCCCAAGCCCAGCCTGACTGGATGGATGGCGGCGCGTGCGCGTGTTGATTTTTTGGTCCAATGGGTCAAGCCCATTTTGTCCATAACCTCCCTCTCTACAAAACTTGAGTACCCCTTGGGGCACACACCAAGTTCCAATCACATACCTTATAAACCCATTCAAAACTTCTCACCAAATCAATGTGGGACAAGTCATTTTCCAACCTTAAGGAATTTCTACCAAAACTCTATTTCCATGGAGCTCATTTTGGCTTCAATTTCTCATTCACTCGATAATGGTTTTGAGCAACCAAATATACCACGTGAATCACAACGCGGCATAGAACGCGTTACCATTTTGACCCGTCAAATTTGATGCTCAGGTCCCACCTAAATAATAGACCAAAATTAAGAAAAAATTTTAATTTTATCCAAAATTTTCTAACTATTTCCAACAACTTCCGATCAAACATCATCTATAGACTTTCCTTTCAAAAATAAATATAGACAAGATGAATTCCCAAAAGGTCCCATATGACGAAGCACACACGAAAGAGCTTGCAGAAGAAAAGTGAGCCTTCTTGGATCCTAATTACAGCTTATTTTGGTAAGTGAGTAAAAAGTTACTTTCTAATTTTTAATTTACTTTGATTCATGTTATCTCTATATTTTTTTTGAAAAAAAAGCTTTAAAAAATTAAAAAATTAACTTTTAACCAACTTTTCAAAATAAACTTACATCATAATTTGTTATTTTCTTCTTTGTCCAAAGTTTTTTTTTTTTGTTTTGATAAATAAAAATTAAATATTCTAAAGTGTTACCATGGCATCCGTGAAATTAAGCCCCGAGATAATTGATTGTTGACCTAATTTGACCTAACTTATAGAAAAGAACCTACTATCGAAATAACAATAGAACTAATTAACCATCCCAGCAGAATCAATATTCTATCAAAATACAACAGTGAGATTTCTAAAAAAAATCACTAAAAACAATTCAATATTTCACGTCATTCAAAAGTCGAACTTAACTCACTGCTGAGAAAGGCAATACCTGCGCCACTGGCCCTTTGTCCTAAGGTTTAATTCGATACTTTTCCACTTTCTTTCTATATGTTATGTACAGTCATGATATTATATATCAACAAAGAAATCTTGGGCTTGATCTTATAGTCAAGAGAGTGGATAGTTTACCCACCCAAAAAAAGAGAATGGATAATTATATATATATTAAATAAATAAATTAATATCGAAAAAAAACTGTCGGTTGAGGAATAAGAGGAGTATTGACAAAACCATGGGAAAAGAGAGAAGTTTAATTGGCACAATGAAAAATACAGTTTGTTCATGGGTCTTTTGTACTGAAAGCTACATGAGCAAAGAGTCAAAAGTGGTATCCAAATGGGTAATAATATTTTGGTTAGAGTTTTGTTTATTTATACTTCTTTAGGTATTGGACGAAGAATTTTTTTTTTTTTTTGAAACTTTTAAAATATGATTTTAAAATTAAAGTTGAATTTCTCTTAAATAGAAATTTAAATTTGAAAAGTTTGTAAAATTTATCATAAGTTTTGTTTTGATGATCTCACCTGATAATTTTGTAAAGTCCTACGTATATTATCTATAAAAAAATTAAATTAATTAGATAATCATAATATTTTTATCAAAAAATTATAAATATTTTTAAACAATAATAATTATAACAACAAACCTATCAACTAACGTACAAGGCTAATAAGTGACTTCCGCCACTTGAGACTAGAAAAACGGTAGTTTTTAGTTGAAAAAAAAATCGGTGTAATTGTAATGTTTTGTTATTATTGACGTATCATATTATCAATCAATAAGAAAATTAGATTTTTTTTTGGGACCAATAATAAGAAAATTAGGTTGATGACTTTGTAGCCTACTATGATGAAGGCAACATTTTGATACTAATACAATCCTTTTTAATCCAGATTCATATCTTTTATTAAATTTAAATTTGATAAAAATTTAGTGATATTTCAATTATTTTACTAAATTGATATCAAATGAAGGAAATTAAACTTTTTCTATTAAATCAAGAGAACATTTAACCGTTCATCAAATCTCGCAAGTGACTGTTGACGTTTAGATGAATGACTAGCTAGTCAATCGGATGAATGATTGGCCGAACAATCGGATCAGGAAAGAATAGATTAAAATTTAGACTAAGGTCTTGTTTGGGAATAAGTTTTTTTTATTAATTTTTTGACTTTTTAGTTAAAATATGATATAAAAAAATTAGTATGTTTCGAATGACTTTTTGATTTTTATTAAAAGATGTGTAAAAAATATAGAGAAAAAGAAAATCTTTGACTTTTTATTATAAATGGTTGATTTTTTATTTTTTTAATGACTTATTAATTTTTAACCTAAAAAATTACTTTTCAAACGACACGTAAGTCCAACGACCGACTGATACCAAACTTGATGATAATAAATATAATTTATTACTAATATTTGTAAGTCTTCCTAATATTATATTTATTTATTATTATTAAAAGCAAAGACGGCCAACAAAGTCATGCTACATGAAATGTTTGTGACCAAATATGATTTCGTCTCAATATTCTCTTTACCAGACTCAGAAAATCCTAAAAAGCTTCCCCAAACAAAGAAAAATCTTACTAATGTAACAAGAAACTCTCTCCCTCTCCCTCTCCCTCTCCCTCTCTCAGGAAAAAGTTTTGAGTGAGAGAGTTGGGAATGGCAAAAACAGGAGTGATATTGTTAGAGTCTGAAACACCATTAACAACAACAACAAAGACAACAACAACAGCAACAATAGCTGAATTGAAGAAAGAATTGCAGAGATTAGTCAAGTCCATAATCGACGACGACGACGACGACGATTACACCATCGAAGCCACCGATCGAGCCATACGAACCTTGTTGTCTCTCAAGAAGTTCAACTTCAAACCCACTTCTCTACAGCCTTCCCTTTCCCTCTCACTTTCGGTTGGACTCGATGAATCCACGAGTTCCATTCCCGATGAATTTCGGTGCCCTATTTCCAAAGAACTCATGCGAGACCCCGTTGTCTTGTCCACCGGACAGGTTTCACTCCCTTCCCTCCATTCTGTTTTTTTTTTTGTTTTGTTGTTGGGTTTAATTTTTCCTGAATTGTCTCTTTTGGGTTTAATTTTTGTCGAATTTTACAGAGTGGGTAGTTTGGATTCTGTAATATTTCAGGGCTGTTGATGTTTTTGTAATTAATTATTGTGATAATTACTTGTTGTGAAGATAATTTAAGCATCACTAAACTTGAGCCTCAATGGCAATGGAGAATTCTGTTCTTTTGCTCTGTTCAGTGGAAAGAAAATTGATTTTTTTTGCAAATTAAGAGAGGGTATATACTGTTGGATTGGAGGGCTTGTCTAGTGTTATATTTCTCTGATCATGTTCATCTACTATGTGTTTCTTTTCTTTTCTTCCTTTAGGATATATAGTTTGATGTGTTTGATGAATTGCCAGCATGACACCTGAAAACTGAAAATAGTTGCTCCTTGTGTGAACTTTTGGCAGATAATAGAGATTGCTTTCGGTATTTTGTTTTTGGAATTAAAAGAATTTTAAAAAAATAAAATAAAATTCTGTACTGTCTTTTGAATCATTTAACTATCTTTGGGAGAGTTTGAATGTTTTGGTTTACATCTTGTCGTGTTGGTTCTCCATTTTTTGCACTCTCTGTGCTTAATTTTCGGTTTATGGGAGCTATTGACTCTGTGATTATCTGCTGATTTTTGACATGATTGACTTATTTTTTGAATGCTGTTCTTGGATTTGCAGACTTATGATCGATCATTTATACGAAAGTGGCTGAAAGATGGTCACCGGACATGCCCTCAGACCCAACAAGTCCTCTCCCATACATTCCTCACCCCCAATCACTTGGTCCGAGAAATGATTTCACAATGGTGCGGGGGGCGTGGCATGGAGCTACCAAGTCCCGTTGAAGATATTGACGATGAAGGAATGACTGAAGCAGACCGTGGCCACTTGAATTCACTTCTTGAAAAGATGTCATCTTCGCTTTCTGATCAGAAAGAGGCTGCAAAAAAGCTTCGACTTCTGACAAAGCGAATGCCATCAGTCCGAGCTCTTTTTGGCGAATGTACCGATGCCATTCCCCAATTACTGAATCCACTCTCTCCAGGAAGGGCTGATATCCATCCTGATCTCCAAGAGGATTTGATCACAACGGTTTTGAATCTCTCAATACACGACAATAACAAGAAGCTAGTTGTAGAGAATCCGCTGGTCATCCCTTTGCTTATCGAATCGTTGAAATCTGGAACCATCGAAACTAGAAGCAGCGCTGCTGCCACTCTCTTCACATTATCGGCTCTTGATTCAAGCAAACACATTATTGGGAAGTCGGGTGCTCTCAGACCTTTAATTGAGCTTTTAGATGAAGGGCATATGTTAGCCATGAAAGACGCCGCTTCAGCAATTTTCAATTTATGCCTCATCCCTGAGAATAAGGGAAGAGCAGTTCGTGAAGGAGCCATCAGCATGCTCTTGAAGAAGATATTGGAGGGCGTACTTGTTGACGAGTTGTTGGCCATTCTGGCAATTCTTTCCACCCATCAAAAAGCTGTTGAGGAGATGTGCGAGCTCAGTGCAATGCCTTGTTTGTTTCGTATTATAAGAGAGAGTACTTGTGAACGAAACAAGGAAAATTGTATTGCAATAGTATATACGATATGTATGAGTGATCGGTCAAAGCTGAGGGAGATCACCGAAGAAGAGAATGCCAATGGGACTATATCTGGGCTTGCGGAAAGAGGAACTTCAAGGGCAAAGAGGAAGGCAAATGGCATCCTAGATAAGCTTAATAAAACTGCTCTAGTCATACACACAGCTTGATGAAATAAACCCAATCCCCCCAACTAACACAATCCTTTGTAAATCCATTGTACGCCCTTTGTGAATATACCCTTTCTTTGACACTGTACATATCAACTTTCAATTCGGTTACCGATAAATACAGAGAAAGATCCACATTTTCCTACACAATTCGAGAAAAGTTTATTCGTTTTGAAAGATTGTAAGTATTTTGAGACCAAGAAACAGAAGATAATTGGTCGAGATTTAGTTGATTTGGGTGAATGCCAACCTCTTAGGAGTGTCGGCGCACAATTGGGTTTTACATTTCTTTAGATTTTTGAATAATGGTGGGTCAAGTATTAAAAGATTGATTTAACCAAAATATATATAATAAAATAAAAAAGGGTATTATAAGAGATTGGCTGAATGTTGACAAATTTGGACGGTGGTTTATAAAATTGTGCGGGGAAAAGAAAGAATAGGAGAAATAGTAGGAGAGGGAGAGGGCGTGATGTTGATGATCCAATATTTCCGTAAATTAATGCGCCGATGCATACCATTACCCCTCACACCCCCCAATTATGTCCCTTTCAGATGTTATATTTTTTATTCATTTCAAATCTTTATCATATTCCAAATTCCATCAGTTCCTTCCAAACATATGAAATTCCATGGAATTTTTCATTCCAAAAACACATTGGCGGTGTTTGGAAACGGTGGCTACAGGTTATTTTAACTTCAAATAAAAAAAAAAAAAAAACTTTTTAGCCACACTAACCCATTGATTAAAAAATAAAATAAAATAAAAAATAAAGAAAAGGCAGTGACTGTCATGCACGGACAATCTACACTGTGACCAACACAGTGCCATCCCAAAGGCAGTTAAATTACCATTTTGCCCCCATAGATCAATTTTGGAAAAAATAAAATTAGGGGCAAATTTGTTATTTCAACCTCAAATATCATTGCAAACATATTTTTCAATACAACAACCAGCCCAAAAATTTAACTCAACTTCCTAAACATAAAAACTAAAATAATCTATTAAAATAGTTAAAAAATCAAAAGGCTTTTAAAATAGTCACTTCCCAAACACTCACATTGTAAAGTGGCTAAATTAACATGAGTTATTATGACTGATTTTTAGACTATGGTCTGGTACAATTCATGGACTTTCTACAATAATAAAATCGTTTTTGACACAAAAGACCATCTAGAAATGTTGTGGGACAGAAGGAAACTTGTGGCGCAGAGAAATTTTAAGCAATTTGTCAAAAAAGCAATTTTACAAAAAGGAATAAAGGGGTTCAAACCTTATCTTACAACTTTGGACGGACATATATACCCAATTCTCATTCATGGTAATGCTTGTCAAACTCAATAAAGAATACCTTTTTGAATTATGCATTTCGAAGATTTATCTAAAAAAATAAAATTGGTAGTGTAAATTTAAATTTAATGTGATGCAGGTAATTTTTAAATAAATTTGATGGACATACTTCACTAACAGTTAATTAGCCAACTTTTGTAACAATTATAGCTCATTAGAAGATGTCAAATAAAAATGTATGGGTATTCTATCATGAGAAGTGCAAAATCAAAAAGGTTGTCAAATTGTAGTATTATACTAAACTTTGTGGCAAACGTTTGGTTAGTCATTGAAGGCATCAAAATTCAATTTTTATGCTAGTTTTTGACAATAGCAATTATTTTATCATAATATTGGAGAAACTCTTACTTTATACAAAATGAGGAAGACATAGGCACGGAGCAAATAGAATCATCTTTTTCATAACTTTAGGGTTAGCCGATGCTAATATATTATCTTTATATTGCGTTTGGTTGAGAAATTTGAGAAGGAATTTGAAAAGAGAAATAATAAATGTAGGTGAAATATGAATAAAATATACCTACATTTCATTTAGTTTTACATACGTTTTTTTTTTTCTCTTTTCAAATCTCTATTCAAATTTTTTAACCAAACATAACATAGGCTATCGAAGATGAAAGAAACTCTTAAAACTATCTCCTAGTGTTGGGGGTAGCCGTGAGAGGTGGGGGATTCTACCAAAATGCATGTAACGACACAATTGGCAGGTGAGTCCTTACCCGCACTCAAGCAGGCTAAAAAGTTTGATCCCAATAAAAAACAAAAAACGAGTGTCTTATGGATGGTCTAAAGGACCACATAACCAAAAGCATAGCCAAAAAAATTAAGAAAAGTTGAATCATGGTATATATACAGCCTCCCTTATCACAGTCCAAAAATTGCAGTCTCATTGCCCCATTAATTGATCTATTCGTTAGTACCCACCACCACCACCTTATATATTTATATATATAAATATAGAAAAATATTATGATTCCCACCTTACCAATCCTGAATTCCGAATGAGAATTATGTAGTTGAAATTAAATTTGTATAGTGTTAGATTCATATGTAAAATAAATTTAAATCACAAAATAATAATTTTAAATAATTTCTAAATAATTAAGTCTAAATTTATAATATTACTCATAAATAAATAAATCCGCAACAACAGTTTTAGATTCCTCAATGAAAGGTGGCAATGGGAGGTTCAATTAGGACCCGTCAGTCATCCCCACCCCCCAACAACAACAACAACAACAGTCGGTGGATGATGAGGTGTTGACAAAAACACCATCAGTTTTTGCACATGTAGACCTAATTTCTTGATGTTTGAAATTCTCTCTCTCTCTCTCTCCTACCAAAATCATGAGATTACAATAGGGAAATTACTTATCAGTGGCTCTGTCAAAAAATAAAAAATTACAAAACCATAAAAAAAGTTTATTTTTTTATTATTAATATATATATAAAGTTTATCATTTATTTGTAATTTTTTAAAGACATTGCACTTAATTGAAAGTCGCCCATTGCAATACATCTAATCTAGTTTAAAACAAAAAAATTAGAAAACTTCCTTGGCGTACTATTTGTAGAATTGTTTTCTTATTTCAAAAAAAAAAAAAAAAATCAATCCACATTTTAGAAAACATTAAGATTATGTTTGAATTTAAAATTTGAAAAGAAGAAGAAGAAATAAAAGTGAAGCAAAATGTGAATATAAACTAAATAACAATTTCTTATATTTATTTTCAACAATGATTTAGGCCACTAAAAAATACACCACTAATAGTACTAATGTATTGGGAATGGTAAAAAAAAAGAAAAAGAACAAGGCATAGAAAGTGGACAGGGCCCACTGCCACATCATTAGTGCTCCTTCTAGTGCTCCCAAGTATTTTTCATTTATCTTCTTGTTGTTTTCCCTTCACAAATCCCTATTCAAGTCACAAAAATAAAAATGATAGGCATTATTGAACTTTACAATGCTTTTGTTTTTAATTTTTAAAAACAAAAACACATATATGATATTTCTCACTCAAAAAAGTAAATAATAACAGAGCGTCTACATACCAAACAATTTGTGGTTGATGATTGTGTTGGAAAAATTTGAGTTCTGAGCTTATTTTTGGGCCATTTTGAGCCCAAATTGAAGCGGGACTCCTGCATTATTTGAGGTGGGTTTGAATGGTGACTTGTTTTTTGCCACGTGTTGAATTATGCCTTGATAACGGTTTGTCCAAAATATTTCAAAGTAAATGAGAAGTTGATGTTATTTTCGAGTTCGTGAACATAGAAGTTGAAGAGACAGTGTGGATTTGCTCATTAAATAGCTTGTCTCACATTGAAACAAAGAAATAGTTTATATTATATAAACAAACTCTATATTGGCATACTTGGAATGGGCCCCAAGGGGTATCCCAAATTTTTTAAGGAGGGGAGTTATGGACAAAAATAGAATTGACCCAAAATCTACCACATGCAGCGCTGCTATTGTTGAGCACAAGTGCATGGTGTGGGTCGGTAATTTTTTCAAAAACCTTTGCAGAAAAATTCAGAATTCAGAATTAAAATTCAAATTTTTGTGGGAAACTTTCGAATTCAAACCCGAACAATGGCATCATTTCCTTCTCCGATCACCTCTCTTCACTCCGGCAGTTTTCAGATTCACACTTATTCAGAGAGTTTTAAACCCATCCGAACAGTCACTATCTTGCCTATAAATTTAGACCTACAAGCAATTCAATCATTCGTTTTTCACCTCTCCTTCAGTACATACTCTTCTACATATTGTTCTTCTGTTTTTCTTGTAAGAGATATTATAACACAGCCTGTTCGTCAAACCCAGATTTGCAATGCTACAATTTTAGGATATAATCATTGCATCCTAAAAGGTCGGTGTCATTTGTTCTCGAGCACCGTAACGAGGACGTAACGATCTTAAAGAAAGTGTGTCCAACACACTCCTCGATTTTCCTTTACTTCTACATTTTGATTCTTCAATAATCTATAAGTTTCATTTATTTAAATTAATTTACAATGTGTGTTCTTGTTCTAGTTTTATACTTGAATAAGAAATTTCTTTTCTTACTTAGTTTTTGAAAATAATTCTTTTTTGGGTTTCAAAAATAATTTACATTTTGAAATTATTTTTAAAATTTTATTAGTTGTTATTTTATTTTTTAAAAACACTCGCTACTTTAATAAATAATTTCCTACAGATTGGAGGTAGTGAATTATGCTAAAACAAACGCACACAATACAAAGATGATTTACTTTTGAACAAGTTCTTTGATTACAAACATTCTTTCACAGAACAACATGGTGTCATCTAATTCTTTACATAACAAAACAACAGAGGGCTCAAACCATTCAATGTCCTTTGTGGATTGCTCTTTGGTCAACAGAGGTCGATTGGGAGGCCATTGAAGAAGCAGATTTCTTCATGCTACTCTTAAATGCTCGATCGCTCCCTGATGTAATTTTCACCATTAATGATAAGCCTTCAAAACTGCATATATATATAGCTGCAAGGCAATGCATCTCCACATAGTAGTACCATGTAATTTTTGTCACTCCTTATTAGAGTTCAAATTTACACCATGCAAGATGGCACTAAGCATCTTGAAAAAAGTCCCATCCTTTTCTTCTGCATCACAATATAAATATGTCAACCAAAAAGAATCAAAATGTAACGTCAGCATATTTTGGTGACAAAAAAATAAAAAAGTACAAAGTAAATTACACATTTCTTAATATTTGAATTTAAAAAATATATAAAAAGTCTTAAGAATTTGATAGAATTACATTAGGCTTCTGAAAAGTTTTAGTTCATATAGTATTTAATCCCATATCAATCAATAATTCGTTAGTTACATTACGGCCATATTTGTTCAAGCAAGACATGTGCTTGGGATTAAACTAATAGTTTAATAAAATTATTAATCTGATATTTGATTAAAAAATTGAAGTACGGATTAACAATCTATCCAGATATAATATTTCACATCTGATGGACTATTCAATCTCACATAAGGGTAGGATATAAATTGGGGGATTAAGTCAAAATCTGAACTAATTTATCAAATGACCTTAATAGAGATATTATGGTCAATATATTAGATGTCCCATATCCTGTCATGTCCTATCCATTCTAATCTCCTTAAACAAATATCAGATTGGATAATATTTTGTTAATCCCTCTTTATAATCCTAACTCAATCCAAATACAGGATATAATACACAATCTAAAGGGATTTGTAATCCTAAAACTATTAGTCATGGGAATACTAATCCAACCTAATCCAGTCCGCCAAAACAAATATGGTCTACATGAATGAAAAAATTATGTTGTCATACCGTTTATACTAAAATGTATGGTCTACTTATTTTGTTCCTTGTGTCAATTTAATCCTTACCGATTTAATTGTATCAATTTTGCCCTTTAATTTTTTATATTGTGTCAATAAAATCCAATTGTTAACATTTGTTAAGAATTAAGATTGAATTGAAATAATTTAACAAATTAGAAGATAAAATTGATACAATTAAAATTATAACAATCAAATCGATAAGACAAATAAAATTAGAGACTAGGAATCTAATTTATCCTTATTTTAAAAATGTATTTGGAATCACTGTTTGAAATTTGGACTTACCCGCTTGGTTTTGTGGAGGAGCTCGGGTGGAATTTTGTAAAGATCTTCATCTACTGCTTTCACTATGGTGGCAGTTGCGGTGGCAGTCGGAGGTCGCCGGCGATTATGTATAGTGGTGGAGGTGGTGATTTTAGTGGTGGTGGAATGCTTGGGGAGTTGTACCTTTTGGGACGAATGCGGTTTTTGCGGTTTTCTCGGCGGTTCCGGCACGGCACATAATACGACCTTCTTTACTTGGTTTTTCTCCTCCTTCACTTGCGGGTACCTTTTATTTATTACCGTTGTCTTCTTCTGTATTTAACCAAAAAAAAAAAAAAACTATACATCTAAAAAAAAATTAAAAGAAAAAAAAAATCTCATTCAAATTTCAAAATAAAAAAAAGTTTGAAATCAAATTACGATTGCTAGGATTGGTTATTGAAATCATTTGATGTTAGCATTATGTATTGTCAAGTTTCAAAAATGTTTTTATTTGTGACTTAGGCCTCGTTTGGGAACAGATTTTTTTAGTAATTTTTTAACTTTTTGATTAAAATATGATGTAAAAAAATTAATATGTTTGTGATATTTTTTTACTTTTTACGAAAAGTTGTGCAAAAAATAAAAAGAAAAGAGAATTTTTGACTTTTTTATATGAATTGTTGACTTTTTAATTTTTTTAATAACTTTTTGACTAAAAAAGACACTTACCAAACGGGACCTTAAAAGACATAAAATGGTGTAGAAAGTCAAGACTAAAAAGATTTATAAAGTCAAGTAAGGAGACTACATTTCAAGTTTTAAGCTACTTATAAAGACTTTTTTTAAAGGGAAAATTTCGAATAGTTTTGAAAAATAATTATAAATTTGTGATAAATTTTATAAATATTAATAATTAAAAATATATATATTTTTATTTATAAATGTGTAATAAAATTTTGAAACTATCAATTGTTGATAATTTTCCCTTAAAAATTGGATGTATGATTAATTGTGATTTGAAATTACAAACATCTAACTTGGAGGGTTGGTTTTGTAATTTTCTCAAACAAAACCAATAAAAAGAATTTTTGTTTTTATCTTTCTTGAAAAAGGACACAGAGTAGCGAATCCACAAATTCACCAAATGATAAGGCGTTTGACACTACATGATCGAAGTGTCTAGAGATTCTAAAACATTTATTAAAATTTTTATCAAATATTACACATAAATGTGAAATTCACATAAAATTCACATGAGATCCGTGTAAATCCCACACCAATGTGAGTTTTTTAAGGCGTAAAATTATTTTTTCTGTAGAGAAATTTCATTATCTAATAATTTGTGTATTATATAATTATTAAGCTTTTCATTTCATTGGAAGTTTGTGCAACTGCATTTCATTTTAATCAAACATGAACCATTTCATTTCATTGTTCTTTTTTATGTAAAAAATATAGTATGGTACAAAATAAAAGAAGGGACAGACAGACCTTTGGAGGAGGTGGAAGGCCGGTGGTCGGAAGAGGATATTTCTTGAAATCAATGGCGCGGAGCTGATCGCCGCCGCCGCCGCCGCCGCCGCCGGAGACGTAGGGATGGCAATGGCATTCCCCGGAGGAGGAATTGCTGTAGCGAAGCAATCCCCCGGAGACCGCCTGCCTCGCGCACTCGAAGTACTGCGTGATTGGCAGCTCATTCGCGTTTTCCCAGTTTCCAAACGCCGGTATTTGACCACTCTTCTTCCAATATTGCTCCTATACATACGCATATTTCCGTGATTAATCCAGAGCTGATTTAAAAAAAAATTAACTTTCGCCAATAAAAAAGTTAAAAAATACAGAGCCAATTAATTTCTCGAGCATATATATTTATATATAGAGAGAGAGAAATGAAACAATGAAGAAACTTACATTCATTGTTTTGAGGCAGCAAAGCTGAGCAGAGAAGAACCCCAAGTTACGAAGAATATTAAGGAGGAAGAAAAAAGTGTATCAGAAAAAGTTTGGTGTCTAATTTGGTTGTTTGGTTTGGGAATAATGGGGATTTGATGAGTGCTTAAGGAGACGAAAAAGCATATAGATTGAGAAACTCCTATAAGATCCTCCCCATCTTCTATATGATATTAATATATTTTTATAATTATGAAAATTAAAATATATAAGATGACTAGAAAATAAAAAATTCAAAAATAGAAAAGAGAAATAATAACATTGTGTTTGGTTGGGGAATTCGAATAGAGATTTGAAAAGGGAAAGGAAAAAAATGTGTGTGAAATTAAGTGAAATGTGACCTACCTTTTCCATTTTTCTTTCTAAATCTCTCATCAAATTCTCTAACCAAACCCAGCATAAAAGAACTGTAGTCAACAAGAGAGAATAAAGAGAGATTGGCCATTTTTGGGCAAATTACATATACCTCCTTTAAGATTTAGCTAAATTACAGATATTCTCTTGAGGTTTTAGAAATTAAAGATATCTCCTTGAGATTTATATTTTCATAATAAATTACCTCTTGAAATTTATATTTTCATAATAATTTGTCCCTTAATTTGTTATACAAATATAACATTTAAAAAAATATTTATAATTCCTTAAACTTTAGAAAAATATCTGTAATTTTATTAAATGTCGAAGGATATATGTAATTTGCCCGCCATTTTTTTATGGAGGACATAGAAAGTGGAAACAAACAGTAAAGTTGGAAGAAGAGAGTTGTAAATTGTAATGTAGTAGCAGAGTAGGGGACTAGATTGGTAGGTGCCCCCTTTTGTCAACCATTTTGAATTCTTTACTATTAGCATGTGGGAATGGAAGACAACAACTCAAATAGGTGGTAGGGACTACCACTATTTCCAATGCACTATTTTTTTATTATTTTGTTTTTAATATTGGTTAAGAAATTTAAAAATAATAATATTGTGTTTGGTTAGAAATTTGACGAAGAATTTAAAAAAATAAAAAAAAAAGTTATATGAAATTAGATAAAAAATAATTATATTTTATTCACATTTCATGTAAAAAAAAATTTCTTTTTAAATACTTCTTCAAATCTCTTAATCAAATAAAGTATAATAATAAAAATTATATAATATTTTTGTAGTAATACTAAAAATACAAAAATCAAATACTCCCTCCGTCCTATAATATTAGTCCCTTATTCCATTTTTCATTGTCCCAAAATATTAGTCCCTCTTCAAAAATCAAGTACAAAAATAATATAAATTTCCTATTTTGCCCTTCTTTTAAATTCATAAATAATATAAAAAGTACAATTATGACATTGATATTCTCAAAAAAATATACTATCAAAGGGTAATTTTGGAAAATCAACTTTTTAAAAGTACAATAATTGTACTACCAAAAAAAGTTGGATTTCCCAAAAGGGACCATTATTTTGGGACGGAGGGAGTATAAGATAAGACACCGATATTTTACAATAATGCTGAATTTCATAAGTGGGTTTCATTTATATGAGACATTTATGTCCCATTATATGTCTGGTCTAATGTGCACTAATATTTGATATTTTTTAAACTTTTAACATGTGTTATCGAGACACAGATTATTTAGACGGCAATTTTTGTTTTATATTATATATGGTTAAGGCATACAATAAGATGATTTAAAAAAATTATAAATGTTTTTTTTTTAATGTAAAATGGAAAGTGCTAAGGTGTGCAACATCATATGCAAAGATATATAAATTTATATAAATTCTCAATAAAATATGTAAGTTATCTTTTAAAATAACATAACTCAAATATAAATTTGCGTAAGTTAATTTATAAAAATTTGAGAAATCACAACTTAACGTAAGTTCTTACAAATATAAATAAGTCAACTTCACAAAATTATGTAAGTTAAACACAAATTCATGCAATTTAATCTATGAAAATTTTAAAAATCACAATTTCGCATTAATTTTTACAAATGTATGTAAGTCACCTCACAAAATCGTATAGTTTAATACAAATTTGTATAAGTTATGTCATAAATTCTCATAAAAATAAATAATTTAAATCATAAAAATACATAAATAAATGACCTACTAATATACCTAGCACATTCAAAAATTATCCATGTAGAATATATAACCAAAAGGGTATGGCTTCTGTCCAGTCCGGGATCGGACTAGACCGTGCTGTTTGGCCCGTGGGGGCTCACCACGGGTCTCGTTTTGATAATTTGAACCGTGCAATGTGTAGAACTCGTCGAGTACTATATGGCTGTAAAAAATCACGTTGATCGGATATCGATAGCTATATGATCAAATCAGTTTTTTGTCAATCGTTAATTTGTTCATCGTCCAATTTTTTTAATACGAAACTGATTTGATCACATAGCTATCGATATCCGATCAATGTAATTTTTTACAAGTATATAGTACTCGATAAGTTCTACACATTGAACGGTTCAGATTATCAAAACGGGACCCGTGGTGGGCCCCCAAGGGCCCAACAGCACGGTCCAATCCGATCCCGGACTGGACAGAAGCCATACCCTAACCAAAAATTATCCATGTAGAATACATTCAAAAATTATCCTTTGTTTGGAAAGTGGGTTGGCTTTATAGCTTTTTGACTATTTTAGCTTGAGATTAAAAAGCTTCATTCGGGAAGTACTTCTTCATTTTTTTTGACTTTTTATGAGAGAAAGAATATAACGTTTATAGATTAGATGTGATATTTTATCTTATTAAGTAAAAAATCTATTTTATTTTATTTTATTTTTGACTATTTTAACAAAAAAAACCCAACCCTTAACTTCCCAAAGGCACTCATGACCTGCACTTAAACGCTCTCAAAAAAATATAAATACATTAAGAGTTGGTTTGAGATGTGAGTTGACTTTTTGACTTTTTTTAATCTGGGATTAAAAAAGCTGGTATAGACTTTTTGATTTTTTTGATTTTTATGAAAGAAAAAATAAAATAATT
This sequence comes from Camellia granthamiana, assembly GCA_036172215.1. Classification (NCBI taxonomy): domain Eukaryota; kingdom Viridiplantae; phylum Streptophyta; class Magnoliopsida; order Ericales; family Theaceae; genus Camellia; species Camellia granthamiana. Next base: position 184,542,547 of record CM069903.1, read on the forward strand.
ATGAATTGAATGTAATATTTTATCTTCTTAAATTAAAAAAATTATTTTATCTTTTTATAATTATTTTAGTCAAAAAAATCTTTTATTTTTTTATGCTAAGCGAGCTCTAAAACACACATTGTCAAAATTAAAAATTAAAATAAAATCAAAAAGGAGCTTTTCCTTGATTGAAGCATAGGACAAAAGCAAGAGCAGAACTTTTCCCCAAATTTCAACGGGGATCCACCTAACCCAAGACTGTGTGCCCTTGTCAGAATCATTATCACCTTGTTAATGAAAAGACGCGCAAGTTTGATTTTTTTAAACAGCGCCGATTGGGACCCCCTCCCCCACTCACCCCCTCCACCCCCCACACACACGTGGGGGTTGGTGAGTGGGGAGAAAAAAAAAAAAAAAAAAAAAAAAAAAACAAACAGTTTTCAGCCAATGAAAAGGGAAAGGGGGTCGTGGGGGTGTGTTGGAAAGAGCGAAGGTCGTCTGTGCCCCTTTTCCCTGTCGCCCTCCCTGTCGCCCCCAAAACGACGTCGTTTTGGGGGCGATTTTCAGAAAAAAAACGCAGACGCAGAGGGAGGGAGGGAGGAAGGAGAGGGAGGGAGGGAGGAAGGAGGGAGGAGGGAGGGAAGGGCCGGCCGGACTGGAGGGGGCATAAATATAGGGGGAGGAGGAGGTGGAGGAGGAGGAGGAGGAGGAGGAGGAGGAGGCGGCGGCGGCGGAGCGAGGGCAGCGGACGGCGAGCGAAGGACGGCGACGAGCGGACGACGACGGACGGCGAGCGAAGGACGGCGACGAGCGGACGACGACGGGCGGCGAGGGACAGCGACGAGCGACGGCGGACGGCCTCCTTCCTCCCTCTCCCTCTCCCTCCTCCCTCCCTCTTCCTCTCCTTCTCCTTCCTCTTCTGCGTTTTTTTTTTCTGAAAATCGCCCCCAAAACGACGTCGTTTTGGGGGCGACAGGGAGGGCGACAGGGAAAAGGGCTACGGGTGATCCGGATTCGTGTTGGAAAGGGGGTCTTAGCCTTTTTTTTCTTTTTTAAAGTGCCATGATTTAAGTAGAGTTGTGTTTTAATTACGAGTTTTGCATTAGGTTTTGGAAAAAAAAATAATTTAATTATGAAGGGTGGGTGGCAACTTGGCAAGGGCCTGGGGTTTAAGCCCCTAGGTCCTGAGTTCGAATCCCTTCTGGGCCAATCTTCTGGGCGTAGCACAGTTGGTTAGGAGGTTGACCTCAAGGATGCCTTATCAGCTACTTGGTGTGGGTTTAATTGACCTCAAGGATGCCTTATCAGCTACTTGGTGTGGGTTTAATTCTCCCCCGCTGTGCGAGTCCTGACTTACCGAAGCTTGCCTTGTGAGGTCGGGACAAGCTTCCAGGTTATAGTCTCTGGCTCGGACCGAACAACAGGACACCCTGGTGATCTCCTCGGGGCGCTGCCTTGAACCTGCGGGAGAGTGAGAGGATTTCCCTGTAACAAAAAAAAAAAAAAAAAAAAAAGTTTGAAAAAAAATTAGATTTGTTTAGGAAGTGGATTAATTTTTTAATTTTTTAATTATTTTAATTTGGAGTTAAAAAGGCGGATTGATTTTTGATTTTTTTGATTTGTATGAAAGAAAGAATGTAATGATTATGGGTTGGGTGTAATCTTTTGTCTTATTAGATAAAAGTCTTTTTATTTTTTTTTTTGGACTATTTTAACCAAAAAGTCCCAAACCTCAACTTCCCAAACGACACTTTCCCTCCATTTGGAAAGTGGATTGGTTTTTTAGTTTTTTGACTTTTTTATGATTGAAGAGTGTAATAATTATGAGTTGGATGTGATATTTTGTTTGTTGTGGCTAAAATAGCTTATTTTGTCTTTTGTGGCTAAAATAGCCCTAAACCTCCTTACCAAACGGAGCCATATTTTCGAATTTATGAGTTTTGACTTGTATTTTAAAATTCTTTGAATTTATGTTTTTTTAAAATATTTTTAAAAAAATTATTTTTATTTTTTAGGATAAATATTTATTTTTTTAATATGTGTTGTATTTGCTTACATGTATGCGTTGTATTTTTTTAAATATTGTATTAAAATATTAAAAGATTTAAAATGAGTTGTATTTTTTATTTTGAATATATATTTTTTTTAATTTTAAAAAATTTTAGATCACCCATATATATCAAAATTATAATAAATTATTTAGCCAATATTTAAAAAAATAACAAAAAAAAATTGAAAAATTTTAAAAAATAAAAAATAATTTTCTTCAAAAATAAAAATAAACAAAATATTTTTAAAAATTTTATATTTTTCAAAAAAATATAAAATAAAAAATAATTTTAAGAACAAAACTAAATTTTTTTTTATAAAAAATAGAATTTTGAAAAGAGCCTGATTAAGAGTTTTGAAAAAAGTTTTTGAGTTACATATTTGGTTATGAGTTTTGAAAATAGTTTTTGAATTGAATTTTAAATTGTGTATTTGGTTATGAGTTTTGAAAAAAAAAATTAAAATTTTTTGATTGGAATCATGATTGCAAAACTAAACCAAACACTACCATAGATTTTATTTTATTTATGGAGCAAGCTTGTCTCATGGATTGGACGGTGTTGTTGAATCCATGAGACTTATGACGAATCTCATTTTGATAATTCAAATCATTTAATATGTGGAGCTCGCCGATTATTTAATAATTGTGAAAAATCGAATTCATCGGATATTAATAATCCCTTGATCAAATCATATTTTTTTCAATGATAAACATGATTTTTAAAATAAATAGTTGATAAAAATGTATTCTGATCAAGAGACTATCGATATATGATCAATGTAATTTTTTACAAAGATGAAGTATTCAATGAGCTCTGCACATTGAACGTTCAAATTATTGAAATGAAACCTGTAATGGGCTCTACAAACCCAATAGCACTGTCCAATCCATTGTAGACTAACAAACCAAATCAAATCTTAAGTCCAATCAAATAAGGTTAGTTACATGAATTATTCTTCTCTACTCGCCTCTATTAATGACCATTTGATTAGTCAAATTAACAAAATTTATATCAATGTTTACTACACTCGCCCATGTCAATCTAAGTTTTTCCCTTCTCCTAACACTTCTATCTACCGTCACTATATCGTATCTCTTTACTATTACCTTTGTTAAGTCTCCATTGTATATGACCAAACCATCTCAATCTATTATCTCTCAACATGTTTTCTATCGGTGCTACTTCTACCCATTCACGAATATACCCATTCATAATTCTGTCTTTTTTAATCTTATCACACATCCACCTTAGCATCCCCATCTTAGTAATACTCATCTTATCTACATATTACTTTTCTTAATTGTCCAACATTTCGTCCCATACAATATCATTGGTCTAATAATAGTTGTTTTATAGAACTTTCCTTTTATAACTATAACAATAATTTACAATTAATATCATAAAATATTATAATTAAAAAAAACTTTTGAAAATTTCCAAATGAAAAATTACAATTGTTTCATAACTTTTTTTTAAAATAAAAAATTAGTTTCATAAAAAAATAAAAAAATACATATTATTTTTATATAATTTATCTTTTTAAAAGACAAAAATAATTTTTAAAATATATATTTTTATCAAATTAATTTTTAATTTTTCAAATTTGTTTTTTCTTTTTTTCAAAGATTGAAACCAAACATCGCCTTATAGCTATCATATATGCTTGTAACTAACCTCACAAAAATCCCGATTATTTTTTTGTGGGCATCATGATCATAGTGCGATGCCAAAAATTGTAATATGCAATTCATTCTTATTAACGCTTGGTTTGGTTAAAATTAAAAAGTAACTCTTTTTTTTTTTACCGACTATTTTGATAAATAAGTTAAAAGTTGACTTTTTAATTTTTTAATTTTTCAGAAAATATATATAAAAAAATAAAAAAGTGATGTGACCTAAAAAATTTTAAAAAATAAATTTTAATCAACTTCCCAAAATATTATTTTTGTTTTTCTTGATTTTTTTTTAACTTTGAGTTAATTTTTTGGCTACTTTTTAGCAATTAGATAATTATAAATTTTTAAAAATTTTGAGTCATTTTTTATTTTAAAATTTATTAAAGACGAAAATAAGTTAAATTTTATTTTTTGAAAAATATTATAAAAATTGGTATAATTTTGTCTTTTCTTAATTTTTTAAAGACGAAAATAAGTTAAATTTTATTAAAGACGAAAATAAGTTAAATTTTATTTGATTTTTATGATCATCTAGTCTAAAAAATAAAGAAATTTGACATAGTTTAAAAAAAAAAATACTAAAAAATGGAATGAACCTAATTAAAAAAGCTAAAAAAAATCAACTCCTAAAAAAAGAGTAAATGAGTTTAAACTTGATGGGCTTAAAATTATTTTGAATAATTTCAATAATTCATCAGATATTAATTCATTATGATTGTTATCATATTTCAGTAATTCATCAAATAGTTACTCAAAATTACGATTCATTGTGTTAATCATTCGAAATTCAATAAAATAATGTCATGACAAAAAAATGATTACGCAGACATTTGTGTGTGTTTGGTATCCAGTACCAGTATGTCTTTTTCAATTCACATGCACATAAATGATACTTTCCCTCCCTCTGTTAAAAAAAATATAAAAAAAATGATGGGGTGTCGTTTACTTTGGGTGATTTAAAAAGTTAGTAAAAAGTTAATTTTTAGTTTTTTATCAAATTTTTTGATTTTTTTGGAGGTGATTTAGAAAATTGATAAAAAATTAACTTTTTTATTTTTTGATTTAATATTTTTTTAAAGTGTCGCATCACTACAAAATGACCAAAATACCCTTAGGCAATTGAAGAAATTTACATAAGATGAGGGTAGTTTGGTAAATGGCCTAGTTGCGTTTTTAGATCTTCCCAAATGGTGTTTTCAGCGTTTTTTGACACTCCAGCGTTTTTTGCCTAGGCTGAAAACGCAATGTTTTATGAGGGTTCCCAAAACGGCATTTTGTGTTTTGAAATAAATTTTTAGAAAAAAATTTAAGAAGAGAGTTTAGACATTTTTTTAAATTTATTTGGTTGTATATTTTGAAAATTGTTTTGGAGTTTAGGAGTTTAGAATGATTTGATATTTTGTTGCAGTTAAATAGATGTGTGTGAGAGAAAAAGTAATTAAGAATGAGAGATGAGAGAAAAAAATAATTAATTGATGTATAAGAGAGTGAGCGATTTTAAATTTTTTGTTTTGAAAAATTTAAACCAAACAAAATTTTAAAAAATTTTTGATACTTTCCCATTCACATGAACGTAAGAATATGAATGAGGCCGCTAGATGCTTTGAATCTAATTATTTTATTTTTTTCTAAGGTTGATTTTTAATCGTATGATGGTCCCATTCCTATTATTTTTAGATTTGTTGAAATAAAAGTTTCAAAACTTTAATATTTTTAAAATATCTAATTTAATTTTTCTGTTACAATTATTAACATTCTTTATGACCTGCTAAGGTATCATTTGACAATATCACTTTTCAATTTAAAAGTCAAAAAATTATTAAAAAAATTAAAAAAAATCAACAATTTATATCAAAAAGTTAAAGATTTATTTTTCTTTTTACTTTTTGCACATCTTTTCGTAAAAAAATTAAAAAGTCATCTCAAACACACTAATTTTTTCATATCATATTTTAGTCAAAAAATCAAAAAATTACTAAAAAAACTTATTCCCAAACAAGACTTGTGGGGGAAATGCTGGGACTAAAGGCTCCGTTTGTTTTCAGAGATAGAATGGAGGGGATTGATAGTGAGGAGATTAATAGTGAGGGGATTGTTAGTGAGTGAATTAAGTAAAATTGTGTTTATTTTGATGATAGTTGTTAGTGTGGGGATTGTTAAATTATTTTTATATAAAATAAATATAAAACAAATAAAAAAATACAAAAACATTAAACATTAATGTTTTTAAAAAAATGCCCAACATGTAAAAAATTTTAAAAAAATAAAAATAAAATAAAAAATTTTCAAAAAAAATAAAATAAATAAAATAATGATTTTTACTTAACAAAAAATACAAAAAAATTAAACATTAATGTTCAAAAAAAATACCCGACATGTAAAAAATAAAATAAAAAATAAATAAAAATAAAAAATTTCTAGTCCGCCGAACTATTTTTCTAATACCAAGTCCTACAGACCTATCCTAATCCCCTCCCCAGGGGGATTCATAATCCGGAACGGATTACGAATCCCCTGTCCATCTCTCAAAACAAACATGATATTAGTGGGTTCTACCTCACTATGAATTCCAATTCCCTCCCTATAACCCAAAACAAACGGGGCCTAAGGATTCTGATGTGATGCTTTGGTGGAGGTTTTTACTGAATTTTTTTTTAAATTTGAATAATTTATGTGGTGTTTTGAGAAGTTGGTAAAAAATTGACTTTTTGACTTTTTTAGTGGTTTTTTTGGCAAAAAGTTGGATTCTTTTGGATAAAAAAAGCTAATTTTTTTTGCTAAAAAAATTAAAAAGCTGGCTTTTTTAGCCTCTTCCCAAAGTGCCTAATATTGTAAAATTTGTTAAGTAAATCATCTATATAAAAAATAAATTGATTGGACATTTATAATTTTATAAGGAGAGTACATTTGTTTTTTTTTTAAAAAAAAAAAATAAACAATTAACATGAAAAAAAATCCACCAAAACACACAGGAGCCTGCTATGACCTTGGTTCCACTGATTTCATCTCGGCAAAGTTTCATTGCAGTCATGATTTTGTGAGACTTTTTTATTTTTATTTTATATATATATATATATATTTTATTATTGTTCATAATTATAGCCTAGTTTTTTTCTAAAAGAAGAAATAGACCATTGACCACAGGTTCATCTGTTTGGCAAATCTGTTTGGCAAAGTTGATCTAGTGGTGCTTTTCTAACTTCTTCGCGACGACAACGGTTCATAACACTGAAGCCTATTTTGGGAAGGTGGTAAAAATCAGCTTTTTTGCTTTTAACCAAGATTTTTTAGAGTGGTTTGGAAAGTTGGTAAAAAGTTACTTTTTTTTTGGATTAATATTTATTTATGGTGTCACATCACACTAAAATAACTAAAATACCCTCACCTAACATAAAAAATTACATTTTACTTAAACCCACCAGATGTAAACATTGAGGGTATTTCCGTCATTTTTCAACCAACTTTTGGCCTTCCCAAATGAGAAAAAAACGCTGGCTGGCGTTTTGCTTTTGTGGTAAAAATCTGCGTTTTTTTTGGGTTCCCAAAAGAGTCAGGTCAAATGATGACCACGTTACACGAGGGTCTTCAAATTTTGAGATTTTTATTTAAAAAAAAAAAAAAAAAACCTTTATGATTTGGGTTAATCAATTTAATTTAAGGGATAAGAGGGCGAATGTGACGTTTTAATTTAAAAAAAATTAATGACATCAACAAATTCCATCTGGGTTCCTTGTAATAGTAAACTAATGATAAAATGGCATGGTTTGGGAAGAGAGTTTTGGGATTTTTTTGACTAAAATAATCACAAAAAATAAAATAGACTTTTTAGCTCAATAAGACAAAATATCACATCCAATCCATAATCATTATATTTTTTCTCTCACAAAAAAGTCAAAAATCCTTTTCAAACCAGACTTTTTAGTCTTAGACTAAAATAGCCAAAAAAACTAAAAAGTTAAAAAGTTAACCCACTTCCCAAACCATGTCTAATTGTTATGCAACTTTCAAATATGGAGAAACTGGTATAATTATGAAAAATTTATAAGATTAATTATAATTTTGTCATATCTAAAAAAATGTCATTGTAATTTATGTTATATTATTATTTTGTACATGGCATGTGTTAGCTGCTGATTGAGAATTATGAGAATCGTATTTAAATGGAATGAAATCCCTCATTTTGAACATAATTACAAGTTTGTGCATCATTTTTAAATAAAACCTTTTTATTATTATATTTAAGGGGATTTCATTTTTTATTTTTTATGTTTTTGTGTGAAGAGATCATCACCTCTTTGCGTTTTGGAGGGCTGAGGGTTCACCATTTACAATATTTTCTTGAATTAAGACCAGGTTTATTTCAACATGGAACAAGATTCTTAATTTATACACACACCACACAGAATGATTAGTACTCTCCCCATATTATACATACATGCATATTCCCATACCCTATTTATTTTCTAATTAAGGCCAATATTTTACTCTTTAGCAATTAAATTGACTTATATAAACAAAGCACCCCCAAACTCTTCTCTAAGTCTTTAAACTTCAAACTCTCAGTACCCTCCTCTCTCTCTGTCTGTATATATATATACGTGTGTGTGTTATTAGACTGGAATGACTTCTGATGATCTGGATCCCGGTGTTCCTGATAACTTCTTCTCGTTCTTAGCTCTCTGCAATTCATAAAGCATATGTACATAAATTCCATTAATAGGATAGTTATTGTAAATCACGAGTTTGAATCTCATAAAACTCTTAACACTCTCATGCAATTCTAAAATCATATTTGATTGCCGGATTAAGTTGACTGAGATTATACTGAGGCATGTCCACTAGATTTAAATGCAAGGAAATTAAAAATAAATAAATAAATAATTAAGAGCAAAGAAGGAAGGAAGGAAGGAAGGGATGTTACGAGAGTGTTTTTCCAAGCCTTGTCCATCTCTTCAAACACGACATCTGTAGTAGGACGGCCTCTGCCGGATTTGGCAACACAAAGCACTGCTATTTGTAAAAGTGATTCGAAATCCACGCTGTTTATACTTCCATTCAGCCTCGGATCTTCAAATTCCGTCAGTGGTCTCTTCCCCATACTTACATCCTTTGCCTGCAATGCATTGCAATTTTCATTCTTTCATTACTATATGCATATACAATGTGTATTACTTGCACAAAATTCAGTTACATAATACAGACTAGACTAGACTAGTAGTACCTTTCTTGTAAGTTGGTCTCTGGCATCAAGATCAAGCTCAATGACTTTTTGTCCAGATAGAAGTTGGAGAGCAACAATGCCAAAACTGTAGATATCACTGGCACAAGTGAGCTTTGCATTGCTCATGTATTCTGGGTCCATATACCCTATGGTTCCCCTCACATCTGTGAACACTTTGCTCTCCTCCATGCTCAACATCCTCGCTAACCCGAAACCAGATAGCTTTGGATCCAAGTTCTCAGTCAATAGTATGTTTGTAAGCTATCATCATAACCACCGAAACCAACATCCCACTTTGTCAATTAACAACCATATACTACTTACAAGTATTCATTAAAGTGTATAAGAACCTCAATTAATTAACAACCTTAATGTCTCTGTGAACAATGCATCCATCTATATAATGATGCAGATATCTGAGTGCAAGTGCACAGTCCCTTAGAATCTTTACTCTTCTTCCCCATGTTAGCACTGTATCTTTCCCTGAACATACACACACAATTTGATCAAAGATTATTACAAAAATGGGTGAAAATGTTAGGCTTGTATTTTTGCTTCTTTTTTTTTTTTTTTTTTTGGGTACCCGAAAAGGACAAAAAAAAGGGGACTTTTTTTTTTAATTATTGACGAAAGTTAATTGTTAGGTTGACACTTATTGGAGGTAGCCTCCCTGTCCTTGCAAAACATCCAGTGATTGTCTCCTAATTCAACTCCCCTTTAAGAAAGGAGAGTTAAACCCATGACCTCTCCTTGAGACTAAGTGAACAGAATTAAAACACAGAAAGTTCATACAAACTATACTTTGTGCGACATTTTGTGTTTTAATTTTATGCGACTCGTATTTTTGATGACAGAAAGAGATATACTTAGGAGGTGTTGAGCTAGATTTCCATTCGGACAAAATTCATAGACTAAGTACTGCTCGCCATCCTCCACGCAGCAACCAAATAGACAAACTAGGTTTTGATGTCGGACTCTTGAAAGGTTTTCAACTTCGCGTGTAAATGAATCGGACGTGTTGCTCCTATATATTTGCTTGATCGCCACTTCTTGTCCACTCGGTAAAATGCCTTTACAAATTTGCCCCGCACTTCCTTGCCCTAGGAATACTTTTTCACTGCTAAAATTTAGCGCATTCTCGATCTCGGCCTTGGAGAATCGATAGAGACCGGACCAAGTTTTGATCTGTTTGGTTTGGAAAGATTTAGAATCATTTTTTTGGTTCCTGGTGACACATTTTTTCAGTATTACTACAAACATCATTCCAGTTATGGCTATCAAGAATGCTAATAGTGCTTTTGCCGTTGAAGCTGATTAAAAACCAAAAAACAAAACAAAACAAAGCATCTGTGAGCAAAAATTGTTGCAAGAGGATAAATAAATAAACAAACAAATCATCAACATGACAAAATAATTTCATGAAATTTAAAATATATATATATATATATTTCCAGATGGACTTACTTTTGATTTTGATGAAACCAGCAGGATCTGTGAAAAAAACAAGAAGAAGAAGTAAAAATCAGTAATTGAGTCAAAATCCGGAATATTATAATTAAGTTGGTATCTAGCAAATCCAAACAAATTTCTTCAAAGCACAAGTATAACTATGAGGTCTGAACCATGTTTGGATACGAGGACTGGTTCTAGTATACATGATTTGCACTTCAATGTTCTAAAATTATAGAGTTACAAAAATTAGCAGTTCAGAATCAATTACATTTAATAATAGTATGGGTTCTGTGACCAAAAAACATGATAATTGACGATATTGTATGTAATTTAGGACAAATAACAAATAGTTGGTTGAGCTCTTACCCGAGGCTTCTAAAACTTCCAAACAACTATAGAAATCATCAACCGAGGAGGGATTCAGATCACCCAATATCCCAGCAGCAACAGAGGTAACGCCTGCCATGACGCATATGGCTTTCTCAGTATTGTTTTTGTTTATTTAGAGTATATTCAAAAGTTCATCCCTCAATTGCACTATCGAAGCAGAGCAATTTTTGCAAGACTGAGAAAACGCCGAAGAGTTGAATTGACTACAGTTCCCCAAGGCTTCTCCATATATCTGTAATTGCGAAATAGTAGACAAATTGAGTGTAGAACATTGACTACTTCCATAGAAGAGTTGATCAAAGCCACACGATAGCTCCCAAACGGACGGTTGTTGCAAAAAGGAATTGGTGCAATTAACCCATTGATTTTGGTCGATGAAGATGCTGTTGTTGTTGCCTTGATTGCTAAGTTTTGCTTGTCTGGCTAATGCCAGTGACAACTCGGTGAGGGGGTCTCGACAGCAAAGAGTTGTTCCGAAACTGTCCCAATAATTGATCTTTTTTTGGTGGCCGATGCATTCCCCGGTTGGTTGGTATGGAAATGTTGTGAAATTTAACTCACAACCTGGAGCTGCATCAATAGAAATTGGTTATTTATATGTATGAATGTTTCTGTTTTTTTGTTTGATGAATGGTTATGTATACTAAGATCATAGGATCACGTCTTGATGTATCGTATCGTCTGTTGCCTAATGAAATTTTAGATTTTTGATACCATTATTCATTGATATATTAGCCGACATATGATTGTTACCCATTGTATCATATGCTATGTATGGATTTAAAATTTTTGATTTTATGATATAAATACCATCTGATATTGGTTAATATATGATCATATCACCCGTATCGATACACATACCGTTATTTAAAATCATGTTACCACACCTACTTATCAAAAAAATAAAATAAAATCATATTGCCACACCTTATTCACATGCCTTTGCTAATACACTTTCGCAATGGCTTTTTGCTTTTGGCGACAACATGCTAATGTAGCTTTTAGTAGAGTCAATTTGTTACAAGAGATAAATTATTATTATTATTATTGTAATTTTCCAAATTTTTATATAGAAACTCATAAAGAATATTGTCATAGTGCCTTTTCTAATTATATGGGAGATCCACCTAAGGATTAGAGGGGTCACGTGCCCCTTCTAAACTTTCAATATTTATACTATTACTTATGTAGATAAAGATTATGTATTATATATCCTTTATAAAATTATAATAGTGACCCTCCTTAAATTATGCAAAATTTTTTGCTTTTTTAAAATTTTAAAAATGCTCTATTTTATTATTTTGATTATTCTTGTACACTTTTCATTGATAGGTCAATGTAAGAATTGAATCAATTGATAATTCATTTCTTATTATGGGATTTGTTTGGTTGCTTATTTCTCCTCATTGTGGAGCACTTTTTTTTTTTTTTTTTTTGAGTTGATAGGATTGAACTTATTGATTATTTGGTTAATGAAATTTAGTTATTGATTGTGAAATTATAAGTCACCTTAATGTAAATATAAGGATAATTGTAATAAAAATAAAAATAAGATTGTATAAGTTTAATAATATCTCATTGTTACTTGTTATGGGAGAAGAAAAAAAAAAACTAATGTTGTGATTGATGTGTGCTCCCTCTACATTGAATTTCTGGCTCCGCCACTGAAAATAACAATGATACATCCCTTTAAAACTAGAGCTCTAATTGAGCTCTAGTGAGGTGGAAAATAAAATAAAAAAAATCACAAGGTCAAAACATCACATCAGATAGGTCTCACACACACAATAGAGCTATTAGAACTCACAAATTAGAGCTCCAAAACATTTTTGGAGACAAAATGAGAGGCTTTTGTTTCAAAATAATAAGATCCCCTTCAGATTATATGAAAATTTTATATAGGGCAAATTATATTAAATCCCTCAAATTATCGACGATTTATACTTTACCTCTTTAATGTTTTAAACCTAACAATTACCTTCTCAAACTATTTGAATTTAAACATTAAGTCTTTCTGTTAATCATCTGTTAGATATTTGGATAAAAAATTGTGTTGTGCTCATAATGATCATATTAAATTTTATGATCAAATTATCTTATTTTATCTTCTGTAAAAATTTAATATAATTATCATGTGCACAACATTTGACAACTTTTTATCCAAATATTTAACAGATGACTAACAGAAGGATTTAATATTCAAATTCAAATAATTTGAGAGGGTAATTGTTGGGTTTAAAATATTAAGAGAGTGAAGTGTAAATGATCGATAGTATAATTTGCCCGTTTATATAATAATCACCTAAATTTCATTTTCTTCACTAAGAGGAGACAACCGTGCATATGTACATATCACACACTCAATTTAATTCACAATCTCAAAGTTGATAGAACGTGCGTTAACCATAACCATATTAGAACACGGTATAAACGAAATTGATACAGCATATGAGGGGGAAATAAAAGAAATGAGTATCTTATCTTGCTATCATGTTTCCATGACCATCATGGTTTCTCATGTTTTCTTCTTTTGTAATTTAATAGAAATAAAACTTTTATAATTAATCATTTTGTTTCTTATTAAATTTCATTAATTTTGATTTGTTATACACTTAATAATTATGAGTCCAATTTCTTTGTCACATCATTGTGGGTGAATTTATAAATATCTAAAGTTACTCTTTTAGTAAAAAATGAAATAGACAAAGAAAAAGAATTCACTTTATTTTTTTTTATTTTATTTTCTCATGAAATCAGTCCATCCAAACCATCATTGGTTTCTCCTGTTTTCTTCTTTTGTAATTTAATAGAAATAAAATTTTTATAATTAATCATTTTGTTCCTTATTAAAAATTTCATTAATTTTGATTTATTATACACTCAATAATTGTGGGTCCAATTTTCATGCCATTATAAGTATCTAACGTTACTCTTTTAGTAAAAAATGAAATAGACAAAGAAGAAGAATTCACTTTATTTTCTCATGAAATCACTCCATCCAAACAAGTTGTAGGAAAAAGTACCTGTAACCGAGATGGTGTGAACGAAAAATGATGTAAAGAACAAGAAGAATAGCTTCAACCACTGATAGCTTGTTTTCATTTCCTCTGCATATGCTTGCCCATAAATAAAAACATGAAGAAAGAGAGAGCACAAACAAATGAAAATGAAATAAAATTCAATTCTCTCAGAGACAAGAGTGTGGATGATGAGATATATAAAGGAAAGGTTGTTCCTCAATTGGATCGACATCGAATGGATATTCTTAGTTTATAGTATTTCGTTGTGTTGTTTTGTGGGTGTGACTTTTTGTAATATTTTTATAGACCCAACTATTAAACCTCGAAATTGCTGTTGCTTTTAGTGAGTAAAGTAATGTTTTGTCAACAATGGTAGGGGTCCAAATTTTGTGACTCAAAAGTGGTTCAAATGACCAAAACGACGTCGTTTTGAGTACAAAACAACATTCAAATGGTCAAAACAACATCGTTTTGGCCATTTAAACCACTTTTGAGCCACAAAATTAGGCCCCAAACATTTTTCATGTTTTGTTCGGTTCTTGGTTTAACAAGAAACAACTCATCCATTCACCTTTCATTATTCTCCTCCTCATTTTTAATTCCTCTTATGCATATATATTAAAGATATATCTATTATATTTATACTTTTAAATTATTGTTAAATTATTTATTTAGTCTCTAAATTATCAATTGAATCTATTTAATTTTTAAATTATTAATTGAATCAATTAAGTTTTTAAAATATTTAATTCAAAAAAATATATTTTAGTTCCCCAAAAATATTTCGCTAAAATATTTAGTTCCCCAAAAATGTTACAAAAATAAAATATAAACTCATAAATATTATAAATTAGTAAATGACATCTAGTTAAAATTTTATTATGAAAAAACTTCAAAATTTTATTTTGTACTTTAAAAGCGAGCATTAACTCTTATGAAAGGAAAGGATAAGGGTAATTATCTATAGTATTTTATTACTTATCTTCTAAAGTGTGTCTGCCTTTTGTCTAGTATTATATATTAGATTTTGTTTATAATTTCTAGTTGATTGTTTTTGGTTTTTTCGCTTAGTTCTTTTTATAATTTAATTAAAATATTATTTTTTCTATTATTATTTGTATCAAAATGTTGTTATTTAAATTATCTAATTCTCCTTCTTCAGTGTATCTAATGCTCATATAACTTTATTGGCAAGGCTGAGAAATTAGACTTTAATACTAATTTAATTACACAACGAAATAAAACACTTTTTAAAGACAATAAAATTTCAAGATTTTTTTGTAATAAAATTTTAACTAGGTAGGGTCTTTTACTAATTTATAATACTTTCGGGCATATATTTTAATTTTGTAATTTTTTTAGGAACTAAATAGGTTTCAATTAAATATTTTAGGGATTTAATAGTTTAAGGACTAAATAGACTTTGATTCATATATTTTAAAGACTTAATAGACTCAATCAATAGTTTAGAGATTAAATAAATAATTTGATGATAGTTTAGGGGTAGAAAGTGTAATAAACCCTATATTCTACTATTATATAAAGTTTACATCTTTATTTAGGTTGAATGTTGTCATATTTTTAAGGGTATATTAGTGAAAAGTCTATTTCGATGGAGATATTGAATTAGTTTCAAAGATTTTAATTTTTTATTTTTTGTGATAAAAGATAAGATTAGTGAAATTGTTCAGTCAAAAGAACAAATTATTATTTATTTTTACTCCATTGTCATTGGACTGTCGACAACCAAAAAAATCATCGAAAAAATAGTTGGAAAATTAGCTAGTGGCGACCAGTGGATGTGATAATACAGATAAATAAGCAAAGTGAATAGATAGATGACACGTGAATACATAAGGACATGACACGTTAACATATAGGTGATGTGGATAAATAAATGAATAAAAAATTCTTATCTAAAAATTGAAAAAGAAAAAAAATTCATTATCAAATATCTCCAATCAATTTTTAAAACTCTTTTCAACAATTTATTTTTTAAAATACAATTCAAAACTCAAATTTTTTTGAAAAATTAAATCAAACGGAATCTAATTGTTACAAGGCTCCAAACGTAATGACTACAAACTTGTCTTAATATTAAAAAACTAAAATAAAATAAAAATTCCGCGTATAAAGACTTCATTAAAAAAAAAATCAATTAAGGGCTCATTTGAGATGTGAGTTTGTTTTTTTGGTTTTTTAGCTATTTTTTTTTGGGGCTAAAAAGTTTCGTTTGAGATAGACTTTTTAGCTTTTTTATCTTTTGTGAGAGAAAAAAATAAAATGATTATGTATTAGATGTGATATTTTGTTTTATTGCACTAAAAATTATATTTTGTCTTTTTATATGCCAAACGAGCTCTAAGTTGTAAAGATTCTAAATGAATCTGCAAAATTTTATTTTCAAGAATAAATTTTTTTTTTTTACCTAAAAGTTGAAATACTAAAATCTTATTTAAATTTAAAATGAGTCCTTCATTCCAATTTCCTTTTACACCTCATTGGTAGTTGAATCGACCGTGATGTTTGATAAAATGATAATGATCTGAACACAACTCTCACATCTTTCAAAATGATCTGAACTATTCATGTCACTGTTAGACACAACTCTAAAAAAAAATTCACACACATCAATAGTCAATATATCAATAGGGGTCATAGAATCCTCTTTTATGAGGGTCCCAAACATTTTCCTTGATAAAAAGGCCACAAAAGTTATGAGAAAGAATAAAGAGGGATATGGTAAACCAAGAATAAATTTCGAATAATATTATATGTATCAATTGGTATACTAATTAGTGTATTAACAGATAATGTGACATAATTTTAGAGATTTTAGATATTTATAATTTGTATAATGGGTGGAGTCATAATTTTAAAGTAATAGTGTCATAACATATATTTGTACATTAATTGATATATCGATTAGTATATGTAGTACCACCGATAAATTTAATATTTAAAAAATTTTAATAGTTTGAATCAGCACTTAACATGAGTTGATTAATGTATTGAAAACTTTTCTTAAAATATTTTTATACTTAGTTATGCTCTATTCTATGTACCTAGTATTATTTTGAGAGAAATTTTTTGATTATTTTAAAATAATACTTGTGCGTACTGAATACCGCACTAGATGATTGTGGATCAGAGCTCCGCACTTAATTGGACTATCCAAGAATTGAGGCCCTACAACAAGGAGCACCGTTAGAGCTGCCTGACCGGGGTTGGCCGGATGACTTCTCCGGTGTGGGAATGAGTAATCGGAGAAACAGAAAGGTGCTCTCTGAGTGTAGAGAGTTAAGTTTTAGTGAGAGGAGTTTGGCTTAGATCAGTTACCTCCAATGTGAAGTCAATGTAGTTTATATATATCTCCTTGCTTGTTATCCAAGATGGTTTCATGGAGCTGTGGTCCTGCCAGCTTTACTTTTAGCATTGCCCAAGGTTAGGGACCATTTGGTAGTTGTCATAGGGTGCTTTATACTCATTATTGCCATACTGATAACAAACCACATTCCTTTGGTTAACTGTTTTCGTGATTCTAGATGTAGGGGACCAGCTGAGGTGGCAATTCGCACATGCATTTGCTCACAGCTTCCACGCTTCTCCGGTGTGTTCCTCTGGCTAGGCATTGTTGTGCCTCAGCTTGGTCTTCTATGCGATTGCTTGTAGAGACAGGCCGGCCCAATATGATATCTTTGTGTAGGCTTAGCCTGTTTCGTGTTCTATCCAAGGGTTAGGTCTTGCGGCTCGACCCAGCCTAGCGTCGTAGCTAGACTGACCTTTCCACCACAGGTTGGGCCCAAGTGCTTGAGGACTTGGGTGGACTGTTGATGATGCAATTGGGTTGAACTGACTGGCCCACTTACATATTCTGTTTCTCAGGTCTTGAGTCTAATGGATTAGGTCGGCCCAAGGCTTGGATCCGACCCATTTCATATTTAGCTCCTTTATTTGCCCCCTAGCTTGCGCTAAGGTTTCCCTTGGGGAGAGGTATTGCTTTGCACTCTAAGCGTCGTGCCGCTTCGGATCCACCCCAACTCGGCCTTGGTGACAGTTCGAACCTGACTTACGCCCCTTACATGTGTCCTTTCATACACGTGGCAACGTGGTATTAGTGCACAGAGATAGTGCGCTGATTTCATGCTGATAGTCGTGATTCGTATGCCTTCACGCCGGCTGGTGCAATAAATGCTCTGGATCCATTAATCCAAACTCTTTCATCTGTTTTCAAACTTTTGGAGAGTCTAAAACCTTTTCCGTTCCTTTGAGTTGGTCTCGTCGGTGCTCTGTCCAGTCGTTCCGCTGCCGTTCTCGTTTCAGCGCCGCTTGCTTGTCACTGCTGTTCCAATCTCTGTAAGTTCCCCTGAAATTATTCTTTTCTTGTCTTTTTCTGTCTTGATCGTCTTCTTTGGCCCTTGCGCCATTGTCTCCGGTATCTAGTTTTATTTTTTGCCCAGTCTGAGTTTCGTCTTTGTCCCGTTAGGTCTGTTTAATGGGGAAGTTTCGATCATTAGTTGATACCCTTGAGGCTATGGCCATGTTTCGCTGAGATTACAGTATCTCTCACTACGCCAAAATTGGGCTTTAGCGGCGGTTTTTTACCGCCGTTAAAGACTGTAAAACCGCCGTTAAAGCCTTTAACGGCGGTATTAACGGCGGCTTCGTTACCGCCGTTTATGCCCGTGTCGGAAAAAGTACAACTGTCATAAAAAGGTAAATTACCGTCGTCAAAAGTCGACCAAAACGGCGGTTCTTTACCGCCGTAAATAGGTTCGAATTTTTCAAAAAATAATTCTTTCTTCTTGCACTCCCCAAGTCTTAAACCCTCAACCTCTCATCCACCCACACCAACCACTCCACCATAGCTACTCTTCATGAAATATATTTCCTAAATAAATATTTAAACATTACTTTTACTTTATTGTAGATGGTCATGTTCAACCCTAGCCGCGCGTGGTCACCACTCACCGGAGCTCTGCCGGAGCTCGGCCGACAAAGACCGCCGTCATTAACGGCAGTAATGAGAGGGCTTTAGTGGCGGTTTCATTACCGCCATTTAAAAATGGCTTTAGCGGCGGTTTTTTAACGGCGGTTTCATTGCCGCCGTTAAAGGGTCATTACCGGCGGTATTAACGGCGGTATTCGTTACCGCCGTTAATAGTATCTTTAATGGCGGTTTTCGTTACCGTTGTTAAAAAACCGCCGTTAATGCCCTGTTTTGGCGTAGTGTCCGACGATGTGACCCTTTCGCTGGCGAAGGTTGACGCCAAGCGCATAGGCACCAGGAGTACTGTGGCCTTCCCAGTTGCTGCCATTGTTGAGAGAGGGGTTTGGTTTCCCCTCGACCCTTTGGTGCGCCGATACCTGCACCAAGTTCAGCTTACCCCTATGTAGGTGTCTGTTAATTTGTTCCGAGTCATCTGTGGTGTCTCCGCTCTTAATAAGCAGTTGGGTTTAAATCTGGACATCTGGGACATTTTGGGTTGTTATACCCTTTCACATAACAAGGATCACAGCACGTACTACCTTCGTGTTCGTTTGATTGATTGCCATCTTGTGACTAGTTTACCTGATTCGGACAAACATAACGATGATTTTCTACAAGTCGGTGGTAATTGGGAGTTTCCTGCTGGGACTGAGTTCCAGTCTGAACGGATGTCCCAGAAGGATGGCTATCCAGGTTTGAGTCCTTCCTTCTAGTGTTCCTGCGTTCTTTATCTTGTTTTGAATGTTGCTCTAATGTTACCTTTCTTTTTTGTAGAGGCTTCCTGTTTTCAGCGCAGGCCGAACCGAGAAAATACCGAGGCCATCAAAGTTGTTTTGAGGTACAAACAGAGGTCCGGGCCCGAGCTATTGGATTACCAAGCGACCTACCATTCCACCATCCCGAAGAAGGCACGGCTCGCCGTATCTCTTCTGGATTCTGACACTAAGACTGATACATCCCTTACACCTCTAGTTACAAATCGTCGCCGAAGCCAAGGTGTGCCGTCTGAGAGGACACCTTCTCATGCCCCCAGTTTCGTAGGGGACGTCTATGTCAAAAAGGAGGGTACTGGTGAATTTGGAAGCGGAGGCTTTTGGCTCCTCTGACGCTTTGGAGGCTCCTTCATTGAAGGCCGGAACGAAGAGCCTCATGGATGTGAAGTTAGAGATAGGAGCCTCTGGAACTCATGTTACCGCTGTCGAACCCTTTGCTTCGGTTGTTGCGAGAGCGAAGAAGAGGAGGAGGGAGACTGGCAAAGCGGTAGCTGAAGAGGCTTTTGAGGATCCTATTGAGGATGAGTCATTTGAGAAGTGGGAATCGCCAATGTTGCATCAGGGTAGGCCCATTTCTACTTCAGATCCGGTTGTTGCTTCTAGAGACTTTGCTTTTGACCTGACCAAGACCTTGCTAATGCCAGTGGATATGGCTGATCATAACGGCCCCTGTGATATTCTAGTTCGGAAGAGGACCCTTCAAATGATGATTGTTGTAAGTGTGTTTTTTTTTTTTTGGTGTTGTGCTACTATTTTTTTTTCCTTTAATACCTTGCTATCTATTGTAGTGTATTCAGAGGATACACCTGTCAATTACCAGAGTAGAGGAATTGGAGAAGGCTGTACTGGAGGCCTCTATGAATGCTGAGAGACTGTCAGTGAGCTTGGAGGCCGAGCAAGAAGGACGCAAGGTTGCCAAGAAGAAGGTGTTCCGTATGAACAAGGTTGTTGCCTCGGCTGAGAAGTCTAAGGAGGCTCCTATTGGGGTACAGGCCTAACTTGAAGGGAAGGTGGCAGAGTTGGAGGTCGTTATTGCGGTGATGGCTGCTGAACGTTCTGCGTTGGAGGCTAAGTACTGGCAGCAAGGTTGGGATGAGGCTAAAGCTGCTTACAAAGAGGAGATGCTGGTGTTGCGGGACAAGTCTTTCTAAAGGGTTGGTCAAGTGCTCTGACCGCTGCCCAAGTTCATGAAGGGTCTCCCTTGTTTCAGGATGACCCTGTTCCCTCAAGATCCTTAGGTCCAAAGACTGCTGCTGCCCCTGCATTTCTTTCAACTGAGGTTTCTCCGAGAACTGATTCTGTAACCAATACTCAAGAGGGCGATGTTGCCAACGAGACAGTGAACGTTGAAGAGGGTGGAACCTTGGAAACTAAAGCTATAGGAGATGTGGTTAAGGAAGCTTCTATTTCTCAAGAAGTTGGAGCTGCCTCTACTTTTCCTCCCCAAGATGGTCTGGACAAGATTGTGGACGCTGCTTCTGAGGTTCCTCCTGTTGATGGAAGTTAAAGTCTTCTTTGGAATGATTCGAAGTTTTTGTTTTTTTTTTTCTTTTGTTTTCATGTTCCTGCTATACTGGGGCTCAGTCTTCCTGACGAGTTGCCCCCTTGTGTTTGCCAAGACAATTTTCTTCTTTTTTTTGTTATTGTTTGTGAGGCCAGCTTGTGCCTTTGTTGGATGATGGAATTTTCCTTTTGACATTGTAATTTGATGCTTTCTTGCTTTAATGTCTGAATGTTATCTGTACTGTTTGCCTCCGGCCGAGCATTGTTGGGACCTCCAGGCCGAATAGATGCTCGGTTTGGTTAACGAATATGTTGTACCACTGTGTTTGGTTTTGTAATAAAAGGAGAGGGTCTTACTTAGGTCCAGGTTGGTTCTGAAAAACAATTGTTTGCCCCCACCTGGAGCTAAGTAAGATTGGTACTGAAGGTTGTGCTCTTAGGCAGAACTGCTTAAGTCTGCTGCAACTTTGATAGCACAAGTGCATTGGAATGGGATAAAGGTATAAAGAGATGTCTTACTCAGGTCCAGGTTGGTTTGAAAATACAATTGTTTGCCCCCACTTGGAGTTGAGTAATGTAGACGCGCCCTTGGGCCTCATGCTACAGTTCGGACTCAATTTGTGTCACGGTTCTTAATCTGAACCAAAGAGTCCAAATCCGGCAAATCGTTTTGAGAAAACAGATTTTTTGAAAGAAGTGCCAAACATGGACTGCTTTGCCAGATACAGAGTCGCCACCTAAATATTTTATTTTGGGAAATTTAGGAAACCCTGACTCGGTGCCAAAGGCCACGTGTCCGTCATCACCAAAGTTGCCTCGGCTCGGGAACTTGGGTACGATTAGAGAAGGTCAGCTATGAGCACCCCCTCTCGCCCGATCAAAGATCGGCCTCTACTAACCGTGATATCTTGTTTTGAAAACATTATATGTTCTTATTCCGGTTATTAGCCTAGAATTACTATGTTATGCGCACAGCAAACAAGTATAGACCAAATCGCCTAAATTGGAACAAAACATTGCATGTTTGTTTTGAAAATGGTTTGCTACTGGCAAGTAGGCTAAAATGCAGATTTTGCCACCCTCAAGTGGGCTTTAGAAAAGATGGTTTTGCCACTATCTAGTAAGCTTTAAAACTCACAGTTTCAATGCATTATTCCAATTTAGGTAATTCAACCTCCATCCACAGGCATTCAAGCAGTTATATCACATAAGCAGCTAGCCTCATGGTAATCATGCTATTATGGCAACACTCACACGCATGCGGTATGCTAAAGCATAAAAGCTTACCTAGTACTCCGTGCCAAAACAGAAACTAGTTAGTAATCATGCATGATCCTAGTTCATGTTAAAAATGGCTAATGCATCACATACAGAATGTCACTAGAATAGGCTCGGCTAATCTACAATGACATGTGAAATGCTACAACTAACACGTATTCAATTTGGAATTGAAATACAGATGCAGTTAGAATGATGCGCCGAGCCCGGTGCATGCAAAACAAATGAATGAATGCAAACATGCTATCATACTATATGCTAATTTGAATATGCCCTAAACTAACCATCGAAAGCTAGTAAATAAAAGGGAAGAAAGACGTGGGGTTGGAAGACATACACACACTCACGCACACTTATTACACAATTGCCCTCGCTCGGAGGGTCCAAATAATAATACAAACCGAATAAATAATTAACTATCCTAACTAATTAATTATTACAGACCCTTAATTAATTAACAAAACAAATGCAGAAAGAAGGTGGCCGCAGCCCTGCCTCAGGATGCGTAGATGATGCATGCTTGATCCATCTTGCCCGAAAACTCGCTGCCATAACACTGTTGCCTCTGTTTACACTGCCCTGCTCCTCTGAAGACTGCACAAGTCTTGGGACATAATCTATGGGTGCTGAGGAGTGCCACCGGCCAAACACAGATACCACCGGCCAAAGAGATAAGCCACCGACCACATTTGAAGTTATCGGCCATTGATGGATAGCCGGTCGGCACTATATGCAGCCGACCGGCCAAAACTTCCTGCAGAACCTGCAATTGACAGTAGCAGAGGGCAAGCAGTGCATGGCATGGAATTTTCAAAGCATTGTATGCATGGCCACTCTCCCGATCATGCAATGGACTCAAGGGAGCATGGCCCTCGACCCTCGGGCCATCAATTATGCATCTTGATGCATGATGGCCTAAGAGGCCAAGTTTGCAACTTCAATATCAAATGAAATGCATACACAAAACACAGCAATGGGCCCCAACCCCTATCATGATTGATCAAGAGGCAAGGGATGTATGCTCAATGAAATGCAACCTAGGCATGGAGTCTAATTATGCAACATGAACATGCAAATGAGCAATGTATACTAGGCGCGCAACCTAAACATGTAAGCAAACATGGCATGCAACAACATGCGATGATGGACTTAAACTAACATGGATAGCTCGCAAGCATGCCAAAATCAGTGGCCATAATGAGGCAAGTGAGGCAACAAAACACATGGAATGCATGCACAATACATTAACCAAACTTAAGTCACAAAAATGCAACTCTACCAAAGCATGGCAAGAGACGCAATATGGCATACAAACATGTGATTTTAGCACTGAAACATGATGCTAAACAGCCCCAAAACATGGAAAAATGGCACCCGATGCATGGGACGAACCCCGAAACTCAAAACTAGGCACATGGAATGACTTATAGCTATACAAAGCATGCATTATTTGATCATGAAGTATAAAGACAGAGCCAAGGCAGTCCCAAAATATGAACATTTCCAGTTTAAAGCATGGCCAAAAGATGCTAGCAAGATGGACCAAAATAGCATGCAACTTTGACTAGCAAACATGGTTTGTATGGCAAGTATATGATGCAGGTAAGAACTCATCAAACCAGCAAAAATCAGTGAATAAAACATGCCAAATCATGCTCGAATAACCTCTGAAATGCAACCAACACATGTAAAAATGATGGGTTCCTTTAGAGGGCTATGCAAGGGACTATTAGGCACATATGAGATGGACACTTAACATGGCATAAAAAACTCTAAAAATCAAATATGGTAGTCCTAAAACTCACCAAATTGACCCTGAAATGTGGCTAGAAAGCATGCAAAGAAGGGTCCCTTTGGAAGACCAAGAAGGCCACCAATCAAGACAAGGAGAGAGGGGGTCACCCCCCTCTGATTTTGGACTTCAAGAATACACCTAAGCCACTGAAAATCTACTGGATTTTAGTGGCTAAGAGGCCAAACCATGGCCAATGCAAATGCTCACATGTATAGCTCAAAGCATGGAGAAATAAGGCATGCAAAGGAGAAGATGACTCCAAACAGAAATAGGACCTCAAACAAACTTGAAGAGGATGTCAAAAAAAGACTTTTTTTAGTTTAGGTCGAGGTCCAAAACAGCTCACAAATAAGGCTAATATATCATGCAAGATAAGCCCTAAAAGAGAGATAAAGCACAAAGAGAGAGTAGAAGACCTCAAACAGTAAAGAGTCCTCAAAGAAAGTTGAAGAGGGGCTCAAAACATGGTACTTTACAGTTTGGGTTGGAGCCCAAAAATGCAAGAAAGAGGGGCTAAGATATCATGCAAGACGGGGCTAGAAAAGAGAGAATGAAGGCTTACCCTTGAAGAGCAGTAATGCAGCAGCCTTTGATCCAAGAAAAGGAGCTCCTAACCTCTGAAAATCAGCCTCCAAGTGTTGGAATGAGTGGTGGAGGTGGTAAGCTATGAGTTGGTGTGTAAATGGTGCAAGAACACTAGGGTTTGGAGGCTTGGAAGAGAGAGATATGGAGAGTTGTATCTATAGCTCCAGCTGGTTTTTCTAACCCTTCAAAATGGTGGTGGAGTGTATATTATATAGAGGGAGAGAGGCCAAGAAGAGGGGGGAAAAACAAATTCAAATTTCCCCCCACAAGGACAAGTCCCTTGGACAGCGGGTTAAGTGCAGAATAGCTGGCACAGCTAGCATCCATTCAATCTGTAGAATACTCCGGAAGGTCATCGGTTAGCAAAATTGGTCGGTCGGCCAACTTTTCTGGCCAGTTGGCCATCTATTTGGCCGGTCGTCCATCTGTTCTGGCCGGTCGGCCATCTATTTGGTCGGTCGGCAGGAAAAATCTGCTCTGCAGGTCCAACTTCAAATGGGCATAACTTCTTCATATGAACTCCTTTTCAGGTCATTCTTGTGTCAAAATTGAAGTCCCGGAAGTAAGATTTCCAATGGAACCAGCCTTGCATCAAAATTCTAACTGTGCAAAAAGTTATGCTTGTTTTGGTGAAGGCTGCTCAGTTTCAGTCCAACCGGGATGATGCCCAACTTCAACCAATCATATCTCCCCCATCCGGACTCGGCTTTAAGAGATTCTTGAGTGCAAAATGAAGCCCCGGAAGTCTTATTTCCAACGGTAGTGGCCTCATAGCTTAAATCCAAGTGTATAGACAAATAAGCTTGATTTAGCGAGGACTGGTCGTCCCTCTCTTAGCGATTCTTGCCTATCTTTTTCTCCAACTTGGTTTCTTCTCTCTTCCCCTCCTTTCTTCAACTTCAAACCCCTAAGAAAGGTGTTTTGAAAGATTTTTCAAAGATTTCATCTCTCTTTTATTCATTTCCACTTTATCCTTGCTCGGTTTACTGAAAAGCGCAACGTTTGACAAAAATGCGAGCCTCGGAACATCGCAGAAACTTTATTTCAAAAATGTTTTGAAAGAGAGGGTTTTAAGGTCTAAAAACCATCCAAAATAACTTTGGTCCAAAATGGGGTGTGAAGTTGAGATTTGTCTCTCTCCTTGCCAAAGAAATTGAACCTTTGCCTTGCACATCTTTCATCACCGAGCAAACCATCAGTAGCGCCCAAGTCTTAAGGGCAGTCAAAAATGGGGTGTCTACAAGTAAGATGAGTGCTGGAAGTTTGCTTTTGATAGAGTTTAGCCAAGTTTGTTCCAACTCTGCTCGTATGCAGCAATACTGAAGTGTCGATGTGATGGTATTTAAGAAATTCTGTGGACTCAGAGATGTTTACTTAAAATATGTTAGTGCGGTTTCCACCAAGCAGTGCCACTTGGCTAAAGTCCAATTTAGTTACCAAACATAATTCCACTTGGCATGTTTGAGTGCTAACTAAAATTAAATCTCGTTCAGTCATTTTGAAACTAAGTCCGTTTGGGTTTAGACCAAAGCTAAGTTCGTTTGATAAACATCAAAGCTAACTCCATTTGATAAACATCAAAGCTGATTCCATTTGATAAACATCAAAGCTAATTCCATTTGGTAAATACCAAAGTTAATTCTGTTTGGTAAATACCCAAGCTAATTCCGTTTGATAAACATCAAAGATAAATCTGTTTGGTGAACACCAAAGCTGATTACAAAGTTCTCTTGCAATGAAACTGGTCAGATAAAAATTTGAGAGAAGTGAGGAGGCATTTGCATTGATCAAAAGATAAATTTCTTTACATTCTGATAGAGAAGTTAGTGGATAATTCTATTGATAGTATTTCTTGAGATTTGCTACATTCCAAGGCTGAGGTATGGCTCTGCCTTTGAGATCTTCTAGGTAGTAAGCTCCGTTTCTAGCAACGACGGTGACTTTGTATGGGCCCTCCCAGTTAGGTCCAAGTTCTCCTTCACTAGGCACCCTTTTGTGATCCATAACTCTCCTTAAGACCAGCTCTTCTGGTGTGAATTGCCTTGGGAAAACTTTTTGGTTGAAACTCCTAATGAGCTGCTGCTGGTACGTTACAAGTCTGATCAGTGCTGTTTCTCTTCGGCCTTCTGCCATGTCCAGTGCTTGTGTGATGGCTTCCTCATTACTTGTGCTTTCAAACAGTTCAGATCTAAGGGTTGGGAGACCAACTTCAAGTGGGATAACAACCTCCATTCTATAAGTTAGGGAGTAGGGTGTTTCCCTTGTTGAGCGCCATGTTGTGGTTCGGTAAGCCCATAACACGTGGGGTAACTCTTCAACCCACTTTCCCTTTGCATGTTCGAGCTCTTCTTTACCCCATTGATGATGGTTTTATTTGACACTTCTGCCTGCCCATTACTTTGTGGGTAGCCCAGAGAAGAGTTCTGATATTCGATTCTGAGGTCGGCACTGAATTTTCTGAAGATTTTTCCATCGAACTGTGTTCCATTGTCTGCAATCAATATCCTCGGGATGCCAAAATGGACCATGACATTTCTCATTACAAACCGCTTTGTGTCCGTTTCTTTAATACTTGCAAGTGCTTCAACTTCAATCCACTTATTGAAATAGTCGGTTGCAACAATGAAGAATCGTCTGTTCCCAGTGCTTCGTGCCAATGGTCTAACAATATCCAGACCCCACTAGGCAAAGGGCCATGGGCTGGTAAGTGGGGTAAAAGTTTTGGCTGGCTGATGAATCAGTGGAGCGAACCTTTGACATTTGTCGCACTTCTGAACGTACTACTGTGCATCTTGTTGCATCCGTGGCCACTAGTATCCATGAGTAAGGGATCGGTGCACCAATGACCTTCCAGCAACGTGGCATCCACAAATCCCATCATGAATTTCGTAAAGAACATTTTCGACTAGATTTGGATGCATACACAAAAGATAAGGACCGAAATAGGAGCGTCTGTATAGTTTTCCAGATGGTGAAACCCAGAACCGAGCTGACCTATGTCGGATTTTGTTGGCTTCCTTCTTGTCTTCGGGGAGAATGCCAGATTTCAGAAAAATAAGTATTGGATCCATCCAGCTTGGCTCTAGATTACTGTAGAGGACTGGAGATGCAATGCTTGGTTCCGACATGAACTCAACCCAAACTTTTCTAGCGTTTTTGGCATCTAACGATGAGCCGAGGTAGGCCAGAGCATCAGTGTGGTTGTTTCTATCCCGACTGATTTGTTCCACTCGTACGGATTGGAATTTTTTGAGTAGATCCTTACCTTGACTGCATACATGGCCATTCTTTTATCTCGTGTTTCATAGACCCCAGTCAGCTGGTTTACCGCCAATTGAGAATCGCTAAAAACCAGAAGTTTCTTTGCACTAAAGTGCTCGGCACTGCGTAAGCCAGCCAGCAGTGCTTCGTATTCTGCCTCATTGTTTAAAGCCTTCCAACCAAGCCTAAGAGCTTATTCCCAAATAAACCCTTCTGGTGACATAAGTACTACCCCTGCTCCCAAGCCTTGGCTATTGGATGATCCGTCGATATAGAGTTGCCAGATGTTACCAATAAAGAGTTTCCATGTTTCTGAAGTGCATTGCTTTCCTAGTTCGGTGGTGTGTAGCACCTACGTCAAACTGGAGTTCTCGGGCTCGGTGTTCTGGGAGGGAGTGAATTCTGCGACGAAATCCGCCAAGACCTGGGCTTTGATTGCTGTCCTAGGTTGATATCGAACGTCAAACACACCAAGTTCAACCGTCCATTTTGCAGTTTGGCCAGAGAAATCAGCTCGGCTGAAGACAAATCTGAGGGGGAATTTAGTGAGGACAATGATGGTGTGACCCTGAAAGTAGTTTTGCAGCTTTCTTGAGGCGATGAGCAGTGCGTAAGCAAACTTTTCTAAGGGTAGATACCGTGTCTTGGCATTTAGTAGAGTCTTGTTAACATAATATATTGGCCTTTGTTCCTTGTCAACCTCTCGAATCAATATGACACTTACAGCGTGATCTGAAACTGCTAGATATAGGTGCAGTTTCTCACCTAGTTCTGGAATGGACAGGAGAGGCGGTGTACTAACGTATTTTTTAAGACCATGCAATGCTTCGGTACATTCAGGACCCCATTCGAATGCAGCCTTTTTCCTTAGTAGCTGGAAGAAGGGTTTCATCCGATCTGAAGCCTTGCTGATGAACTGATTCAGAGCAGCCACCATTACAGCTAGCTTCTGTAGCTCTTTAGCCTTTGTTGGTACTTCAAGCTCTTGTATTGCTTTGATTTGATCCGAATTTGCCTCAATTCCTCTGTGAGTAACCAAGTATCCCAAGAACTTCCCTGTTCCTACCCTGAAAGCGTATTTCGAGGCATTAAGGCGAAGCTGATGGCTTTTCAGGCTACGAAAGACTTCTCTTAAGTCTGCGAGATGGTTTGCAGCGAGCTTACTTTTCACTACCATATCATCTATGTAAGCTTCCATGGTTTTTCCGAGCTAGTCTTTAAACATTCGAGTGATCATTCGTTGGTAGGTTGCCCCGGCGTTCTTGAGGCCGAACGACATTACTTTGTAGCAAAAAGTGCCTCTTTAAGTGATGAATACTGTTTTTTCCTGATCTGGGCCGAATAATGGTATCTGGTGATAGCCGCTATAAGCATCCAAAAAGCTCATACGCTCATTTCCTACCGTTGAATCGACTAGTTGATCAATGTGAGGTAGAGGAAAACTGTCCTTGGGGCAGTGTCACGACCCAAACCCGTCCCTATGGGTTTAGCACCATAACCGGCCAGTAATCCGAGATTACCGAAGGCCTCTTAACAGTAAAACGGTAAAACAGAGTACAGGGGCATGGCGGAAGCCAATACAGTAAATAAACAATGTCCAATGAGCTGTGACAGTCTGTATGCCAAAAAGATTTTTCATACATATATGTAAACAGTACAAAACAGTATGTACAATATATACAGTCAGTCAGATTAGGACTTAACCCCTATTACACAGTACAGTCTATACAGTAAACAAAACAGTACAGAGGGGGGAAAACTAAAACACCCCTAAGCCATAGCTTGGCAGGCTCGGAACCTCGCAGTGAGGCACAATAGTTGGCTTGACAAAAAGGGGAGTCTAACCCACGCTCCTAGCTCCGGTTTGATGGCTGAGCACCTACACATATATATAAACAGTGAGCTAAAGCCCAGTGAATAACATAATGCGTAAAGAGGTTTAGAATGAATGTCCTTACAGTAATGAAAACAGTTCATTGATTCAGTATATCAGTCATTCAATCATATGCGGTACATCCATTAGCGTAACAGTACAGTAAACGGTAGGTCTTAGAAGACCGAACAGTAAATGATGGCCATCAATCAGTAAACGGTAGTGGTTCCAACATGGGAACCGACAGAGATCTCTGTAACGGTAGCAGTAACAGTAAACAGTAGTTGCTAAGGATGCCACAATACATTTCAGAATATAGGACATACATTCAGTCAATTAACAGTGATCAATTCAGAAAACAGTTCAGTTAACAGTCAGGAAATATTCATCTTTGAACATATCTTTACACAGTTGTTACTCACAGAGTTCTAGGCTACAGTAAGCTAGTGTAACGACC
This sequence comes from Camellia granthamiana, assembly GCA_036172215.1. NCBI lineage: Eukaryota > Viridiplantae > Streptophyta > Magnoliopsida > Ericales > Theaceae > Camellia > Camellia granthamiana. The sequence goes on from CM069903.1 coordinate 184,572,851, forward strand.
CTCGTACTGCTTACCGAATAACCACTGAATTATATACTGATTGCTGCTAATTGGAATGGATAATGATTGATAATCGAATGATTAAAGTACTGAACAGACTGATTGAAATCAAAACTGAAATTGAATGAGTTAACTTATCGAATTGCTTATGATATCTGTTTGATTGGTTGATTACCTATTTGAATTTAAATGTTTAAACTGCTAATTGAAGGCCTTATCGGCGGCCGAAGTAGAAACCGTTTAGTGTCTTGGAATCAGTATAATTTTCCGGATTTAATGGTATATTTATCTGAAAATTGATTAGGAATGATTAAATTAGATTAAACGAGTTAATTACGAACTTAGACGTATTTACCGAATTGCCATCCATAGTGGACATTTTGTTTAATATTATTATTGTGCCTTATACACTTTGATGAACATCTTCATCAGCCCCTTTATTCTTGTTTCAACCGACCAAACTTAGAGAAATAGAGGGAGAGTGAGAGAATTAAGCCTATTTGTTGAAATTGCTCAAGAACTTGGAGATTGGTAGGATAAATTGCTAAAGTGAACTCCTAAACAAGAAATTGAAGACTTAGGTAAGAAAAACATCATCTTCTTGTCATTCCTAAGTTCCATCTTGCATGCATCATGGTTATAGAGAGGTTAAGACATGAAATTGTTCAAATATGTTGAATTAAAGATTGATTGTTACATGCATGGCCATATTGTTGCATTATGTAGTTGAATTCTTGGAGAATGATACATGCATGTCCATGTTTTTATCATAGTCCATGTTTTCAAGATGTTTTGAAAGATTGGAGCTCTTTGGAGTAAGATTTGAAGATTGAAATTGGTTTAAAACCCATGCATTACATGTTTACATATTGTTCTTAAAAATGGGTTTGAAATTGTATTTAATTGACTCACCTTTGGGGCTTGAATTCTCAAATTGGCTTTTGAAACTTGTTATTCTTTGAGTTGGGATGTATTCCCCAGAATTTGGGCCCAAGAGGTCGAGTTTTGATGTATAGAATGCTTGGTTTGAGCTTGGAAGGCAAATCTGGAAATTCCAGATTTGGCTTCTTCGCTCGAGCGAAGGATTCCTCGCTCGAGCGAGCCCTTTTGTTTTGCAATCTCGCTCGAGTGAGCATCGAGCGACCATCGCGCGTAAAAATTGAGCAACCAGTACTTTTACTGTTCATGCAGCTCGCTCGAGCGAAGGATTTCTCGCTCGAGCGAAGCCTTTGATTTTGGAAGCTCGCTCGAGCGAAGGAAGGCTCGCTCGAGCGAGGTGCCTATTTTCAGCAACTTTTGAAAAATGCCTTCCAAGTGTAATTTTGCATCCTCATCTCATCCTAGGCATTCTTAGGCCTAGTTTAAGGCATCTTAATGAGGATTTAGACATAGAACCACACCGAGGAAATTTAGGGATTTAATTAACATCCTTTCCAACTGTAAACTTAGTGTGTGTTCTATTCTGTTAATTGTTTAGGGTTGGCTCTCGGGGACACGCTCTAGCTGCTAATAGCCCAATCTCTGTGAGTAACAGACTGTGTAAAGATATGTTCAAAATGGTTATCTTTTGAATACTGAACTGAAATGTTTATTGAACTGATATTGTTTATTGAATGAATGTATGTCCTGTATTTCGAACTGTATTGTGGCATCCTTAGCACCCATTGTTATTGATTGATACAGAGCTCTGTCGGTTTCCTCGTGGAACCATATTGTTATTGATTGATGGCCATCACTATTGTTGGGTCTGTTAAGGCCCGGTCCTTTTGGACCTATTGTTTATAGGCTAATGGATGTACCACATATGACTGATTGATTGAAATACTGATTGATCGAAATACTGATTGATTGAAATATTGAAAGATTGAAATACTGCTAAATGAATTGATTTCATTACTGCAAGGACATTCATTCATAACCTCTTTACGCATTATGTTATTCACTGGGCTTTAGCTCACTGTTTATATATATATGTAGGTTCTCAGCAGCCAGACCGGAGCTAGGAGCGTGGGATTGGTCCCCAGTTTTGTCAAGCCAGCCTGTGTGCCTCACTGCGAGGTTCCGTGTTGCCATGCTATGGCTTTGGGGTCTTTTGTACTTCCCCTGTCTGTCTCACTGTTTTGTACTGTTGTGGGACCATTGTATAGACTGTTACTGTTTACTGTACTGTCCAAGGGGTTAAGTCCCTGTTTTCACCGACTGTTTTGGATGTGTATATAAATGTATGCCGTATTGTACTGTATTGTTTTATGTACATGTGAATGAAAAACTTTTTGGCATACAGATTGTCACAGCTCATTGGACACTATTCATTTATTGTTTTGGCTTCCGCCAGGCCCTAAACTCTGTTATATTGTATGATTGTTAAGCAGGCCTTTGGTAATCACGGATTACTGGCCAGTTACGGTGCTAAACCCATAGGGCCGGGTTTGGGTCGTGACAGCTAGAGCGTCTCCAGTCGCCAACCTTACACAGTATACAGGATGAACACACACTAAGCTACACAGTTGGGAAAGATCATAACTTAATCCCTAATTTGCCTCGGTGTGTTCTACATCTATATCCTCATTAAGATGTCTTAAACTAGGCTTAAGAATGCCTAGGATGGAATGAGGATGCAAAGATGCACACAGAAAATAGTTTCAGAATTTCAGAAAACAGAGTCCCGCTCGAGCGTGGGTTCTCCCGCTCGAGCGGACATGTTACAAAGGTCCCCGCTCGAGCCCCAACTCACCCGCTCGAGCGGACCAAAAAGTACTGGATAGGTGAAATCCCTGCTCGACGAGCGCTCGACGCCCGCTCGAGCGTGAAACACTATCCTCCGCTCGAGCTGACTCGAGCGTCCAATCCTCCGCTCGAGCGGATAGTTATGCAGTGCAAGATGCTGGGAGCTCGATTTCCCCGCTCGAGCGGCACTTCCTCCGCTCGAGCGGACGACCAAAATCTGGAAATTCTAGATTTGAGTCCCAAGTTCAAAACCAAGTTTTGATGCTCCCAAATCGATCCTCTTGGGCCAATTTTTTCTGAAAAACATTTGTAAACTCATAGAACAACATATTTCAAAGGTCAATTTGAGAAATCAAGGCCCAAGGGTGTTTCAATTAAACTCATTTTCTCACCAATTTTCCATGAACATGCATGAACATGCTACAAAGTGACATGCATGAGATTAAATCAAATCAAGGCTTCAAATGCTTGCTCACTTGAGCTCCTTTCTTTTAAGACATGATGGTTTCATGAACCTTAGCTAGAACTTGTACATGCATGCAACAATTATCCATGAAATCAACTTAAACTCAACAATTCAAACATGCATGCATGGAATGAGCTTCAATTTAACATGCTAAGACTAAAACATGACTTAGCTCTCTAATTGGACATGAACCTTGCAAGAATCAACCTTAACTACAACAATGGGTGGTTGAAATTCATACCTAAGTCTTTAATCACAGGACTAGAAGCTCAAGAGGGCAAATCTCCTACAATTACTTCAAGATCACCAAGCAATTCACAAGAACAATTCAACTCTCACTTGTCTCTCTCTCTATGGCCGGTTATGCTCTCAAAATGAGCTGAGGAAGAGTTTTGATTCAAGTGTACAAGGCTCAAATGTGTATAGTCTACATGGCCCACTAACAATGGCAATTCCATAAATAAGGCAACTTGTTTCATTTAGCTTATTTTATTCTAATTTAATCATACCAAATCAGTTTTCAGATAAATATACCATAACTTCATAAAAATCCTAATGATCTTAAAATACTAATCAATTTCCGATTTGGCCGCCGATAAGGCCTTCAATTAGCAGTTTAAACACAAAGACATGAACAGATAATTAAATGACAAACAGATAGAAATGCAATTTAAACAGATATATTCAATCAATTCAGTTTCAGATTCCAATAAGTCAGTCTAGTATTTCAATCAGTTCAATTATCAATCATAATCAGTCTCAGTTTAGCAGTAATCAGCAGTTTATCAGTAAACAGTGGTGAGGGTTATTATAGGCAGGCTCTATTTAGGCAGGTGAAGTCAATGCAAACTCTCTATTTTCCATTCTTCTTCTTGACTACAATTGTGTTAGACAGCCATTGTGGGTACTGAACTTCTCTAATCGCCCCCGATGCCAAGAGTTTTTCTACCTCGGCAATTACTGCTTCAGTGTGCTCAACTGAGGATCTCTGACTTTTCTGCATGATAGGCCGAGCTGAGGGGTTGATATTGAGTTTGTGGCAAGCAAAATCTTGGTTCAACCCTGGAGTATCATATGCTAACCATGCGAATACCTCCATATTTTCCCCTCAACAATTCAACAGCTGAAGTTTCTCATCAATGCTTAGCGAGGTATCGACTTTTCTGGATCACCCTTCTTTACTAGGACTTTCTCCAAATCCTCAACTATCTTTTCATCTGGGGCTTCTCCTACATCCTCCAAGACTGGTTGTTCGGCCATTTCCACTGTCTGCACCCGATTACTAAGTTGTTTAGTCTTCATAGCTACCGTGAAGCAATGTTTCGACGTAACTTGATCTCCTGAGATCTGCTCTACTCCGTGTTTCGTTAGGAAGCAGATAAGCTGGTGGTAGGTTGAAGGAACCGCTTCCATTTGGTGAATCCAAGGTCGACTGAGTATGGCATTGTAAGGAGAAGGTGTATTAATGACTAGGAATTCTATCTAGAGAGTCTTTGTTCTAGCCACAACTGGCAACATTATCTTGCCAAGTGGCCATTTAGGCTGAGAATTGAAGCCGACCAATGGAGCTGCCGCCGGGGTGAGGTGCTGCTCAGAGAGATCGAGTTTCTTGAACAAGTCGTAATACAATATATACACTGCACTGCTCTGATCTACCAGAACTCATTTTACGGTAAATCGTTTCCCAATTTCCATAGTTATAATTAGTGCGTTAGTATGTGGGTGCTTAATACCTTCTAGATCCTTTCTAGTAAATGAAACAGTACACGAGGGGGATTTGGGTACTGTGCATACCTTTTTCGACGCGAGCCTTACTGACGTGACCTACTGAATTTGCACAACTTTGGAAATTTCTTCCTTGAGTGCCTCTTTTCACTCTTGAGTAGTTGTTCCATGGATTACATTTATTACCAACCGGGGATGATGCTCAATGTTCGGTTCCGGTGGAGGGTTCCCCTGTTCGGTCACCACTTTTTCCTGATCAATGTACTCTCGAAGGTGTCCAGCAGCTACCAAGTCTTCCAAGTGTTGCTTCAGTGCCCTGCAATTCTGAGTCATATGCCCCTTGTCTTGGTGATTGGTGTATTTGAGCTTCTGATTGCGCCGAGCTCGATCTCCCAACATTTTTCGCGGCTGTAGACACCCCATTTTTGACCGACCTTAACACTCAGACGTCACCGATTGAGCACTTGGTGATATTGCATATTGTGCTCGTTCAGAAGTTTCAGAGTCTCGGCTGCGAGCCTTGCCTCCGGACTTCCGGGACTCTTCCGTACTTTGCCTCGGTTTGCGAACCCGGCTCTATTTTCTCTGTTTTCTCTTCCTGAGGGGAGGGAGTGGTCTCGTAGATCATCTCTCAATGGCCGTAGGCCACGTTTCGTGGTCGCAGGCCATTTTTCCCATTTCGAAGCTCGGTTCCCGATTTTCGGAGCCGTCAGGCCGTATGCCTCGGTTCGGGACCGCCTAACCACCTCCATTTGCTCCGGTTTTTGGCATATATCTTATTTCCTCCCTTTTGAGGGACACTGTGGTCCGAGAGACCAACTTCATGGTCGAACACCACTCCCGGTACCTAACAGTCAGTTTTCGGGGCCTCGGACTGCGCGTTTCGGCCCCCGAACCTTCATTTTGCATCGGTTTGTGTTCATTTTTGGCAGGGACCTCTGTTTCATCACCAGGAAGGTCGTAGAAGGGTGGGAGGCCAGTAATTGTTCCGGCAACCAGTTATATTCCTTCATTGCCCTCCGACGCCCGTTTTTCTCACTCGAAAGCCAATGTTGACCACCCTAAGGCCACTTTTTCCAGCTCCAAACCACATATTTGTGTTGTACACACATGGGAGGCCACCAATATCATATGGTCGGATAGTAATTGTGATTGACCCTTTTGAACCCCTCCTAAAAGTGGCCCTTTCTCTCTCCCGGTTTACTGTTGCATATTTGTGACCACATGGTTGTGTTGAGAACACCTGGGAGGCCACCAATTTGTGGTGGTCGGCTAGTAATTTCACTTGACCTCTTTGACCCCTAGCCGGCCGGCCATGGGGAGAGCCGGCCGGCCACCTTCAGTTCAAATACCTAGCCGGCCTAATTCCTTACAGCTGGCACATTACAGAAATACACTTTTTTCCCCCCAGAATCAGTATCCGGGGGGCCCAACTTTTGGGGGGAAACTTGGCTTGTTTTCCCCCCCTTTTTTCCCCCTCTTTCTCCCCCTCATTTGCCTATATAACAGAGCCTCCATCTCTGGTTTAGGGGTTGAAGAAAAACCCTAAGAGCCTCCTATACACACACCCTCTATCTCTCCCTTTTAAGCACCAAAACATCCAAGTTCTACACCCTTTTCTTCATCACCACCTAGCACCACACCACCACCTCCATTCCAGCAGCTTGGAGGACTTTTTCAGAGTTTAGAAGGCACCATTTCTCAAGCCAAAAGGCAGCTAAAGATTGGTCTATAAGGGTAAGCAACATTCTCCCTCTTTTGAGCTCATTTTTGTATCATTTCTTAGCCATTCTTGCTTATACTTTTGAGCCCGACTTTAACTGAAAGTAGAATTTTTTTGAGCTCTATTCCATGTTTCATTAAGGGCCTCTCACTGTTTGAGGCTTCCTTTTGGCACTTACTTCATTATCTCCCTTGTATGCCATTTTCTTGTGTAGTATTTTTGGCCTGTGTATAATCTGTTTTGAGGCATGTAGTAAACTGTGAAGTTGCTTATTTTGAGCCCTTCTTCAACATTGTTGAAGGGCTCATCACTGTTTGAAGCTTCCATGTATCACTTGCTTTGATATCTCTCTTTTGGCCTCATTTTTGTGTGATTTGTTAGCCTCTTGTGCTTCTGTTTTTGGACTTTGGTCCAAACTGTAAATGACCTTATTTTGACCCCCTCTTCATGTTTCATTAAGGGTCTATTGTTGTTTGGAGCATATTTTGTATACTTTGTGTTGTAGCTCTCTTTTTGGCCTTAATCTTGCATTGCATTTTGAGCATACTTATATACTGTTTTGGGTCTGGTACTAAACTGTAAAAAGCCATATTTTGGGCCCCTCTTCAACATTGTTGAAGGGCCCTCACCTGTTTGAGGCCAGCATGCATCAGTTGCTTCTTTGTCTCCATTTTGGCCCATTTCTTGCATAAGAATTTTTCCATACTTGTGTCTGTTTTTGTGGCTTGACATAAACTGTAAAACATCATATTTTGGGCCCCTCTCCAACATTGTAGAAGGGCCCTTCTCTGTTTAGGGTCAGAAGCTGTCACTTGCTTCATTATCTCACTTTTGGGGCCATTTTTGCATGTTAATTTAGCCCTATTTGTGTTCACTGTTTGGCCTTGCTTAAAACTGAAAATATTCTTTTCTTGAGGCTGTCTTGATTCTGTCTTCACACTTCATGTTCACATAATGCATGCATTGCATAGCCATAGGTCATTCCATGCGCCTAATTTCATGTTTTGAGATTCATTCCATGCATCGGGTGCCATTTTGCCATGTTTCGGGGCTGTTTTGCATCACTTATTGCCTCTGAAATTTGCATGCTAGAATGCCATATTCCATGTTTTGCCATGTCTTGTTAGAGTGGCATTTCGTGCCTTAGGGTCGGTCCTCGATTTGCGTGCACGTGTGCACGCATTTCGAGTGTCTCATTTTCATCTAATGGCCTCCTATGTGAGTGTGGCTGAGGTCCACTTGTGTTGGTGTAAGTCCATTATGCATTGTGTATTCCATTTCATTCCATAGCATTGTGCATGCTAGGATGTATGTTAGCGCATTGTGTATGCCATCTTACCTCGTGCATCGTGTATGTCATTCCATAGCATTTTGCATGTTAGGTTGTATCTTAGTGCATTCATGCACGTCATGCATATTGCATTGTGCTTGGGGTAGGGTTTAGCCTAAGCACGGGAAACGAGGGACGTTTCGTACTCCGAGTGACAAAACGTGTCTCAATTTCCGGTCACCGACACTCCGGATTATCCATGATGGAGTTAGGTCTCGTTGTGTTTTCATGTGCATTTCATTTCATATTGAGTTGTGCAATTCGACTCCTTGGCCATCATGCATCGAGATGCGTGATTGGTGGCACGAGGATCGAGACATACATACATTTGTGAAAATACATTGCCATGCCCCTTTCCTGCTCTCTGTTGCAGCAAATCAAGAATCAGCCACCTTCCGGAGCTCGGCACGCATTCCAAGAATAATTGCAAAACAGAGGCTAATTGGGACATCACAGTGGATTTTCGCGCAAAGGCAACCCTGGACATGCATCATTCATCGTCCGGAGCGGAATCAAGGCAGTCCCTGGCTTGCATGCCAGTTTACTATTTTCTTAGTTAATTTGATAATTAATTCGGATATTTGTACATATTTGGACTGTAATATTTATTTGGACTGTACTATTCTTTCATTCGGGACTGTATATTTATTCGGACCCTCTGTGCGAGGGCATAATTGTAATAAGTGTGGGTGAGTGTGATGTATGTCTTCCAACCCCACGTCTTTCTTCCCTTTTATTTACCAGCTTATGATGGTTAGATTAGGGCATGTTTCAATTAGCATACAGTATGATAACATGTTTGCATTCATTCATCTGTTTTGCATGCACCAAGCTCGGCGCATCATACTAACTGCATCGTACTTCAATTCCAAGTTGAATACTTGTTAGTTGTAGCATTTCACATGCCATGTTTAGAATAGCCGAGCCTGCTATAGTTGCATTTTGCATGTGTTGCATTAGGCATTTCTGTATACTTAGGATCATGCATGGATTTCTAATCAGTTTTTGTTTTGGCTTGGAGTACTCGGTGAGTTTTATGCTTTAGCATCCTTGCATGCGTGTGAGTGTTGCCATGATAGCATACTTACCATGAGGCTATGTGCTTATGTGATATAACTGCCTGAATGCCTGTGGGTGAAGGTTGGGTTATTCGGATTGGGACAATTCATCAAATGTTTGTTTTAAGCCCACTAGATAGTGGCAAAATCATGTTTTCTAAAGCCCACCCGAGGGTGGCAAATCCACGTCTTAGCCTACCTGCAGGTAGCACCATCAAACCATTTTCCAACAAGCAAACATGAAATGTCTTGTTCCAATTCAGGCGATCCAGTCTATACTTGTATGCTGTGCGCATCACATAGTAACCTAGGCTAATAACCGGAATAAGAACACATAATGTTTTCAAAACTAGATATCATGGTTAGTAGAGGCCGGTCTTTGACCGGGCGAGCGGGGGTGCTCACGAAGTGACCTTCCCCAATCGTACCCAAGTTCCCGAGCCGAGGCAACTTTGGTGATGACGGACACGTGGCCTTAGGCAAACGAGTCAGGGTTTCCTAAATTTCCCCAAAAATAAAATATTTAGGTGGCGACTCTGTATCTGGCAAAGCAGTCCATGTTTGGCACTTCTTTCTAAAAATTTGTTTTCTCAAAACGATTTGTCAGATTTGGACTCTTTGGTTCAAGATTTAGAACCGTAACACAAATCGAGTCTGCACTGTAGCGAGGTCCCCCGCGGGCTTGTTACAGCGGCCAAACAAAGAATGGCTCTCTGTTGATCTTTTCCAAAATACGATAGATTGGTTCTTTGAATACAGTCACGACTGCTTCGTGAGATTTGGACTTGTCTACTTTATTCACCGTGAGTCCTCGGTGTTCCTCTTGGTTCACTCTTTTCTTGTGCCGAGCTGTTTGTTCAGTTGACGCTACCTCAATGGGGATCTGGTCATTTTCGAGGCGTGCGTACTACTCAATCTTGGCACGCAAATCTTTCAGTGCTGTGGCCGGGCACTTGGTAAGTGACTGTCTCAGTTTACTTTCCGAGTGCAAACCGTGTTTAAAGGACATCACATCTGTTCACTGCAGATGTTTTCCTCCAGGGCATTATACTCTTCCCAATACCTCCTAGCATAATTGCGCAGTATTTCTTCCTGTTCCTTTCTGAGACCGAACAGTGTATCCAGTTCTTTCAGGATCTTTGTGTTGGAGACGAACCTGGCTAAGAAGTCCTCGGAGAGCTGCTTTCAGTCGTAAATTGATCTAGCGGGGAGTCGATCGAACCATCGAAGTCCAGATTCTCCCAAGCTGGACGGGAAGACTTTGTATATCAGTGCTTCGTCACGGCTCCATAGGGACATCATCTGTCTATAATGGTTGATGTGCATTAATGGGTCCGACTTCCCGTCGTACGACGTGAACTTTGGTGGGGTAAATTTCTTGAGAGGTCTCATGGTCTCTATTTTCGGGGAGAATGGGAGGAGACGAGCCTATCCAACGCTTGATGCTCTCTCTGGTGGATGGTATGGTCAAGGTGATCTCGTCATTGCTCATTTTACCTGTTACCAATCAACCAAGTACGAAGGTCTTGAGGGGGGTACTCTGTCTGCTAGCTAGCTATCTTTTGCTTCTTAGCTCTTCTCTGACGTAAGCCACAGGTGTGGTTGCTCACCGCCTCACTTTGTACTGGGATTGGCTGACTCTGTTGCCCAGACTTATTTCTGGGAATCTTCTTTATTGGCGGTTCACGAGATGGGCTTCTTTGTCGTAGGCGAGAAGGCTGTGCATTAGTCCTTTTCTCCATCGGATCACCCATTACCCTTTTGAGTTGCGCTTTCAGCTCTTGTATCTCCATTCCCATGGAGTCTATGATTCGATCCCTTTAATCCTTCTCCAGAAGAAAGTGATGAGAATAACCTCTAGCAAAGGGCAATCGATACTCAACAGATTCGGGGGTTCGGTTGTTATTGCCGGTTCGTTTTTCTAGAACTGTTGGGAGTGCCAAGCCTTTATCCTTTGTCTTCTCCGTTTGTGGAGTCTGTGTCAAAAGTGGGATGTCCTCAATCTCCATCACCGGAATCGAGTGCAGAACTCGGAGGCAAAGCAATTCACGCTCACCTCACCAATTGTGCGTACTGAATACCGCACTAGATGATTGTGGATCGGAGCTCTGCACTTGATTGGACTATCCAAGAATTGAGGCCCTGCAACAAGGAGCACCGTCAGAGCTGCACGGCCGGGGTTGGCCGGATGACCCCTCCGGTGTGAGAATGAGTAATCGAAGAAGAAAAAAGGTGCTCTCTGAGTGTAGAGAGTTAAGTTTTAGTGAGAAGAGTTTGGCTTAGATCAATTACCTCCAATGTGAAGTCAATGTAGTTTATATATATCTCCTTGCTTGTTACCCAAGATGGTTTCATGGAGCTGTGGTGCTGCCAGCTTTACTTTTAGCATTGTCCAAGGTTGGGGACCATTTGGTAGTTGTCATAGGGTGCTTTATACTCATTGTTGCCATGTTAATAACAAACCACATTCCTTTGGTTAACTGTTTCCGTGATTCTAGATGTAGGGGACCAGCTGAAGGTGGCAATTCATGCATGCATGTGCTCACAGCTTCCACGCTTCTTCAATGTGTTCCTCTAGCTCGGCATTGTTGTGCCTCAACTCGGTCCTCTATGGGATTGCTTGTAGAGACAAGCCGGCTCAGTATGATATCTTTGTGTAGGCTCAGCCTATTTTGTGTTCTATCCAAGGGTCAGGTCTTGCGGCTCGACCCAGCCCAGCGTCGTGGCTGGATTGACCTTTCCACACAAGTTGGGCCCAAGTGCTTGAGGACTTGGGTGGACTGTTGATGATGCAATTGGGCTGAATTGACTGGCCCACTTACATATTCTGTTTCTCAGGTCTTGAGTCTAATGGATTGGGCCGACCCAAGGCTTGGATCCGACCAATTTCGTATTTAGCCCATTCAATACTTTATATTATTTATCACTTTACACTTGTCATTATTTTTTTAAAATCTAACAAAAAAATAAATAAATAAATTCACTACTTTAATCAATAAATATCAATAAGTTGAAAAGCTTTGTGTATTTGTCCCAATGTTTCCAAATAATTTTTTATTTGTTTTTCCAATTGGTAATCAGGGATGTAAGGATAATTTACTATTTTTAAAATTTTATTTCTTAAAAAAAAAAAAGAAAGACAAATGTGCATGCAAACTATATTACACAGGCGTGTTTGGCAATCATAAATTTTAGGATAAATTACAAATACATCTTCTGAAATTTAATTAAAATACAGATTATTTTTTGTGATTTTAAAAATTATACATATCTCATAGTTAGAATTTTTTATTTAACAAAATTAATTAAAAATAAAATCCATAATTGCTCTCATATATAATAATAAAATTACCCAACTTATTAATTGAAATATATTTTTAATATCATTAACAATTATTAATTGAATTGATGATTTATCAATAAAATAAATAATTTGTTATAAAATTAAAAATCTCAAAATATAAATGGGTTTTTTATTGATAAATCTCATTTAGAGATGTTTTAACCCAATAAATCCACCAAGAAAAATTATAACCTAATTAGTCTCATGTATTTATACTTTTATTCCATGAGGTCCTTTTTTCCTAATTTATATTATTTGTTGGACTATTATACCCTTATGTCTATTTGTTGATATGTATTATATAGAAAAATGATACACTTTTCATATATATATATATAATTTCACAGCACAGCATACACCAACTCCATCATCTCAAATTGCTTCAGAGAACTTCACAGCACACCAACTCCATAAATGGAGCAACAACTTTGTGCCAAATTCGAGCAAATTCTCAACCAACCCACAACCGCCTCCACTTCTCTGCAAGCTCTATCTCACTCAATCTCTCATCCTCAACCCTTTCACCTCCGACTCCACCATCTCTTCTCTCCTCTAAACCCTCTCTCTTTCTCTCTCACCTCTCCGACCTTGCTGCCCACTGTCACATTATCTGCTAATTCTCTCTCCTTTGTAACCCCATCTCAACTCGCACCCTCGCCAAAATCATGATAATATATAGATAGTGTATATATTTTCACTGTGTTCATTATTGCTATGCAATTGTAATGTTAAAGTTCATATCAGACTGTTGTATTTCAATCATCCACAATGTTTATTTTGACACAAAAATGATGTGATATTCACAATGTAACAAATAGATGTGAAGATTCACATTAATTCTAGTATATTTGTGGATGGATCATACATCTTATTTATGTACAATGTGAATATTTACATCTATAATCAATTATAATAAACATAGGACATAATGTGATGGAAAGTGGGCCTTAACATAATTACGATGTGAACATTGACACCAACTTCAACATAAGAGACCAAATATGGATGTTCACACTTCATATTGTTTAGGACATTGTTTGGTCAACTGTCATTATGTGTAGTCAATATTCTTTTTTGATATATTTGTAGATGTATCATACACCCTACATATGTAAAATGTGAATATTAACATATGTAGTCGATCACAGTAAATATAAGACATATTTTAAACATTCACATTAATTGAAAATGGGGGTTAACATGCATTACGATCTCATTCACACCAATTTCAGATATGTTTGTTCATGAGTCGTACACCTAATTAACGTATAATGTGAATATTAACATCTGTAGTCAACCACAGTATGATGTGAATATTCACAATGCAATAAATAGATGTGAAAATTCACATTAATTCTAATATATTTGTGCAAAGATCATACACCTAATTAATGTATAATGTGAATATTAACATCTGTAATCAACCACAGTAAACATAGGACATAATTTGAACATTCACATTTATTGAACATAAATTATGATGTGAACATTCACACAAATTTAAACATAAAAAAACAAATGTGAATGTTCACAGTTCATATTGTTTAGCACATGCAATACATCAACACCAAATATACCATCAAAACACATAGGTCTGTGAGAAGTATATCATTGATTTATATATATTGTCACGTGTTTTCAACTACAAGTTATCCAATTAAAAAAAAAAAAAAAACTAGCACTGTATTTTGGCATAGCTAGTGTGTAGTGGACAACCCCAACCATCGAACAACGGAGTTTGCCTCAAATAATCCAGCTAAGGATTCCAGAACTTGATGCTTGTTATCAATTTTACAAAGCCTGTAATGTTTTATTGATAATTGACATGCCGTATGTCGATGTGGGTGTTTGCTTTCTAGAGGCATACTTTCTTCTTTGACATGATACTTTTCTCTCTTTCTCTTTGTGCAAAATTTAGATACAACATCTGTTACATAGGCGTGTACAAATAATAAGTGTTTATATGAACATTAAATTTGATTTCAATAGAATTGATAGGGTAGGCATGCTTATTGACATCAACACATCACTAGTCAGTGTGGATGTTCACATTCAACGATATTCATGTAAGCAAAAGTAACAAAGATTTAGGTGATAAACATAATAATGTGAACATTCACATTTTTTAGAGATATAAGTATTCACATTACTGCTAGGGTATAAATAGGAGTGATCACACTGAACATTGATATTTACACATCCATATAATATTAGGTATATCTATATGTATAGAAGGAAATGTTAAAGTTCACATCAATATTTGGCTATAACAATTCACAGTAAGACAATGATTATATGTACACATTTATAAGCAAATGATACCAATGTGAATATTCATAGTGGCTATAAACAACCAAACAACATGACAACATCACATATTCATTAACCACAAACCACATAGTTTTTGTGTACACATGTAATATGAATATTAAGTGGACAAATATGAACAACATTCGTGTTCACAATGTCAAGGTTCACATCAAAATCAAACTACAACTAGAAGAAACGTTTTTATTTGGGGATTTGCTTGACTCAATGTTCACAATCATATAACAAATTTATTCAGGATATGGTCTCCATGTGAATGTTGACATCATGTGAACAACAACAACAATATCCGAAACATCGACAATTTTCTGTTTTCTAAGTAAAGCAACAAATTTGGGAGTTCACATCATTTCAACAATACCAACAACAACAAAAAGAGGGAAAATAATAGCAGCAAAATTAACAACAAGGATCAAAAATAACAATGGCAACATGTGAGAAAGTTTGTATTGGGACAAAAAAAAATGTAATTTGATTACACAAAAAAGGTGGAAAAAAATCCATATAATATTAGGTATGTCCATGTGTATGGAAGGAAATGTTAAAGTTCACATCAACATTTGGTTACAATAATTTACAGTAAGACAATGATTATATGTACACATTTATAAACAAATAGCACAGATGTGAATATTCATAGTGGCTATAAACAACCAAACAACGTGACAACATCACCCATTCATTAACCACAAACCACATATTTTCAGTGCACACATGTGATATGAACATAAAGTGGACAAATATGAACAACATTCATGTTCACAATGTCAAGGTTCACATCAGAATCGAACTATAACTAGAAGAAACGTTTTTATTTGGGGATTTGCTTGACACAATGTTCACAATCATATAACAAATTCATTTAGGACATGGTCCCTATGTGAATGTTAACTTCATGTGAATAACAACAACAATATCCGAAACAACGACAATTTTTTGTTTTCTAGGAAAACCAACAAATTTGGGAGTTCACATCATTTCAACAATACCAACAATAACAAAAGAAAAAAAAGGGGGGGGAGGGGGAAATAACAGCAACAACATGAACAACAATGACCAAAAATAACAATGGCAACAGGTGAGAAAGTTTGCATTGGGACAAAAAAAATGTAATTTGATTACACAAAAAAGAGAGAAAAATGGTTCTTACATTTGGTCCCCATATCGAGTTGATACACTCCGATAGATGTGAATGTTCACAAAGTGAAACACAGTTTCAAACATGGAACAACAAAAGTGATAAACACAGTGGTGAATGTTCACAAAGTGACTAATCAATTTACACATGTTATGAATGTTCACAACATAATTAGATATACCAACATCATCTGACACAAGCAAGTTGGACTATGATTCTTTGTTTTCATGTGAATGTTCACTACTGTTAATAACAACAATATTAGGGGCAAGAATAGTAACAATATGAAATTACACACATTGTATGAATATAAACAGGGAATATTTGTAGAAGTTCATATTGGTGTAATTTGAATAGGACATTCACATGATCAAGCAATACAACAACAACAAGAACATTTGCAGCAATTGGCTTGCCCCAACATATTGACTTTCCTGTGCATGTTCACTACTGTTAACAACAATAATAATAGGGGCAATAACAATAATAATATGAAGTTCACACATTGAATGAATAAAAACAAAGGCTATTGTGGAAGTTCATATTGATGCAATTTCAATAGGACATTCACATGATTAAAACATACAACAACAACAACATCTGAAACAATTGGCTTAGCCCAACATATTGACTTCCCTGTAAATGTCTACTACTGTTAATAACAATAATAGTAGGGCAATAACAAATATAATATGAAGTTCACACATTGAATGAATAAGATCATATACTATGAAGCTCACTACTATAGAAGTTCATATTGATGAAATGGGTATAGGAGATTCACATGATTAAAACATACAACAACAACAACTGAAATAATTGGCTTGGCCCAACATTTTTCATTCCCATGTAAATATTCACAGCTTTTGACAATACAACATAATTGCCACTGCATTTTTTTTGGGTGAACAAAACCATATACTTGGGGATTGAGATTGAGGGGTTCACATTAACAATTAGGGCATGAACAATAAAAATATGAAGTTCCACACATTGTATGAATAGAAACAGGGGATATTGAAAGTTTACAATGGTGTAATTTGAACAAGAGATTTAGGGTTTACATACAAGATTGGTGAGATTACTTACTCTTTTTCCATATGGACGGTTGGGTTGTCACAAATGGTCATCGATGGTGATTTTGACGAAGATTGAACTTCAGGATGTTCACCAATGGTGATTTCCACGTTTCCGTAGACAGATGGTAGAGGTATGACGAAGTCGATGATGAGACGTTGCGACGATGGAACAATGAGATGCGTATGGGCGTGAAACAATATGGAATACGATTTTGGGTTTTCGGAAGAGTGGAGATATTGTGTGTGATTTTCTGCAAAAAAGAGAGGGGAAGAGGGACAGTTATTTGATTCAAAAAGAGAGAGAAAGAGGAGAAGGGTGTTTTGGTCTTCTAATATAAAATAGGACCTGATGGAATAGTAGAAAACGCTATGGGGTTTATGGAATAGGATTCTTAGAGAATGGACTTATTAAAAAAGCTCCCAAGATAAAATGTAATTTTCATAATCACAAATGATTTAATCAAAATTTGTATATCCTAAATTTTATTTAGATATCATCAAATCTCTCAATTCACACTATCAAATCTCTTGATACACACCACTTTTGGGAATAATATCAAACTACCCTCTTCTCTGTCAAACCCTAGACCTAGCCATCCACCGGCCACTGCCCCTCTCCAACCGCCTCCTTTAACCATCGCATCCGCCACCATCACCTATCCAGCCGCCGCCCTAACCCAACATTACCACACACCGCCACCATCAACTGTTGCTACCCCTCCCCAGCCCTCCTCTCCCTTACGGCGATCCTTGCTAGCCCTCTTCGCTACCCCATCTCTCTTTGCTGGTTACGGCGATGTTGATCGGGCTGCGATGGTAATTGAAGAGGGGGGTCGAGGTAGTGGTGGTTGGAGATGGCAGCCGAAGGTGGCAAAGGCTGGTGGTTAGGGTTTAGAAATTTGTCCAAAAAAGTAATTTAATTATGGGGGCAAAATGGTAATAAAAAAATAAGAATGATGGGGGTGTGGTGAGAGAGTATTGAAGGTGCGTGTGCAAATAGGAATTTCCCTACGTTACAGGCCTTGTTTCCACACGATGTCTTATCCGAGTTTGAATTGAAGAGTGTTTTTTGTCTCATTATGATTCCTTCAAATTGTCTCTCTGCAACTACTACTACTCCTTGCTGCAATGAAAATCATCTTCTCCCCCTCCTCATCTACTTCCCAAGGTTTGCTTTCATTAATCACACCCTTCTCTCTCTCTCTATATATATATATGTATCTATATCTATGTGTGTGTGTTCACATTTTATGAAACGCTTAGCGCATTGCTTTATAATTTGGTTTGTGTTTGAAATTCGCATCGATTATGAAATTGTTTGTTTTATTGTGGAATAATAATTGAGTCCATCAATATAACTGTGACCATTTGATAAATTGTTTGTTACTTGTGTTACTTTAAATTTTGTCATTTTTTTTTTTTGGGTTGTGTTGTGATCATATTATTGGTACCAATTTTTTTTTATATTCTTGGCAGAGAAATTACTTTTGTCCATGAATTCTTGTCAAGCTCTAAGTTTTTGTAAATTTTGGCAAAAATGTTCTTATTAGGGTTGGTTTGAGAAGTGGGTTTTGTAGTGACTTTTTAGTTAAAATATAAGGTGAAAAAAAATGAAATGTTTGAAAATGACTTTTTGATTTTTTACAAAAAAAAGTGTAAAAAAGTAGAGAGAATGAATTTGAATTTTTTGTATGGTTTTGTGTTTTTTTAGTAGCTTTTTGGGCTTTTCGCCTATAATAGCCTATTGCCAAATGCACTAGTGTTTGCACTTGTAGGGCTGCAAAGGAACCGAGCTATTCATGAACAAGCTCGGTTCGGCTTGTTAAGGGTTCTGTTGGCTTGGCTCGTTTATCTTTATTTAAATTATATAATAAATATATTATTTATATATTAAATAATATATAAATATATATAAATAATAGTATAAATACATTATTTATATTAAAAAAAATTATCGAGCCGAGCTGAGTTCGAGTTTCATTAGTGTTAACGAGCCGAGCCGAGCCGAGCTGAGCCAGACCGAGCTCGAGCTCAATAAACGAGCTCGATAAGTAAACGAACCGAGCTCGAGCTCAGCAAAGCTCGGCTCAGCTCAGCTCGGCTTGGCTCATTTGCAGCCTAGGCACTTGGCAGTGCACAAGCATATTATTCAGGTTTCACTCAAACAAGGAAAATGCATGAGACCCCTAATGGTGGTGCTGGGGGTCTCTTTTGATTGGGCAAAAACTGTTTTTTTTTTTTTTTTTTTTTTTTTTTTTTTTTTTCTTTTACTTCTCCAGTGGCAGCCCCCCACGTAGAGGTGGGGGGGGGGGGGGGGGGGGGGGGGGGGGGGTGTTGGGGTCTCTCCGTACATGGGGTCTCCAGCATCTCTCAAACAAATAGTAGAAGTAAGAAGCACATAAAGCAAGGCAGAAGGGAAAATTTTGCAATAAGTCTTATCCTACTTTTCCCATGATGGAAATTTCATGACAAAAGTACAGACTTAATTGATATTTTCCCCTGAAAGAAAGAAGGCTAATGTAGAAAGATTCATCATTATAGTAGTGGTGGAGATTAGACCAGCAGGCATTCTTCTAGGAAATGTTAATTCAATTTGATCAAATCGGATTAGGAATCTAAAACTATAACTCTCTTAATTGTATCCGATGATTGATACCTCGAGTCAAATTGTGACAAGTGCTATGCAGAGTTGCTCTACACTGTGTCTCTGAAAACACCACCCATAGAGTAGAGGGTCTTTCTCCACCTTGGGCACACTTATTTTTACCGTTAATTCCTTTCATAGTTTTATGCCAAATGTCTTATTCAATATGGTAATCTACCCTTTTGAGTATAATGTCTTTGAGAGTGAAATCATTAGATTTGTATAAGGAATTAGGTTGGGCGGAGAGGGAATTGGTATCTCCTATATGTGGTTTGTGAATGACAGAAATTTTTCCTTCTTTATCGAAGGATTCTAAAATCTAAAATCCGAATAGCATCCTAAATTGTTTGACATTTGTTTGAGCCTAAGTTAAATATAATGAAGAGCATTTAATATGTTTGAAATGAGACTGAAAATTATTGTTATCTTCTTATAGTTTGACTTTTGATATGGAGGTCCATTGAGATTATACATATGGATGAAAAATCTTCTATTTAATTCTTAGGCAATTCAGACTGGGATGACTCAGTCTGTTTAAGCTCGCTTTTCGTTGAGTTCTAAATTGAATTTAATAAGAGATTGTTGGTTATTAAGTCCCACTTGTTTATTTTTTAGCTGAAGAATAAGAATAGTGAGGAAAAAAAAGAAACAAAAAAAAAAAGAGGGAATTACAATTCAATGTATTTTATAAAAAAAATAATTACAAATACATTGAAAATCTTATAATTTTAATTTTTAATATTCATAAAGTTTACCACCGATCTGTAATTATTTGTTTAAAACTACACTGATATATCTAAAATTCTCTCAGGTTGCATTCAGGAGTCAACAGATTAAATTATGGCATTTTCAGCACATTTACGCTATATTTGGTTGGAGGATTTGAGGAGAGATTTAGAAAGGGAAAGGAAAAAGTTAGGTGAAATGTGAATAAAATATACCTACATTTCACTTAGTTTCACACACCTTTTCCTTTTTCCTTTCCAAATCCCTCCCAAAATCTCCCAATCAAACACAGCATTAATCTACCTCTCTAATGATGGAAGCATCGGCTTGTGTCCCAGACGACAACTTACTTGTGAAAGGCTTCGCAGGAGAGTGGCTGATCCTTATTGTGTAGTTCATGTGAAAATGCAACCCAATAGAAGAATTCCGAAATACTTCGGCTTGTTAAGATCTTATAGGATACCTTGTGGATTGGAATCAAAAAATATTCAAATCTTCTCTCATGTGGGTCAATGAAGACCTCTTCAGTTTGTGAGAATAGTACAAGTATACCAGAGGTAGCTTGTCAGATGAGCTATATTTGCTATTTGTTTTCCGGATACAAACTTTCTTTTCTTTAGTTTTTCAAAAAAAGTTACTGTTCTTCCTTTTCGTTTCTTTTTTGGTTTTCTAGGAAAAGGGGATATTTGAATTTCAAATGGAAGTGATAATGAGTGTTCTCAAGAGCCAATTAATCGAAGTAGCTGTCGTAATGGCTTGCACATTCTTGGTCATTCCAGCAGCTGATGCTGTAGATGCTCTTAAGACTTGTTCTTGCTTACTGAAGGAGTGCAGGTATTTCATCCAGATTAATTAAATTGTTACTGGAACTAGTAACTGGTGTCTGATTACTTAACCAATGATTAAACAACTATACTTTCCTATTCTTATCTCGAGAATAAGTATTAGAAAGGAACTTTGCTTGTACGCTTCAGTTGAGTTTACCAAGAAAATCGGTTAGACTCCAGTGGTGTTTGAGAAGTTGGTTCTCAGATTTTTTTCTCATTTTTTTTATTAAAAGACAAAGATTTTGTAAAATCAAAAAAAAATAAATCTAAATAAAATATCACATCTAATCCTATAATCATTTCACTTTTTCTCTCACAAATATCACATCCAACCATAAAAAAACCCAACTATCTTTCCAAATACTAAAATTTTTTTATCTAATAATATCCTACAACTAAAAAACCTGCATAAAAATCCACTTCCCAAACACCCACTCCCATGGCTAACTTTTACACTTTTTTCAATAAGCTTTAGCGAGAAATTTGGTTATCTTTACACTATGATCTTAGCTGCACGAAGTAGGGATAGGGATGGGAGCGGGAGCAGGAGCAGGGGCATATTGAAGTTTCTTAGGTTGGAAGCGCCTATGGGAGCATGCACATACAATTTGAGTGTAGAAAATGTGATTTGAGAGTATGAGTTGTATTTTGAGTTTGTGAGTTGTGGAATTATGATTTGAGTGTAGAAAATTTATTTGGTTATGATTTTTAAATAGAGTTTTGAATTGTGTTTTGAAGATGTATGTTGAATTAAGTTTTGAGAGTTTGATGTAACATGTGAAAGGTGAAAATTTGTTTGGTGATGTGTTTGAAAATAGTTTTCAAAACTTAATTCAACCAATAATTTATAATCAAACACATAACTCATATATCGATATCCGTATTTTTTAACAACAATAATAACCGAACTATTTTTAAAATATTGAAATTAAAAATTAATTTTTTTTCAATTACTTTTTTGTCAGTAATTTTTTTGAATAATTTTTTTTTTCAAATAATTTTTTCATTTTAAAATAAATCTATGTCAATTATTTTGTGTCAATTAATTTTTATATCAATTCATCTTTTACGCCTGTACAAACATCTTGTACAATACGTTTTTTATTTTTTTCTAAAATTTTGTTAAAATCAACAACTTTTAAGAATACATATTAATAAAAATTAACATAAATACACTAAGTTTAATATTTTAAAATACAAATCATAACGTAAACCTTACAAAACATTATCAATTTTAGAGTCAACCAAAATAGCGTTGTCGTGAGCGCTACCTTCCCATCCAGAATTAATAAATGTGAACAACATATGGAAGTCGCAAGCTGCGAGTACGTTTTGCGATACTGTTGATTTCTGACCGCGGAATGTATTTTTTCTTGAAACAGGAACCCATGCATCCACCAATGTGCCATCGATAGCACCGACACAATCCTAATTGACAGATATTTGTTTAACATTAAAAGCGAAACAAACTTGGATATTACTTTTATAATTAAAAAGAAAATAATATTTATTAACCCTTATTGATATGTACAACTTACAGGACAATCATATTGTTTGTACCTTGAACCAGGAAAAAAAACCTCCTGTCATTTAAAATTTTTGTCGGTATGTCGTCTTGGTTACGTGGTTTGATAACCGTTGATGCAAGCTTGCACAATGCCCACATAATAATTTTTATGTGCCGACAAATTGTTTCCGTAGAGTGTTGAAATCTATCTGCCAGTAGTCGATGGCGATCATTTTGTGCAAAAATGTATAAAGAAATTCCAAGCGATTCCTCCACACTTATATGCATATGCTCAGTATCGATAAAGCCATTTTGGAGTAAAGTGTCTTTCAATAAAATGAATGTTTGTGCATCCATTCGCATAATGTTCATCATTGTTTCTGGATGGCCATTTAATAGGCCGAAGATGTAATCATCACCTTTGACTGGACACGTTCGCTACGGTCGGCGACTACTTGACGCGTTGATTTGGTCATGCATGAAAGCAATCATCAAAAAATCCATAAAATCATCAATAACCTCATCTTCCTCTGATGAGATCTCCATTGTATTGTTTTCTCTGTCGGATGACATATGGTTTTGTCTATATCACAGTAAAAGCATAATTATAAAATATGTTATTCATGCTGTAACACTTAGCATTATTGGTGAAACAGAATAAAAAAGGGAGTACATGAATAGTCGGCCGTAGTCATTTTCCAGCGTACAATAAAATTCATAGAAGAACAAAATTTATTTAATACGTGGTCATATTGTAATAACACAACATATTTTGTAAGAAAACAGAAATTACTTAAAAGTTCAAAAAAAAAAAACATACGAAGATAGAAAAGGAAAGAGGATATCATGGAATGAAAAAAAAAGAATAAAAACCAAATAAGGAATAATGAAATCATCAAACAGTGAACCCAAGGAGATTTGCTAACACAAGCAAAACAGAACTTCTCACTTCACTGCAAAGCGAGGATCATGGCTAGGCGCAAATGGGTAGGAGTGCGCATAAAAAACCTTCACAATTCCTTATCCTTGAACAGTGTCAGTACCCTAACGTACTGCAATGGTGGTATGTCCCCAAGCTCTAGTAATGCATCTTGACATGCATCAAGGGAGTAATCATCACCACCTGCACTTACAGCCTCTGTCTCAAGTTCGCGTGCACGTGAATGTCCTGTTTTTGCTTGTACATAGGATGTGAAAGCTGCGCACACATCATCAAACCCACTTGACCGTGACTTTTTGGAACGACCACGGTCAGTCTGGCTGGTTGTAGGGCCCCTCTTGTGACTTTTGCCCTTTGTTGGATCCATGTACTCATCGCCGAATAAGTCAACAGGAATGGTCTCAGCAGCATTACTCTCACCAACATCAGGGTTTCAAAATTTATTTAACATGTCATCTTCTTCTTCTGAGTCAAGGGCTCCTTGTGTGGATGCACGAGATAAGGCCCCTGTGGCACAACAATTTTCAACAATTTCTACCATTTCTTGAAAATATTCAAATCCTTTTGTCCTAAATTTCTTCACATTTCTGCTGGCCTACAACAATTACAAATACAGAATTAAGCACTGTACGTATCATGAAATGTCTAAAATAAAATTATTTAATAGTACAAATTAATGAAAAACCTTATCCCAAAATTTATCGAGTGCAACAACAGTGCCTACAATGGGATCCCATCCCAGACCAGTCTATGCCTGGAGACGCTTAAATGTCTGGTAATTAGCTTTCAATCGTTGATATTTTTGGCGCACCTGCTTTCCTGTATATCGAAATCCATACATGTTGTGCAACTGATTTGCATAATGATTCCAATGCCTAATTGTCCACGAAGTAGTACAGCCCGTTGTTTAATTTTTTCTAACCTCATCTCTCAACATATTTATTAATTTCGTTTCAATTCTGGGCGTCCACATTTTTGTATCTTGATTGTCATCGGAATTATTTCCATCCATCTATAAACATACAAATTATATTTAAACTAGTCTGGGGTGGATATACAAGAATAACAAAGCATAACAGAGCAAAATGGTTTGAAGTCTAGGGTGGATATACAAGAATAACAGAGCATAACAGAGCAAAATGGTTTGAAGGAGAACACAGATAAGGAAAAAAAAAAACAGATGATATCATTTCAAGGAAAAAAATTACGTAACAGATTAGTTGAATTTAAATAGCAGAAATATAACCACAAATAAAAAAAAAATAGGTAACATTGTCTTTTAATAGTAGAAAAAAAAAACCAGTAAAAGAAGAAGTAAGGAAGAATAAAGGAGGGAAAGGAAAAGCAAAAGAAACTGGGGAGGACGGGTAGGTCGACCGGCCGGATGACCCGGGGGATGACCGACCGGGTGTCCCAAGTACTTCCGGCTGAAGTTCTCTTCGTGCAAAGGTTCAAACAGTTCAGAATTTAAAATACCAACCGATCTGAAATGAAAAATACGCGTTTACAAATTCTCAGAAATCATTTGGGAACTGATTTCAACTTCTCTGAAATCATTTATACATAACAGATGAAGATTGATTTACCAAATTAGTGGCTATTCTTCTTGGAAAAAGGTTGAAACAGTTCAGGAAAATCACAAAACATCTAAAACTAAAAAAATAGTCGGCTGCACTTCTCACAAAAGATTTGAGAACTAATTTCGACTCGTCTGATAATAGATGAATGATTTATTTACCAGATTAGTGGGAGTTGAATAGTTATCACCGGTGATAGAATGTGTATACTGACTGAATGTGCCACTCTTTGCTCGTCGAATTCGACAATAGATTTGATAAATTTGACATGAAAAAAAGAAAAAAATTTAAATAAGGGATGAATTTTTCAAATTATTTCCATATAACAAAATATGTAAATAAATTTGAGAGTTATTTCGCCTCGCACTTGTCGTTGTTTGATTGCCCATAATAAGAATCTTCCGCAACGCACGAATTGTAAGTCAATCGATTTGTGGAAGATGATATCAGTAGAGAGCGGGTTGGGTGGATTCATTATTTATAAAATGAGTCTGACTTCTCTATGAAGCCTACCCGTGATGAATCTGAAGTACTGATGTTTGATACAGAGAAAGAAAGATGAGGTTCACGTGAAATTTTCAGAGACGATGAAGAAGGACATGGAAGCTTTTCAGATCAAAAGAGAAAGAAAGATGAGGTTCACGTGAAATTTTCAGAGACGATGAAGAAGGACATGGAAGCTTTTCAGATCAAAAGAGAAAGAAAGATGAGGTTCACGTGAAATTTTCAGAGACGATGAAGAAGGACGTGGAAGCTTTTCAGATGAAAAGAGGAAGAAGACAGAAACGTTGAAAGTGGAGAACTGAAGTACAAGCTGCCAAACGGGTTTTCAAACTGTAATTTGAATTAACACGCGAAATTGTATTTTAAATGTCCTATCCAAATGTGAAGCGGGAGTTCACGTGTTGAAAGTTAATTTGAAAATACAAACAAACAAAGCCTTTGTTTTTATCTTTCTTGAAAAAGGACACACAGTAGCGAATCCGCAAATTCACCATGTGATATGGAGTTTGACACTATATGATTGAAGTGTCTAGATATTCTAAAACATTTATTAAAATTTTTATTAAATATTTCATATAAGTATGAAATTCAAATAGAATTCATATAAAATTCGTGTAAGTCCCACATCAGGCCTCGTTTGGTAAGTAGCTTTTTTAGTCAAAAAGTTAAAAAATTACTAAAATGGCTAAAAAGCCAACAACCTATACCAAAAAGTCAAAGATTTCATTTTCTCTCTACTTTTTGCACATCTTTTCGTAAAAAGTCAAAAAATCATCCCAAACATACTAATTTTTTTAACATCATATTTTAGTTAAAAAGTCAAAAAGTTACTAAAAAAGTATGTTCCCAAACGAGGCCTCAATGTGAGGTTTTTTAGGACGTAAAATATTTTATTCTGTAGACAAAATTCATTATCTAATAATTTGTGTATTATATAAGAAAAACAATTATAATTATTAAGCTTTTCATTTCACTGGGAGTTTGTGCAACTGCATTTCATTTTAATCAAACATGAACCATTTCATTTCATTGCTCTTTTTTATGTAAAAAATATAGTATACTACAAAATAAAATAAAATAAGGGACAAACAGACCTTTGGAGGAGGAGGTGGAAGGTCGGTGGTCAAAAGAGGATATTTCTTGAAATCAATGGCGCGGAGCTAATCACCACTGCCGCCGCCGGCGGAGACATAGGGATGGCAATGGCATTCCCCAGAGGAGGAATTGCTGTAGCGAAGCAATCCCCCGGAGACCGCCTGCCTCGCGCACTCGAAGTACTGCGTGATTGGCAGCTCATTCGCGTTTTCCCAGTTTCCAAACACCAGTATTTGACCACTCTTTTTCCAATATTGCTCCTATACATACTCATATTTCCATGATTAATCCAGAGCTGATTTTAAAAAAATTAACTTTCGCGGATAAAAAAATTAAAAAATACAGAGCCAATTAATTTCTCGAGCATATATATATATATAGAGAGAGATGAAACAATGAAGAAACTTACATTCATGGTTTTGAGGCAGCAAAGTTGAGCAGAGAAGAACCCCAAGTTACGAAGAATATTAAGGAGGAAGAAAAAAGTGTATCAGAAAAAGTTTGGTGTCTAATTTGGTTGTTTGGTTTGGTAATAATAGGGATTTGATGAGTGCTTAGACCATCTCCAACGCTTCACCAAATCTGGCATCAAATTTGAAATTTGGTGAAAAAAGTACTTTTTGGAGCTCCAACGGTTTCACCAAATTAATATCAAATCGAGAATTCAGCAAACATTTCACCAAAATGAGAACACGCCCCAGATTTCACCATTTCACTGTTTGTTACCGTTGGGGGAGACTAACCGGTCGACCAGCCGGTTGACCAACCGGTCGACCACTAAAAGGTTTAAACAGTTCAAATTTATAGGTTTAAACAATTCAAAAAAAATTTTTTTTTCCTTACCGGTCGACCGATGGTCGACCACTAAAAGGTTCAAACAGTTCAAAAAAAAAAAAGGTTCAAACAATTCCAAAAAAAAATATTTTTTTGCCCTTACCGGTCGACTAACCGGTTGTCC
Source organism: Camellia granthamiana (assembly GCA_036172215.1). Classification (NCBI taxonomy): domain Eukaryota; kingdom Viridiplantae; phylum Streptophyta; class Magnoliopsida; order Ericales; family Theaceae; genus Camellia; species Camellia granthamiana. The sequence continues at coordinate 184,600,546 of CM069903.1, forward strand.
CGGCGCAGATTTGATGAAAGTTCACCGTTGGAGCCAGTGGTATCAAATTGAAAAAATCGTCATTTTTTTCCTCAGATTTGATGAAAAAAGTTCACCGTTAGAGATGCTCTTAAGAAGACGAAAAAGCATATAGATTGAGAAACTCCTATAAGATCCTCCACATCTTCTATATGATATTAATATATTTTTATAATTATGAAAATTAAAATATATAAGATGACTAGAAAAGAAAAAATTCAAAAATAGAAAAGAGAAAGAGTAAAATAACTGTAGTCAACAAGAGAGAATAAAGACAGATTGGCCATTTTTTATGGAGGACATAAGTGGAAACAAACAGTAAAGTTGGAAGAAGAGACTTGTAAATTGTAATGTAGTAGCAGAGTAGGGGAGTAGATTGGTAGATGCCCCCTTTTGTCAACCATTTTGAATTCTTTACTGTTAGCACGTAGGAATGGAAGACAACAACTCAAATAGGTGGTAGGGACTACCATTATTTTCTATGCACGAAATATTGTTCTCGTATAATCCTGTTGATCAAGTTTGTGCTCCTTCGTACGTCATTGCTCTACTCCCTGAAAACAGAAACGTGAGCTAGCCGGCGGGTGTGTGCCGGATACCTCTTTGATGCCTAAGTCAGCAAAATAGACAAATAGACAAAAAGTTATGTGTATTCGGGAATCAAAGTTGTGTTACCTCTCCATAGGTGATGTTATGAGCTTTTATAGGTTTCGCGTGGCATAATCCTAGTAGGACTCTTATCCCTCTAAGCAAAGTCCTCCTAGGAATCACATTCCAAAAAGATAATGCTTATCCTTCAACACCCCCTTCACTGCTTAAACCAAGTGAGATGGTTTTACCTCGGTAGTATGACAAAACGACCGAGCTAACATAGCCATGCTAAACTGGCTGAAATGACCGAGCTCTTAGTTGCTCTGGTCTTCCCTTCGTTGCTTATACCTCAGTTTCACCTGTTGAAACCGCACTAACCATAGTGTGCCTAGACCGAGCTAATCAATAGCTAGGTCCTAAGGAAAGCTCAAATTACCTCGGCTCAGACGGTATGACTGAGCTAATTATTACCGCTCTAACTATGGAGACCGGGCTAACTGCAAGGTTCCTCTGGACCGGACTAACAACAAGGCCCTTTTACTCAGCCCTTCTTACTGTGGCCCACAGAATGGCACATTACCCCGCTCGGCCCAATTTACATATAAATTACCCTCTTAATTGCCCCTTAATTCCATCTGCGCAGCATGATAGGGATTACCTGTTACCAGCTGAGCTAAAAACTTTAGCCTTTCGACCGAGCTAAATTCACACCGGGCTACCAATCTGTCCAGTCAAAACGTCTCTTCAGTCGCTGTAACTGAATCGATTTCTATTCCATGGACACGTGGCAAACTCCTATTGGCCTAGCTCAGCTGTCACGCCGCCTTCGTACCTCGCGAATTTTGAACAGTCCCGCCCAAAACCTGGGTTTATACAAAACTAAACCCTTCATTTTGAATCACTTACACCTACTATTCATCTTCTTCTCTCTGAGCCCTCATTTTCTCCAAACTCAGTGCCTGCAAAACTCGTGTTGTTGTTGCTACTGCTTCCATCTCTAGTTCCTTCATCTTCATACTTGTAAGTAACTTAATCCTCTTTCCTTTTTGTTGATTTCGTATTTGTTTCATACAACATAGCATGCGTATTTGTATATTTTTCAAAGCACATACCATTTTTGCTTCTATTTTTCTGGGAAAAACCATGCAATAGAACCGCTTGATTTCACGAATAATCTGAGAAACACTGCATTTGATCCAAAATCACACTCCAACTGAACTAGGATACTATTTGTATCAGGTGCAAGCCTAACCACACCTAACAACCGAACTAAAACTTCACGCCATACTTGTAGTTTCAATAGATCTTACGTACCTTCTATTTCATTTAGCCGAGCTATCGAACCGTACTAGGTTTGCGCAATACCGCGCTAGAAAGCCTCAACCACCGACCAAGCTACGACTTGGGGCTAAACCAACTCCCTTAGTCCAAACCGAACTAAGAATACTGCCCCAAAGGCTCAACCGGGCTAAAGCCCCTTACTCAAACCGAGCTAAGACTGGATAGCATCTCGCGTAGCCAAGCTAGGACTTCATTTATCTTGCCTTTGTTTCTTTTAGCACGGTCTAACGATCTGTGCTTAACACATTTCTCTTTCACTTTGCAGACTTAGGTTGGCCAGGCACTCCTTTGAGCGCTCAACCGAGCTACTCAGCGTCATTTCTCGACCGAGCTAATACTTCTACTAATTTATTCATAATTTAATAGCAAATGGGTAAATATAGGTTTTTAGTAAACTCACCAGAGGCCATGGCCGAGTTCCGAAGAGACTACCATATCCCTGATGATGTCCACCTTAGCTTGGCCTAACTAGACATTACACCCTGGGGCAAACCGGGCTTCGTCCCCTTCACCCTTCTCTCCATTGTAGAAACCGGCCTCCGATTCCCTGTACAGCCTCTCCTTTGCGAGTTCCTCAGACAAACCAACCTCTACCCTACCCAGCTTTCCACAAATTCATACCGTATAATAAATGGCATCGCCGAGCTAAACCGCCGGGCTGGCCTTAATCTCGGTTTAGCCGAGCTCTTCCACCAATATTCTATAGGATCAAATGAAGATGCCTGGGTTTACTATTTAAGAATAAGGCGCCGGTGTGAAAAGATAATAAAGAATACCCTGGATAAGGATGTAAACGACGATGATTTCTTCTAGGTTTCTGGAAACTTCAAAGACCATGAAGCCCAGATCCCGAGCGACCGAATAAATTGGAATAAAGGAGTCAACTACCTCGGCTTATTTTTCTGCTTTCTTTTACCTCGGTTTTCTTGTCTTGAACCGCATTAACTATTGTCTTTCTTACTTCATGCAGATTTGAACTTTCTCAAGTCCCAGTACAACTACTCCAACTTGAATGTACTTCACGCCGCGCTGCGATATCCAAACAGAAACTGGGCCGAGCTACTGAATTTTGAACTGACCTACCGATACAGTAGCCGCAGGAAGACCAGGGTGACCGATTTCCTCCTTGAGCCTTCACCAGAGCCAGATCCATCATTGCCTCAAATCAACCTCATCCCACTAACTGCCGAACAAGAAATGGCCAAGAAGAGAGCCGTAAGAGCCCTCATAACCGAGACAAACCAGCCCGAGGTACCACAGGCCGGTCAAACACAGGAGACCGTGGTAGCCTTACCATCCCACCAGCCTTCATCATCCCGCCCAAACAAGCGTGCTCGGACTTCCACAACCAAGCCACGCCTTGTCGACGAGGATGAAGCCATCATTTTCCAGAGCACACCACCCAGCCCACAACCGAAATGCTCTGACCGAGCTAGCTCCTCCAAGTGGGTGCCCAAGGTCACCTTCAAGAACCGCACTATCACTGACTCTGATTCAGTGGTCACGGAAAAAGATCATTTGTTGGCCTTCAATCTGGCCAAGTGCGTCTGCCTTCCAGCCGACATGGATCATTATGATCACCTTACCGAGCTTAAGGCCATTCGCTCAGCTATAAAGTCAATGGTATTGGTAAGTTTTCTTTTTCATTCTCTAAATTTCAACATCTTTTAGCTCGGTTCCTTCTCAATATTGTCTCCCTCCCCTCGCAGGCCTTACAGAAGAACCACATCGCTCATAAACGCGTGTTGGAACTTCGAAAAACTACAAGGCAGGCCATGGCAGAGGCCAATGCAAAAACGGCCGAACTAAAAGAATCTCAGCAAAAGATGGCCGAGCTACAGGCTGAAGTAGCCCGACTCACTGGCCTAGTTACTTCGGCTAATACTGATAAGCAAAAGGCTCTGGCCGTGATAAAAGATAAATATTTGCGCGAGCTAGCCAAGCTCAAGGGCAAGAAGAACTCTGAAATTGCCGAGCTCAAGAAGAAGGCGAAAGACGCGGAAGACCGTGGCTATAAGGAGGGCGAAGCCACCTACATCAAATAATGCAAAGCTGCCAAAGATATCTTCTTCAAGTGTAGGTGGAAGGCTGCGGTGGCTCAGCTGGGTCAAGGTCCAGAGACCGAGGTCTTCCAAAACCCTCCTCTACATTACATACCAAGCTACATGGTGGAGTACGCCACAGCTATCCAATAACAATTTCTACAAGAAGGGGAAGAAGAAGAAGAAGAAGAAAAAGAATAAGAAGCAGAGCCCCAAAATGCCTCCGCCGTCGTCAATGATCCTGCCATTCAGTTAGCTCGGGTGGAGCCACTGGTGGAAGACCTAACAACCAAGCTACCAACTGAAACCGGGCTCCGAGTTGAACTGGATGCGGATCTTGACGACATGTTTGCTTGACTTTGTATTTTCTTCTTTTTACTTTTGGGAAAAAAAACTGTAACCAGGCTGAAGTCTCACCCCTTTGTAACTCTTTTGCATTTTTAATGAAATCTTCTTTTGTTACAATTGTTATTTCGGCTTAACTTCCATGCTTGTTTTTACTTTCCAGCTGTTATCTGAATGCAACATAACTTTTTCTGGCCGAGATAACTATCTCGGTCTTAACCTTGAAATCTCTGGTCATACCTACCAACCTCTTCAGCCTGGGTTGTTACCTCGGCTGAAGATCACAAAAAGTTGCTAATCCAGCTAACCACTCTTTAGCCTTGATCCTTATCTCGGCTGAAGAGCACAAAAAGTTGGTTTTTTTAGCCAACCACTCTTCAGCCTTGATCCTTATCTCGGCTGAAGAGCACTAAGTGTTGGTTTTTCCAGCCAACCACTCTTCAGCCTTGATCCTTATCTTGGCTAAAGAGTACTAAGAGTTGGTTTTTCCAGCCAACCACTCTTCAGCCCAAATCCTAATCCTAGCTGAAGAGAGCTCAAAGTTGGTTTTTCTTGCCCAACCCTGAGTGAAGTGTTTGGTTATTCCGACCAAACGTCCTGCAGCCTAGATCCTTATCTTCGGCTTAGGAAAAGTAAGTGTTGGTTTTTCCAGCCAACCTCTTCAGCACCGATCCTAATCTTAGCTGAAGAGAGCTCAGAGTTGGTTTTTCCTGCCAACCCTGAGTGAAGTGTTTGGTTATTCCAACCAAACGTCCTGCAGCCTAGATCCTTATCTTCGGCTTAGGAAAAGTAAGTGTTGGTTTTTCCAGCCAACCTCTTCAGCACCGATCCTAATCTTAGCTGAAGAGAGCTCAAAGTTGGTTTTTCCTGCCAACCCTGAGTGAAGTGTTTGGTTATTCCGACCAAACGTCCTGCAGCCTAGATCCTTATCCTCGGCTTAGGAGAATTGTGTGTTGGTTTTTCCAGCCAATCTCTTCAGCCTAGATCCTGATCCTAGCTGAAGAGAACGCAAAGTTGGTTATTCCGGCCAACTCTGCTTTTGTTGCCTCTAGCTTACTAAAACAACTTTTACAGGATAAAACGATTATGCTGAAAAGAAAACTACTTGTTTTATTGAGAAAAAGAAAAATTACAAGTACTTTAAAGAAAACCTAAAAATAAAATAGTTTGAGATTGACAGTGTTCCATGGCCTGGGAATGGCTTTGCTGTCTTCATCTTCCAAGTGGTATGCCCATTTTCCTGCTAATCCAACCACCTTGTAAGGTCCTTTCCAATTAGGCCCTAACTTGCCATCTCTGGGTACCGAGGTGTTTCCCATCACTTTGCGCAGTACCTAATCTCTGATTTTGAATTGCCTCGGATGTACTATTTTGTTATACTTTCTGGACAACTCTTGCTGGTACGAGGCAATGTGAACTAGTGCTTTTTCTCTTCTTTCTTCTGCAAGGTCGAGCTCCAATGCTATGGCTTCTCCATTTAAGTTTGGATCAAAATTTTCGCTTCTAATTGTGGGGAGGCCAACTTCCAGTGGGATTACTGCTTCCATGCCGTAGGCTAAGGAGAATGGTGTTTCTCCTATTGACCGCTGAGGTGTGGTACTGTAAGCCTATAAAACATGAGGGAGCTCCTCTGCCCACTTGCCTTTTGCTTTCTCTAACCTTTTCTTTAATCCATCCAAGACGACTTTGTTTGATGCTTCTGCCTGGCCATTTGCTTGGGGGTATGCCGGCGTAGAGTTGTAAAATTCTATCTTGTATTCTTTACAAAAGTCTCTAAAAATTTTGCCATCGAACTGAGTGTCGTTGTCTGATATTAGAGTTTTTGGTATGCCGAACCGAGTGATAATATTCTTCCAGACGAACTTCTTCATATCTTTCTCCTTTATTTATGCTAATGCTTCTGCCTCCACCCACTTTGTGAAGTAGTCTGTTGTTGCAAGGAAGAACTTTCTGTTGCCGGGTGTCGTTGGAAGTGGTCCTACTATGTCCAAGCCCCACATTGCGAAGGGCCATGGGCTAGTTAATGGTAGAAGCTCTCTGGCTGGTTAATGTATTTGGTGTGCGAACTTCTGACATTTCTCGCACTTCCTGACATACTTCTCTGAATCTGCTTGCATGTATGGCCACCAATATCCTTGCGAAATGGCTCTGTTAGCTAACGATCTTCCTCCTTGGTGGCTTCCGCATATGCCTTCGTGTATCTCGAACAAGAATGCTTCAACTTTGCTGGGATGGACACACTTTAGGTAAGGTCCTGTGAAGGATTTCTTGTACAATGCCATAGATGGGAAGAGCCAAAATCGCTGCGACTTCGCTCTTATTCTGTTGGCCTCTTTCTTTTCTTCAGGTAAGATGCCATCTTTTAAGAACATTATAATGGGATCCATCCATGAGGGGCCTAATTCGGCGCAACATACCTCAGCTATTTCAGGTTTTTCAATGCTTGGTTTTGGTAGGTAGTCAATTAGTAACGGATGAGGAATGGATGTATTTGCCATCGAAGCAAAGCCTGCTAGTTCATCTGCTCTGTTGTTTTCTTCTCTACCGATCTGTTCTATCTGCACTACTTCAAACTTCATGATCTCTTTTCTGACTAACTCTTGGTACTTAGCCATCCTGTCATCCTTTGCCTCATAGTCACCTGAAATTTAGTTTACCACCAGCTGTGAGTCACTGTAAACCATTAGCTCGGTGGCCTTCATGTAGAGTGCTGATTTTAGGCCTGCCAGAAGCGCTTCATACTCCGCTTTTTTGTTTGATGCTGGGAAGCCAAGGTTGACTGCTTGCTCCACTATTAGGCCATCTGGTGAGATGAGGACTATGCCAAGTCCTGCTCTGTGCCTATTGGACGCTCCATCCACGAAGAGCTTCCACATCTCTCCAACGAACAGCTTCCAGCAAGTGGAGGGGTCAGATGATGCCTTGGGGTCATGAGTGTTGCTGGTGTTTTCTTCAGGGTCCATGCTTACTGTTTGCCCCTCACTATCTGATTGTACCAAGTCTTTATTTGTTGATGAGTCTTGGCTTGGTGTAGCATGGTTTGCTTCTTCCTCCCTTTCTGCTCTCCGGTCTGCCTTGGGATCTGACTGGGTATCCTGTACCAGGGGTTGCGCTATTCCAGCGACAATTTTCATCCCCTTGGTTGTATCAGTCAAGTCAACTGGGCAGATGTGATGACTTCTTGGAGTGAATTCCGCCACAAAGTCTGCCAAAGCTTGGGCTTTTATCGCGGTTCTGGGTTGAAACTTGATGTCAAACTGTGCTAACTCCATTACCCACTTCAAAATTTGCCCAGAAAAGTTCGCCCTCTCAAACAAAGCTTTTAATGGAAAAGCCGTGAGGACTGTTATGGTGTGGGCATGGAAGTAGTGTGACAACTTCCTTGATGCCATCATCAAGGCTAAGGCCAGTTTTTTCAATGGTAAGTATCTGGTTTCCGCACCCAGCAATGTCTTGCTGACATAAAAGATGGGCAGATGTTGGATTCTTTCCGCTCGGACCAACACTGTGCTAATTGCGTGCTATGAGACTGCCAGATACAAGAAGAGCTCTTCACCAGGTATTGGGGTCATTAGCAATGGTGGGGAAGACATGTATTCTTTCAAACTTTTTAGGGCGCGGTCGCATTCTTCGTCCCACTCAAATTTGGCCTTTAAAGCTTGAAAAAATGGTAGCTACCATGCTGGTGAGATGTTGCATTTCTTTTTCTGAGTTGGGTCTCTCTAGATCTTGAATTTCTTTGATCTGAGAGGGGTCTGCTTCTATACCTCGGTTGGTCACCAGGAAGCCTAGGAATTTGTTGGATCCTACGCTGAACGCACACTTGGATGCAATAAGGCGTAACTTGTGCTTTTTCAAGATCTGAAACATCTAACCTAGGTCCCTGAGATGGTTATTCTCATCCTTGCTCTTGACCACCATGTCGTCGATGTAAGCTTCCATTGTTCTGCCTATCAATGGTTCAAACATCTTGGTGACCATCCGTTGGAATGTTGCCCTTGCATTCTTTAGGCCAAAGGGCATGACCTTGTAGCAATATAGGCCTCTTGGCGTTGTAAAGGATGTGACCTCCTGGTCTGGTTCATACATAGCGATCTGATGGTAGCCTCTATACGCATCAAGAAAGCTAAGTCGATTGTGTCCTGTCGTTAGGTCTACCAGTTGGTCTATCCGTGGTAAGGGAAAGCTATTTTTTGGGCATGCCTTGTTGACTGCTTTGTAGTCCACGCTGACACGCCATTTTCCATTCTTTTTTGGCACCACTACCGTATTGGATATCCACCTGGGATAGTGCACTTCTCTGATAGCTCCTGCCTCTAGAAGATTTCCCACTTCTTCCGCCACTATCTCGGCGTGGTGGAGTGCTGTTCTGCGTATGCGCTGAATAATTGGTCTGGCAGTTGGGTGGACATTCAATTGGTGATAGATGAAGCTTGGGTCAATGCCAGGCATGTCATACGGCGTCCAGGTAAACACTTCAATGTTAGAAGTCAAGAATTCCATGACCTCTATTCTCTCAGTGCTGGATATAGATGAGCTAAGCAAAAAGAACTTATCTGGGTTCTTTTCATCTATTCTTACCTGTACCAAGTCTTTCACTGCCTTCTGTTCAGCGGCTTTGCCAACATCCGCGAACAATTCATTACTCTCAGGTTCTTCTACCATCTGTACAAGCCCCTTGGCAGCTTAGCTGCCATTTACTGTGATGAAGCATTGCTTGGGCATAATTTGGTCTCCATAGACCTCCTCAATTACTCTAGCTTCATTGGGGAACCGCAATACTTGATGGTAGGTTCATACTACAGATCGCATGACATGCAGCCATGTCCTTCCGAAGATGATGTTGTAAGTGGAAGGGACCTTCAATACCCAGAATTCCACTTGTTTCGTCATGCTTCTTGCTCTGACTGGAAGGATTATCTTGCCCACTGGCCACTCTGGCATTGAGTTGAATCCGATCAGGGGAGATGTTGCAGGTGCCAAGTCTTTGTCCTCCAGTTTCAGTTGTTTGAAGGTTTCGTAATACATTATCTCACATGAGCTCCCTTGGTCAATCAAAATCCGTTTGATGTCATAATCCTTGACGCGGAGAGTAATGACTAGTGCATCATTGTAGGGGCAATATATCATTGCCAAGTCCCTATCTGTAAAAAATATGACGTTCGTGGCCTCTGTTCTCCCATTTTTGATGGTAGGTTGTGCACTTAGTACCTCCCTTAAGTGCTCAGCCTTCTTGATCATGCCCCTGAGTTCACATACCCGCTCAGGTTCGAATACCCCATAGATTACCTTAATTACACCTTGAGATGGGGCGTTGATTGTCATTCTGTTTGGGTTGTTGTGGTTCTGGGAGGCTGGCTGTGTTCCTTCTTCTGTGTATTGGTCCAGGTGCCCAGCCGCCACTAACTCCTCCAGATGTTGCCTCAATGGCGTGCAATTTTCAATGCGGTGCCCCTTTTCCTTATGGAAGGTGCACCGGGATCTTTCGTCGTAGTCCTTTTGCGCTTCTCCCAGCTTAGCTGGCCATCTGACGAAAGGTTCATGACGTATCTCACTGAGAATTCGGTAGATTGGTTTCTTGAATACCGTGATAATGGCAGTGCGGACTCTCAACCATCTTTTATCTTGGTCCTCTCCGTTGTCTCGCCTGCCTCGCCCGTTCTTGCTTGGACGTTCTACCGCGTTGACTTTTGCCGAAGTCTTTTTATCTGGCACTGCTGTTGCACTAGATTTTGCTTTAGCACGGGCGCCATCTTCCTCCACCCGAATATGCTGGTGCACTCTCTCCATCAAGGCTTCCATCGTGAGGGGTGGCGTCATAGTAATTGAATCCCTCAGCCTATTTTCGACTGAAAGACCTCTTTTGTATTGCGCGATGGCGAGATTTGTGGGGCAATCTCCTATCTGGTTGAAGGTCTCTCAATAACGACTGTTGTAGGATCTCAACGTCTCCTTGTCGCCCATGTCGATGGAGAGTAGCTGATCGATCTCCACCGGGGTTTTGGTGTTCGTTCTGAACCTTGTCACGAACGCCTCTACCAATTGCGCCCAGGAGGCTATACTACCTTCTGGTAGCCTTTCGAACCAGGTCAAACCTAGGTCGCCAAGGCTGGATGGGAATAGGATGCACATTAAAGCCTCGTTTCGCCGGTATACCGCCATAACCTGGCGAAAGTGGCTTAGGTGCATGTAGGGGTCTGTCTTCCCCTCGTACGTGGTGAATTTGGGCTGGAGGAAGCCTGAAGGTAGGGGCGCATTCTCAATTGCCGGAATGCGCGAGGTCTGCAGCTTCGCTAATGCTTTGTCTGTTGGTTCGTAAGCAAGGCGCGGTATTGTCATTCCTACCTCGACGCTTCCATGCGTCCGAGGAGCCAACCGCTGAAGGGCAGAAACTCTGCCTAGTATCCTCTTTCTATCGTGCCCTTTCTTCTAGCACAGTTCGTAAGTCGGACGATGTAGGCAACTCCGTCTGCCTGGATGATGTCTGGTGCGTGCGCAAGGGCCGATAGGTGCTTCCCTCAGTGTATGACCTCTTAGTTCTCGTTCTCTCAGACCTGGAGTAACGAGTCCTGGAAGTCCTGGATTAAGTATCGCCGGTTCTGAGGCTCCTACTCTCTGCTTGTGACGGTGTGGTATGCCTACCACGATCCTCCGAGTGGCGAGGAGGCGTCTTGCTTTTGCGCCCCTCTCCTGTCGCCACCCTTTTTCCTTTGATTTGGCGCTTCATGGACTCCATCTTTGCCGCCATCTTCCTTATTAGCTCGTCTTGTTCCTTTACGTGATCCTCCAGAACTTGAGGATCCAACCTCCGCCTTTGTCGCTCAGGACCTTGAGAGCGACGGGGGCTATTAGTCCGCCTCCCCCTTGCATCCCTCCTGGGGTTCTGTCGCTGGGGCTCTAAATCCGCCATGGGAGAGATAGAAGGAAAACCTTCGCGCCTCCCATCCCCCTCTGGGGTTTGTCTGTCGATGGCAGACTGCGACAAATCTTCATTGTGCGCCATTACTTTTGATTAGAGAGGAAAAACTTGATCAAGAGGTTTTGTTCTTTCTGCTATTCCCACAGACGGCGCCAATTGTACGAGCACGAAATATTGTTCTCGTATAATCCTGTTGATCAAGTCTGCGCTCCTCCGTACGTCGTCGCTCTACTCCTTGAAAATACAAACCTGAGCTAGCCGGCGGTTGTGTGCCAAATACCTCTCCGATGCCTAAGTCAGCAAAATAGACAAATAGACAAAAAGTTCTGTGTATTCGGGAATCAAAGTTGTGTTACCTCTCCATAAGTGATGTTATGAGCTTTTATAGGTTCCGCGTGGCACAATCCTAGTAGGACTTTTATCCCTCCAAGCAAAGTCTTCCTAGGAATCACATTCCAGAAAGATAATGTTTGTCCTTCAACACCCCCATCACTGCTTAAACCAAATGAGATGGTTTTACCTTGGTAGTATGACAAAACGACCGAGCTAACATAGCCATGCTAAACTGGCTGAAATGACCGAGCTCTTACTAGCTCTGCTCTTTCCTTTGTAGCTTATACCTCGGTTTCACCTGTTGAAACCGCACCAACCATAGCGTGCCTGGACCGAGCTAATCAATAGCTAGGTCCTAAGGAAAGCTCAAATTACCTGCGGCTCAGACGGTATGACCGAGCTAACTGTTACCGCTCTAACTGTGGAGACTGGGCTAACTGCAAGGTTCCTCTGGACCAAACTAACAACAAGACCCTTTTACTCAGCCCTTCTTACTGTGGCCTACAGAATGGCCCATTACCCAGCTCAGCCCAATTTACATATAAATTACCCTCTCAGTAGCAGAGTAGGGGAGTAGATTGGTAGGTGCCCCCTTTTGTCAACCATTTTGAATTCTTTACTGTTAGCATGTGGGAATGGAAGACAACAACTTAAATAGGTGGTAGGGACTACCACTATTTCTTATGCACTATTTTTTTATTATTTTGTTTTTAATATTGGTTAAGAAATTTAAAAATAATAATGTTGTGTTTGGTTGGAAATTTGACGAAAATTTTGAAAAATTAAAAAGGAAAGTTACATGAAATTAGGTAAAATATAATTATATTTTATTCACATTTCACGTAATTTTTCTTTTTTTCTTTTTAAATATTTCTTCAAATCTCTTAATCAAACACAGTATAATAATAAAAATTGTATAATATTTTTATAGTGATATTAAAAATACATAAATCAAATATAAGATAAGACACCGATATTTTACAATAAGGGTGAATTTCATGTGTGGGTTTCATTTATATGAGACATTTATGTCCCATTATATGTTTGGTCTAACGTGCACTAAGAGCATCCGCATCAAGTTTTTCAAATTTTTAGGTTAATTTAACGCAAAATTCACTTTTTTTTATTTTAACTAGTCACCTTTTTAGTATTCACTACATCAAACTCTCTATTCTAACTCAATCGTATTAAAATATTAATTTGTTATTGTATTTGTTATTCTTTTTTTTATTTATTAAATTGATGAGGTGCTACCCAAACAATTCTTAAAAAATGCAAAAAAAAAATAATAATAAATTTGCTATTGACCGGTTGACCGGTCTGTCAACCGGCGGGTCGACCGGTTAGTCTAATTTTCAGCATTTTTCCTTCTTTGCTACAGGCAACTCATGGACATCCGGTGAGATGTCTGGGGGGACATCCGGGTGGACGACCGCTTTACAATTTTTGGCTCAGTTTTCCTACAGAAAATATAATAAAAAAATCATATAACGAATGAACAGTGCCTCAACAAAGTTGTTGAGGTACTGTAGCAAATATAAGAAAATGTTAATTTAGAAAAAATTTGCTGAGGCTGATGGAGGGAGAATATGATAAATAGTGCCTCTATATTTAAATTTTTTGTTATTTTAGTGATCCTGATGCGGATGCTCTAACCTTTGATATTTTTTAAACTTTTAACATGTGTTATGGAGACACAGATTATTTAGACGGCAATTTTTGTTTTATATTATATATTGTTAAGGCATACAATAAGATGATTTAAAAAAATTATAAATGTTTTTTTATATGTAAAATGGGAAGTGTTTAGGTGTGCAACATCATGTGCAAAGATATATAAATTTGTATAAATTCTCATTAAAATATGTAAGTTATCTTTTAAAATATCGTAACTCAAATATAAATTTGCATAAGTTAATTTATAAAAATTTAAAAAATCACAACTTAACGTAAGCTCTTACAAATATAAATAAGTCACTTCACAAAATCATGTAAGTTAAACATAAATTTGTGCAATTTAATCTATAAAAATTTTAAAAATCACAATTTCACATTAATTTTTATAAATATATGTAAATCACCTCACAAAATCGTATAATTTAATACAAATTCGTATAGGTTATGTCATAAATTCTCATAAAAATATATAATTTAAATCATAAAAATACATAAATAAATGACCTACTAATATACCTAGCACATTCAAAAATTATCCATGTAGAATATATAACCAAGTTAAACTTCTTAAGAGTTTGTTTGGGAAGTTGATTGGTTTTTTAGCTTTATAGTTTTTTGACTATTTTAGTTTGAGATTAAAAAGTTTCATTTGGGAAGCGCTTTTTCATTTTTTGACTTTTTGTGAAAGAAATAATATAATGTTTATGAACTGGATGTGATATTTTGTCTTATTAGATTAAAATGTCTATTTTTTTTTTGACTATTTTAGCCCAAAAAACCCAACCCTTAACTTCCCAAACGAACTCATGACATGCACTTAAACACTCTCAAAAAAATATAGTTAAAAGTTGACTTTTTGATTTTTTTTGACTTTTTAAAAAAATATAAGAGATAATATGATTCAAAATAAGTTAAAAACGGAAAAATAATTTTTAATTATCTTTTTAAAATAGCCCAAAATGCACTAAGAATTCGTTTGAAATGTTAGTTGACTTTTTTAATCTGGGATTAAAAAAGTTGAGATAGGCATTTTGATTTTTTTAATTTTTATGAAAGAAAAAATAAAATAATTATGGATTGAATGTAATATTTTATTTTATTAAATTAAAAATTTTATTTTATCTTTTTATAATTATTTTAATCAAAAAAAATCTTTGGTTCTTTATGCTAAGCAAGCTCTAAAACACACATTGTCAAAACAGCAACGGTAGAGGGCCTAAATTTCTGAAGCTCGAATGGCTTGAAACTGTCAAAATAATATCATTTTAGGCATAAAACAACACAAAATGACGTTATTTTGATAATTTCGAACAATTTAAACAGTGAAAATTGTGACCACCAAACATTTTTTTGTTTTTGTCAAAAATTAAAAATAAAATCAAAAAGGAGCTTTTCCTTGATTGAAGCATAGGACAAAGGCAAGGGCAGAACTTTTCCCCAAATTTCAACGGGAATCCACCTAACCCAAGACTGCGTGCCGTTGTCAGAATCACTATCACCTTGTTAATGAAAAGATGCGAAAGTTTGATTTTGAAGTGCCATGATTTTAAGTAGAGTTGTGTTTTAAGTTACGAATTTTGCATTAGGTTTTGAAAAAAAAAAAAAAAAAAATTAATTATGAGGCTTGAAAAAAAATTGGATTTGTTTAGGAAGGAGGTTAATTTAGAGTTAAAAAGTTGGATGGATTTTTTGATTTTTTTAACTTTTGTGAGAGAAAAAATATAACAATTATGGGTTAGATGTAATATTTTATCTTATTAGATAAAAAGTTTTTTTTTCTTGGCTATTTTAATCAAAAAGCCCCAAACCTCAACTTCCCAAACGACACTTTGAGTTATATTTTTGAATTTATGAGTTTTGAGTTGTATTTTAAAATTTTTTGAATTTATATTTTTTTAAAATATTTTTAAAAAATTATTTTTATTTTTTAGGATAAATATTTTTTATTATAAATATTTATTTTTTTAATATGTATTGTATTTACTACATGTGTGCACTGTATTTTTTTAAATATTGTATAAAAATATTAAAAGATTTAAAATGACTTGTATTTTTTATTTTAAATATTTTTTTAATTTTTTTAAAATTTTAAAAAATTTTAGATCACCCATATATATCTAAATTATAATAAATTATTTAGCCAATATTTAAAAAATAACAAAAAAAATTAAAAAAATTTTAAAAAATTGAAAAATTTTAAAAAATAAAAAAAAATCTTCAAAAATAAAAATAAACAAAATATTTATATTTTTTCAAAAAAAATATAAAATAAAAAATAATTTTAAGAACAAAACTAAAAACTTAATTTTTTTTTTATTAAAAAGAGAGTTTTGAAAAGAGTCTAATTAAGAGCTTTGAAAAGAATTTTTGAGTTATATATTTGGTTGTGAGTTTTAAAAATAGTTTTTGAATTGAATTTTGAATTATGTATTTGGTTATGAGTTTTGAAAAAAAAATTGAATTTTTTTTATTGGAATCATGATTACAGAACTAAACCAAACACTACCATATATTTTATTTTATTTATGGAGCAGGCTTGTCTCATGGATTGGACGGTGTTATTGGATCCATGAGACTTATGACGAATCGTATTTTGATAATTCAAATCATTTAATATGTGGAGTTCGTCAAGTATTTAATAATTGTAAAAAATCACGTTCATCGGATATTAATAGTCCATTGATCAGATCATATTTTTTTCAATGATAAACATGATTTTTAAAAAAATGGTTGATAAAAATGTATTCTGATCAAGAGACTATTGATATATGATCAATGTAATTTTTTACAAATATGAAGTAATCAATGAGCTCTGCACATTGAACATTCAGATTATTGAAATGAAACCTGTAATGGGTTCTACAAACCCAATAGCACTGTCCAATCCATTGAGACTAACAAACCAAATCAAATCTTAGTCCAATCAAATAAGGTTAGCTACATGAATTATTCTTCTCCCACTTGACTCTATCAATGACCATTTGATTAGTCAAATTAAGGAGATTTATATCTCTGTTTATTACACTCGCTGACGTCAATCTAGGTCTTTTCCTTCTTCTAACACTTGTATCTACCGTCACTATATCGCATCTCTTCACTATTACCTCTGTTGGTCTCTATTGTATATGACCAAACTATCTCAATCTATTATCTCTCAACATATTTTCTATCGGTGCTACTCCTACCCATTCATGAATATACTCATTCATAATTCTGTCTTTTTTAATCTTATCACACATTCACCTTAACATCCTCATATTAGCAACACTCATCTTATCTACATATTATAATTTCTTAATGTCCAACATTCCGTCCCATACAATATCATTGGTCTAATAATAGTTGTTCTATAGAACTTTTCTTATATACATATAACAATGATTTACATTAATATCAGAAAATATTATAATTAAAAAAAAACTTTTGAAAATTTCCTAATGAAAAATTACAATTGTTTCATAACTTTTTTTTAAAAAATAAAAAATTAGTTTCATAAAAAAATAAAAAATACATATTATTTTTATATAATTTATCTTTTAAAAGAAAAAAATAATTTTTAAAATTTTAAAATATATATTTTTATCAAATTAATTTTTAATTTTTCAATTTGTTTTTTCTTTTTTTTTCAAAGATTGAAACCAAACATCGCCTTATAGCTATTATCGTCTTATACATCCTCTTAGAGCATCCACAATAGACACACTAAGCTGTGTGTTAGTGTCAAGTGCCAAGTTTTGGCTAACTGAGGGTGTTGTTTGGGACTGCAATAGAACTGTTAACGTGTGTTAGTGGTGTGTTAGTGTGAGATGTTAATATGTTTGTTATCTGCAGCGAGCGTTTTAACTAGTGAAAGGGAGCATTTTTTTAGTCTTACCGCTTGACCGGCCGGTTGACCGGTCAACGGCAATATATATATATATTTTGCAATTTTTTTTTGGACTTGAAATTTAATTTTGGGCTTGAAATAAACTAAATTATTTATTTATTATATACACACATATATATATATATATATTTAACACACACCTTAACACACCTCTTAACACATCCATTGTATCACCATTCATTCACTATTCACTCACTAAATTAACAAGCTCTTAACACATATTTTTAGGTCTCACTTTTAATATTTTTTGTCATATAACACACTTTAACATACAATTTTAACACATCCATTATGGATGCCCTAACTAACCTCACAAAAGTCGCGATTATTTTTTTGTGGGCATCATGATCATAGTGCTATGAAAAAAACTGTAATATGCAATTGAAAAATGACTCGTGGCTCGAATTTTATGCAGTTCAAATGGCCCGAACTGCCCAAAACGATGTCGTTTTGGGTAGTGTTTTTTTTTTCTTTTTTCTTTTTTCTTTCTTTCATTTCCATTCTTTCCTTTTCATTCTTTCGAACAGACAGAGAGGGAAGAGAGAGAGAGAGAGAAAAGAGAGAAGAGAAGAGGCGATCGACGGTGATGGTGGCGGCGATCACAGATCTGGATCTGAAAAAAAAATTCTGCTATAGGGACTGTTAGTGTCACAATTGAAAAGTCAGGGACCAAAGTGACACGACCCCCAAACTATAGGGATTATTAGTGTAATTCGCAAAAAAAAAAAATATTGATGATGATAATGTTGATCCGGATCTGCAGAGGATTTTTTTTTTTTTTTTGTTGATGAAGATGATTATGATGTTGAAGATGTTGAGATGTTGTTTTCTCTGCATTTTTTTTCTCTGTTTTCTCTGCATTTTTCTTCTTCCTTTTCTTCTTCTTCTTCTTATTCTTCTTCTTCGTCAGAAAAATCTGCAGAAAAATGCAGAAAAAAAAGAAAAAAAAAAAAATCAAAACGACGTCGTTTTGATGTCAGGCCATTCGAGCCACGCTAATTTCGGGTTACGAATCAGAACTGTATGCAATTCATTCTTATTAACGCTTGGTTTGGTTAAAATTAAAAAGTTAATCTTTTTTTTTACGGACTATTTTGATAAATAAGTTAAAAGTTGACTTTTCAATTTTTTAATTTTTTTTAAACATATATAAAAAAAATAAAGAAATGATGTGACATAAAAAAGTTTAAAAAATAGATTTTAATCAACTTCCCAAAATATTATTTTTGTTTTTCTTGAATTTTTTTAACTTTGAGTTAATTTTTTGGCTACTTTTTAGCAATTAGATAATTATAAAAGTTTTAAAAATTTTGAGCCATTTTTTATTTTAAAATTTATTAAAGACGAAAATAAGTTAAATTTTATTTTTTGAAAAATATTATAAAAATTGGTATAATTTTGCCTTTTCTTAATTTTTTAAAATAAATTTAAAATATTTGATTTTTAAGATCAAATTTGACATAGTTTTAAAAAAAATACTAAAAAATGGAATGAACCTAATTAAAAAAGTTAAAAAAATTCAACTCCTAAAAAAGGAGAAAATCAGTTTAAACTTGATGGGCTTAAAATTATGTTGAATAATTTCAATAATTCATCAGATATTAATTCATTATGATTGTTATCATATTTTAGTAATTCATCAAATAGTTACTCAAAATTACGATTCATTGTGCTAATCATTGGAAATTCAATAAAATAATGTCATGACAAAAAAAATGATTACGCAGACATTTGTGTGTTTGGTATGCAGTATGTTTTTTTCAATCAACAATGTTAGGTAGCTCAAAATTTTGTGGTTCAAATGGCTCAAATCACTTAAAACGACGTCGTTTTGACAGATTTTGAGTGTAAAGCGACGTCGTTTTGACAAATTTAAGTCATTTGAATCACAAAATTTTAAGTTACCAAACATTTTTCTTTTTCAATTCACATGCACATAAATGATACTTTCCCTCCATCTGTTAAAAAAAAAAAAAATGATGGGCGTTGTTTACTCTGTATTTTGAAATAAATTTTTAAAACAAAATTTAAGAGGGTTCAGATATTTTTTTAGTTTATTTAATTGTATATTTTGAAAATTGTTTCGGAGTTTAGGAATTTAGAATGATTTGATATTTTGTTATAGTTAAGTAGATGTGTGTGAGAGAAAAAATAATTAAGAATGAGAGATGAGAAAAAAAAATGATTAATTGATGTATATAAGAGAGAGAAAACAATTTTAATTTTCTTTTTAAAAAAAATTTAAATCAAACAAAATTTTAAAAATTTCCCGATACTTTCCCATTCACATGAACGTAATATGAATGAGGCCACTAGATGCCTTGAATCTAATTATTTTAATTTTTTTGAACAACCACGATTGGTAGCTCGAAAACGCGTGGCTCGAGTTTGGCTCGACACCAAAACGACGTCGTTTTGGTGTCGATTTTTTTTTTTTTCCATGTTTTTGTTGCAGATCGGGAAGAAGAAGAAGAAGGGTGGAGAAGAAGAAGGGAGGAGGAGGAACTGGAGGGGGCCATCAAAATGGGCAGAGGCGGAGGCGGAGGCGGGGCTGGGCAGAGACAGAGGCGGGGCGACGGCGGGACTGGGCAGACGACCAGGGCTGGGCAGGCGGGGCTGGGTAGAGGCTGCGACGGTGGGGCTAGGCAGACGACCGGCGCTGGGCCGATCTCCTCCTTCTTCCTCTCTTCTCTCCCTCTTTCTCCTTCTCCTCTCTTCTCTCCCTCTTTCGAGCCAAACTCGAGCCTTAAATTCGAGCTACCAGGAATTTCTCTTTTTTGAATGTTGAGTCGTATGATGGTCCCATTCCTATATTTTTTAGATTTGTTGAAATAAAAGTTTCAAAACTTTAATATTTTTTAAATATCTAATTTAATTTTTCTGTTACAATTATTGACATTCTTTATGACCTGTTAAGGTATCATTTGACAATATCACTTTTCAGTTTAAAAGTCAAAAAGTTATTAAAAAAATCAAAAAATTAACAATCTATATCAAAAAGTCAAAGATTCATTTTTCTCTTTATTTTTTGTATATTTTTTCGTAAAAAATTAAAAAATCATCTCAAATATACTAATTTTTTTTACATTATATTTTAGTTAAAAAATTACTAAAAAAATTTATTCCCAAACGAGACTTAAATGCAAGTATAATTTGATTATGTGGGGAAATGCTGGGACTAAGGATTCTATGTGGTGCTTTGGTGGAGGTTTTTATTGAATTTTTTAAAAGAATTGAATAATTTATATTGTAAAATTTGTTAAGTAAATCATTTATATAAAAAATAAATTGATTGGACATTTATAATTTTATAAGGAGAGTACATTTATTTATTTTTTTTAAAAAAAATAAACAATTAACATGAAAAAAAATCCACCTAAACACACAGGAGCCTGCTATGACCTTAGTTCCACTGATTTCATCTTGGCAACGTTTCATTGCAGTCATGATTTTTGTGAGACTTTTTTATTTTAATTATATATATATATTGTACGGGGGCGAAATATCCTCCGCTTTCCGTACTCCTTGGACATCAAGCTTCTAGTGACGGCGTCTACCTCTGCAACACAAAAATGGTGAGCTGCCCGGCGGTGGTGTGCCGGAAAGACCCTCCGACGATCAAGTCAGATCACCTGGGGAAGAAGAAGACTATCAGAGAGAGTTTTTTTTATCGAATGAATTCGCTTACCTGTAACCTTCTTCTCCTCTCCTATTTCTAGGCTGGCCATGCAGCCTCAAGGTTGTGCGCGCATTACCTCTGCTGTCCTCTCCTGGACAGGTGGCAGTGTGCGCCTCTTACCACCTTACGCGTGTAAAGATTTTGTCCTCCAGCCAGTACATGCAGAGCTTTCTAACGGTATTGAGGCGTGCGTGGAGCAGATGTCCTCTCCCTCACGCCATTGGCCCAGGTGGCACCCTTAACCGAAAAGCCACGACCGGTCTATCACTTGGGGAATCGCCATTACACGCACATAACCGAGCTAATTGCCGCCGTCCAATAACTTGGAATTAGGCAAAAGCCCGACCACCTCGGCCGAACTATTCTGGACCGGTTCACCAGGACCAGCCGGTTGCGAGGCATGCCGGCCTCCAACCGTTCTATCTTCAATCTCGGTCACACGAAGGCTGCCTACCTCAGGCGACCGGTTAGGTGCATACCGGCGCTAACCGCGTCTCAAGTTTAGCCCGGGCTACCATTTAGCTCGGCACCATCATCCGTAACCCTGGGCTCCGTCTACTTCGTGCAAGTCGCAGCTCGGCAACGCCAGTTGGTGCCTGACCGGTCAATATCCCCGACCGTGCAAGTCAGGCTGCTGGCCGCGTCGACGGATAGTTAGCTCGGCGCCGTCCAGTCCGTCAAATCTGCCGTTATCTCAACTTGGCCGTACAGTCCGGTGCAAACTCCCCTCTCAATTGCCCCTTAAACCCATCCGAGCTGTCGTGATTGGGATTACCTCCGTGACTGAGCTGACACCGTCAAGCCGAGCACGATTTTGGACGCGTCTCTAGCCGAGCTGCCCCATCTGGCCGGCCGCTTCTATCCGCAGTCACATCAAAGGTCGTACAGCCGTACTGACAGCCGCGTTATCAATGCCACGATTCTCCGTGCCATTGGGTCGTGCATCCAGCTGCCCTGCACGCGCAGGATTTCAAACGGCTGCGCCGTTTGGATTTTTCCCCCCATCATTAAATCCCATACGAAGGGTCTAAACCCTTCACTTTTTGTCTTCGTCTCCAAGCCAACCCTAGCCACCACAGCTTTTGCATTCCCTCTGCCCTCACTGCCTTCGAGCTCCAAACCCCATTTCCGTTCCTTTGAAGGCTGCAATCACGCTCTCAAGGTCTGGCTCTCCTTGGTTTTGGATCTTGGTAAGTCCTCCCTACCCAACTCTTTCATTCTGTGAACTTCGTTTTCCATGCTTCGCGTTCTTCATGTTTCTTGTCCCACTGTTTTTCATGCCCTTTGTTTGGGACCATTTTGGTGCTCCCCTTCCTTGCTTAGAACCAACACACCCTAGGGTGAATGAAAATAGGGGGAATAGGAGGATTGGATGGGGCCTTCGTGCCCCTGGCTTCTCCAGGGTTCCAGCAAATTTGTCCCAGTGGGATGAACAGCTTGAACCTGGGTAAAACCGAGCTAAACACCTACTTAGATCCGCAGGTAGAGCTGCAGCCGAGCGAAAAAACTGTTTGTGGCTTCTCATAGGGGCCACGACCGAGCTGAATACCCCGATAGATTTGTAAATAGGAATGAACCGAGCTAAAACATTGGAACCTCCGTTTGGAACCTTGGCCGAGCTGGAGGATCAACTAGATCCTTGAGTAGCTCTTAACCGAGCTAGAACCGAACTAGGAGGCTAGAGCACACATGTAGTTGAACCGAGCTGGACCTAACCGGTCAAAACACGAAATCCTTCACTTGAGCTATTCCAATAGTAGCCGCGCAATATATTCCGTGCTAACCCTTGGCCATATTTTTTAACATGCAGAACAAATAGGACCGACCAAGCCAGTCCAGCATTATAATTGGTGGAGCTCAAAGACCGAGCAACCATACCAACATTTTTGACCGAGATACAAAGTAAATAAAGCCGACTTAGATGGGAAAATACCGGTTTATGGTCAGCACGCCCGGCGCGATGGCCGAGTTCCGTAGGGAGTACAACGTCCCGGATGACGTAGTCTTAGAGCTTGCTAAAAAAGGGGATACACCGTGGGGAGACTTAGACCGGTGCCCCTTCATGGTCGTTTCCATTGTTGAAGGAGGGGTCCGTTTCCCCGTGCAACCTTTGATCTGCGAATTTTTGAGGCAGACAAGGCTTTGCCTGACCCAAGTCTCCAATAACACGTACAAGATAATAAACGGAGTCGCCGAGCTGAATCGAAGGCTCGGTCTCAATCTCGGCCTCGCGGAGATTTTCCACCAATATAGCTTAAGTAGGAATAAAAGCGGGCTTTGCTGGTACCTCAAAGTGAAGAAGGGCCGAGCAAAGCTCATTGAAGGCAACCCGGACAAAGAGGCCAACGATGACGACTTCCTCTGGGTGTCCGGTAATTACGAGGACACCGAGGCGCCCATACCGGGCTGGTACATTAGGAAAGATTTCGGTAGTGCTGGTAAGTAGTCCGGCTGACCGCGCTATTTTCCTTCTGCACTTCAATATTATTATTTTGCACCATTCTAACACTTGTTCTTTCTGCAGATAAGTATCTAGTGGCGGACTACCGCCAGGCCAACCAGGAGGCCATCAGAGTCCTGCTTCGCCATCCAGCCGAGGAGAGGGAAGCACCAAAACTTCTCGATTTCGAGCAAACCTACCATTACCAAGCACCGCGCAAAAGCCGCGTAACCGACTTCCTCCGCGCCCCTTCCCCTGAACCCGATCCAAGCCTACCACCGATCAGACTAGTTCCCCTCACAGCCGAGCAGGAGATGGCAAAAATCAGGGCCATTAAATCCATGATAACCGGGGAAGAGGGGGAGTCCCAGCCCCCAGAAGCGACCGGGGGAACGTCCACAGTCCCAGCCGGTCAAACAGAAGGGGCTGTTCTTGCACTTGCCAGCGAACAACAGGCTGGCCGGTCGAGGAAAAGATCAAGGAAGGAGAAAACCGGACAAAACCTCCTTGATGAAGATTCAACTGAAGTTTCCTCCACCGAACTGGGTGACCAGACCGAGCAACCACCGGCCGGTCAATCCAAGGGCAAGGGCCCAGCCACCCCTTCGGTCTGGGCGCCCGAGTTCGTCTATCAAGGCCGTCCAGTTTCAGCCGAGGATTCCGTCTACGCGGATAAGGATTATACCCTCGGTTTCAACATGACCAAGGGGCTAATCCTTCCAGCGGACATGAAAAAACACGATGAACTGTCCGACCTAAAGGTCCTCCGCTCGGTGTCGAAATCAATTGTGTTGGTAGGTCCTTTCATTTTTTCCTGAACTGTTTGCTCGGTTGTCGCTCGGTTTTTGAATGCTAATACGCTGTTATTTGTTTGCAGGCCGCGCAAAAGACGTACCTTGCCCACGACCGCATGATTAAAGTGCGGCAGAGCCTGCGCGATGCCATTGCGGAGAACAAAGCCCAAAAAGGCGAGATAGCAAAACTGAAGGCCGCGCAAGAAGCAGTCACGGCGGAGCGAGATACCCTGCTCGAAAAAGTCGGTCGAGCTGACGAGGACAAACAGCGAGCCGTGAAGTTGATTAAAGCTCGGTATCTCGCCGAGCTCCGAAAGTTGCGCGACGCCCATAAAGAAGAGAGGGACAAGGCCGTAAGCGACGCCGAGGACCGGGGATATGCCCAGGGGGAAAAAACGTACGAGCGGCAGGTCCAGGCGACCAAGGACATCTTTTTCTAGTGCGGCTGGAAGGCGGCCGTGGAGAAAGTTGGACTTGGTCAGGATTCTGACATGTTCATCAATCCACCCCCTGCTTATATCCCGGTCTACATGCAGGCCTACTCCAGGGCCGAACAAAACCGACTCATTGCGGAGGCAAGGAAGGAGGCTGAGGAAGAAGCCACCGCCGAGAAACAAGCCGAGCAAACTCCATCCGAAGCATCTCCAAATGCTGAAGATGAAGTGATTGATCGGGAGGTTGTCACGGTGGAAGGCACTGACAATGAAGCCGAGGAGAGCTTGCCCGAGCAAACTGTCGATGCTGCCGAGCAGACGCAGGAGACCTCCGAGCAAAACCTTGGACTGGACTGAAGATTTCCTTTTTCCTTTTCTCGCTTTCCTTTGTTTTTGTTTGTAACCGGGCTATGCTCCCCCCACTGTACTGAATTTCCTTTTATGAATGAATCTTCCAACTTTATGCTCGTTCGTTGTCAATTTCTGTGCGGTTGATGTATGCATGAATTTCTTGGCATAAACAACAATGAATCATTACTGCCAGATCGGCTAAACCGCGCAATATTCCGAGCTGAAATCACGCAGAGCGTTTCTTAACGATCTGGCAGCTCGGCTATGTGAACTTAACGTTATACCTTGGCCGAGCAAAAATCCGCTCGGTTTTAACAATCATCTACAAATCATAGAATCCCACCAAGTCAGTGAGACCGAGCGAAAATCAGCTCGCTTGGTAACTTGGCTAAGTTTGCCAACGTTTCTTTTCTGCCGAGCAAAATCAGCTCGGCCTGTTTTCAGTTGGACAAAACATCAATACAATATTACGCCGAGCAAAATCTGCTCGTCTTCCATATTGGGTGAGGCACCGATATGTCGGTCGGTCCGAGCAAAATCAGCTCGGCCCGTACATTGGGCAAAACACCAATGTTCCAGCTTAGTTGGTCATGACACCAACATTTCCACCGGGCGAGCAAAACCAGCTCGGCCCTTACATTGGGCAAAACACCAATGTATCAGCTTAGTTGGCTACGACGCCAACATTTCCACCGGGCGAGCAAAACTAGCTCGGCCCAAAGCTAACGCGAATCGTTCCATATGCAAACTTCTTGCGCGGTTGTCCTCCATTCCGGTGAGAGGAAATCAGACCGGCCTAACTCAGGTCGGTCTTCTTGCCCCTGGCATCCATAATTGCCTTGTGCACTTGCAGTGTCATTGTACAAAGATGCAATACCGAACAACAAGACTATTTTTCATTATAAAAGCATTGTTGCCTTTTACATTAAAGTGCCAAAAGGCTAAGAGTCTAGAAAAGCTAAACAACATAAGCAAATTACATTTCAAAAGTAAAAGACCTTAAGGTTGGCTGCATTCCATGGTCGGGGGACAGCCTTGCCATCTAAATCTTCCAGATGGTATGCCCCCTTGCCAGCAAGTCCAACCACCTTGTATGGTCCTTCCCAATTTGCACCGAGCTTTCCTTCGCCAGGGATCACTGTGTTGCCAAGCACTTTCCTTAAGACCCAATCCCCAATCTTGAATAGCCTGGGGTGCACTGCCTTGTTGTATTTTTTAGAGAGTTCCTGCTGATAGGCCGCTATGTGGATTAATGCGCGCTCTCGTCTTTCTTCAGCAAGGTCCAGCTCTAATGCCACGGCTTCATTGTTTAGGTCTGGCTGGAAACTTCCTGAACGGATGGTTGGCATGCCAATTTCTAATGGGATGATGGCCTCCATACCATAGGCCAAGGCGAATGGTGTCTCTCCAGTCGATCGCCTTGGCGTAGTGCGGTATGCCCACAGCACATTAGGAAGCTCTTCAACCCACTTTCCCTTTGCCTTCTCAAGCCGCTTCTTCAGCCCGTCCAGGATGGTCTTGTTTGAGGCCTCTGCTTGACCATTCGACTGAGGATAGGCCGGCGTTGAGTTGTAGAACTCGATTTTCAACTCTTCGCAAAATCCGCGAAAGAGTTTCCCATCGAATTGAGTGCCATTATCTGAGATGAGCGCCCTGGGTATACCGAAGCGAGTGATCACATTTTGCCAAACAAATTTCTTAACGTCCTTCTCCTTAATGGTTGCCAATGGCTCGGCCTCCACCTACTTGGTGAAATAGTCGGTGGCGGCGATGAAAAACTTGCAGTTGCCCAGTGCGACTGGGAGGGGTCCAACAATATCCAATCCCCAGAGTGCAAACGGCCAAGGACTTGTAAGGGAGAGCAATTCCCTCGCCAGTTGGTGGATCTGGTGAGCAAATTTCTGACATTTCTCGCATCTACGAACATATTTCTGCGCGTCCGCCTGCATGCACGGCCACCAATAACCCTGCGAGATTGCTCGGTAGGCTAGAGATCTACCCCCAGTATGGCTACCGCAGATGCCTTCATGGATCTCATAGAGGAAAGCTTCCACCTTAGAGGGGTGGACACACTTCAGATACGGCCCCGTGAAAGATTTCGTGTACAAGGCTCCAGAAGGTGAGAGCCAAAACCGCTTTGACTTTGCCCGGATCTTGTGGGCCGCCTTCTTTTCTTCTGGTAGAATCCTATCTTTCAGAAAGGTGATGACGGGGTCCATCCAGGAAGGTCCCAAGTCGGTGCAGAGTACTTCAGTTTTCTCCGGTTCCTCTATGCTCGGCCGGGGTAAGAACTCTATCATCAAAGGGTTGGGGAAAGCTGTTTGCACGGAAGCAAGCCCGGCCAACTCGTCAGCCGTGTTGTTTTCTTCGCGGTTAATTTGTTCCACTCTTATCGCGGCAAACTTCTTGATTTCTTCACGCACCAGTGCCTGGTACTTGGCCATTCTTTCGTCCCTAGCCTCATACTCCCCTGAGACTTGATTGACCACCAGCTTGGAGTCGCTGAAGACCATAAGGGCCGTCGCTTTCATTTTCAACGCGCTTCTTAGCCCGACAAGTAGGGCCTCGTACTCTGCTTCGTTGTTGGAAGCTGGGAAGCCGAGCGTAATTGCTTGCTCGATAATCAGCCCATCAGGTGAAGTCAGCACAATTCCTAGCCCGGCCCCATGTCTATTGGAAGCCCCATCGACGAAGAGTTTCCACATTTCGCCGATGAACAGTTTCCAACAGTCAGAGGGATTTTGGGAACTCCTCAAATCCAAGTTGCTGGTCGGTTCATTCTGGTCTCTTTCCTTGTCTGGGTTGGGCTCATCTTCCAACAACTCGCCGGACTTTGCTAGTTCGGTCGCGCTTTACCCTTTTCCCTCTGGCGATCCAACACTTGTTTCCGTTGCCAGAACCATGGGTTGTGCTAAATCTGCACCAACCAAATCAATTGGGCAGACTGGATGCATCCCAGAGGCAAATTCCGCCACAAAGTCTGCAAGTGCTTGAGCCTTGATTGCGGTGCGCGGTCGGAACTTGATGTCATACTGGCCCAATTCCACGGCCCATTTCAGAATTCTTCCCGTGAAGTCCGCCTTTTCGAAGAGCACCTTGAGCGGGAACTCAGTCAATACTACTATTGTATGGGCATGAAAATAGTGCGCCAGCTTTCTTGATGCCATCATCAGGGCCAGCGCCAATTTCTCCAAAGGAAGATATCTTGTTTCGGCCGGGAGCATGGTCTTGCTTACATAGAAGATTGGTAGGTGCTGGATGCCTTCGGCACGAACCAATACCGCGCTCACCGCGTGTTGGGAAACAGCCAAGTAGAGGTACAGCTCTTCGTCCGGCCGAGGTGTGACCAAAATTGGGGCTGAGGAGAGATACATTTTTAAGTCTGCCAGGGCGCGGTCGCATTCTTCATCCCAAAAGAACTTGGACTTCAAAGTTTTGAAGAAGGGCCTGCAACGATCCGAAGACCGGCTGATAAATCTGTTCAGCGCGGCTGCTATCCCGGCAAGATGTTGCACGTCCTTCGTGGAGTTTGGGCGCTCCAACTCTTGTATTGCTTTGATTTGGGACGGGTCGACTTCAATTCCTCGGTTGGTAACCAGAAAACCCAGAAACTTCCCGGTGCCCACTCCGAAGGCGCACTTGGAGGCATTCAGACGAAGCTTGTGATGTTTAAGTATGGCAAACATTTCTGCTAGGTCGGCGAGGTGCTGAGACTTTTCCTTACTTTTTACCACCATATCGTCGATATAGGCTTCCATAGTTCGGCCCAAGATAGGAGCGAACATCTTTGTCACCATCCGCTGAAAGGTTGCTCCGGCGTTCTTCAATCCGAACGGCATGACCTTGTAGCAATATAAGCCTCTGGGGGTGGTGAACGACGTGATCTCTCTGTCCGGCTCGTACATGGCTATTTGATGATAGCCGCGATATGCGTCCAAGAAGCTGAACCTCTGATGGCCAGCGGTTAAGTCCACCAACTGGTCAATTCGAGGGAGGGGAAAGCTATCCTTCGGGCAAGCGCGGTTGACAGTCTTGTAGTCAACGCAAACTCGCCACCTGCCGTTCTTCTTAGGAACCACCATCGTGTTAGATATCCACCGAGGGTATTGCACCTCCTCTATGGCCCCGGCTTCCAGCAAATTCTTCACTTCCTCCGCTACCACTTCAGCATGGTGCAAGGCCGAACGGCGCGTCCTCTGTATGACTGGCCGCGCATTAGGGAAGACATTCAGCCGGTGGCAAATGAAGCCTGGGTCGACGCCAGGCATATCGTAAGGCGTCTATGCAAAGGCCTCCAAGTGGGAAACCAAGGAACTGACATAATCCGCCCGTTCGGCGCTAGACAAGGACGATCCTAGGAGGAAGAACTTGGTCGGATCGTTTTCGTCAATGCGCACCTCCACCAAATCCTCGACTGATTTTTCCTCGGCCTTTCTACCCACGTCTTCTAGGACCTCCTTCCCCTCGGGCCCCTCGATTATCTGAACAAACCCTTTGGCCGCTCGGCTGCCATTTACCGCAACAAAGCATTGTTTGGCCATCACCTGGTCTCCCTAGACTTCCTCTATTTGCCCATTCGATGTCGGGAAGCGCATGACTTGGTGAAAGGTCGAAGCAACCGCTTGCATGGCGTGCAGCCAACCTCTGCCCAGAATCAAATTGTAAGTCGATGGCACTTTGAGCACCTAGAATTCTACCTGCTTCACAACCGACCCCGTCCTGACTGGCAAGATAATCTTTCCAATCGGCCATTCTGGTTGCGAGTTGAAGCCAACCAAAGGAGATGTTGCTGGAGCCAAATCCTTGTCCTCCAACTTCATTTGTTTGAACGCCTCATAATACATTATTTCGACCGAACTCCCCTGGTCGATCAATATTCTCTTGATGTCGAAATCTTTGACGCGAAGGGTCACCACCAAGGCGTCATTGTGCGGCATCTGCACCCTTTCCAAGTCTTTAGTAGAGAACGAAAGGACGTCTTTCTCCTCTATTTTTCCTTTCTTTAGCGCGGGCTGGACTGAGAGCACTTCCCTCATGTGCTCGGCCTTTTTGATCATCCCCCTCAGCTCGCAGACCCTTGCCGGTTCAATGATGCCGTGGATGACGTTGATCACACCTTGCAGGGGTGCTTCTAGGGCGGCCATTCCGTTAGGCTCGGTTTGTCCGATCGGCGCGGCCTTGACTCCCCCATCAATGTATTGGTCAAGATGCCCGGCTGCCACCAATTCCTCCAAATGCTGTTTGAGGGGCAAGCAATCTTCTGTCCGGTGCCCCCGTTCTTCATGGAAGGTGCAGCGATATTTTGGATTGAAGCCCCGCTGCGCACTCCCTAATTTGGCTGGCCAACGGACAAAAGGCTCTCCTCGGATCTCGCTCAAAATGCGGTAGATGAGAATTTTGAAGACCGTAGTAATCCCTGTCCGCGCCTTCAGTTTTCTCTTGGCATCTTCCGCTGCGTCGCGGGGCGCATCAGCCTGATCATTTTGACTGGTCCCTCGACGCTGATCTTTTGGTCGGTCACCAGGGCGGTTCTCCTCCTGCCCGATCGAGTGAACTTTTCCCGCTATCCGTCTGTCCACCGCAACCGGATTATCCTTCTCGGTCGCAGAGGCAGCGTCATCTTCCACACGAATGTGTTCGTTGATCTGCGGTATCAAAGATTCCATGGTAGAGGGCTGATGCATCGTGAGTGAGTCTCGCAGCCTATGTCCGACTGGGAGACCCCTCTTGTATTGAGTGATCGCCAGATTGGTAGGACAGTCGAGAATCTCGTTGTAAGTTTCCTAGTACTTCGCGTTGTACGCCTTCAGCGAGCCTCCAGATTCCATCTTGACGCCCAAGAGATGGTCGACCTCCTTCGGCGTTCGAGTGTTGGTCTTGAATCTGGTGACGAAGGCTTCCGCTAGTTGCTGCCACCCATCGATACTCCCCTCCGAGAGCCTTTCGAACCACTTCAAGCCCAGCTCTCCCAAGCTTGCTGGGAATATGAGGCACATCAAGGCATCGTTCCGCCGGTGGCCAGCCATCACTTGCCGGTAATGACTCACATGCATGTACGGATCCGTCTTGCCGTCGTACAAAGTGAATTTTGGCTGGTGAAATCCAGCAGGGAGTGGGGTGCTCTCAATCTCTGGGGGCAACGGCGTGGCAGTAAGCCTTGCCAGCTCTTTATCCAACGGCTCTTTGTCTCTGGTTGCCGGCATCATCACTTCTTCACTGCAACGAACTGGGGCACTCAACCTCTGGAGCGCCGGCATCCTCTGAGCCTCCCGACGGCGCGCTCTCTCCTCCAGCACGTCCCTGAGATCCCTGGAACGGGAGGAGGCAGAGTATCGCGACGTTGACGACGGGCGTGAGGGGCGATAGGTGCTGTTGCGAGTGAAGGACCTGCCCTCTCGCTGGTCTGAATCTCCCATCCCATAGTTCCTGGTGATGGAGATTGAATGAGTCCTCCTCTGGTGGCGACTGCCGGAATGAGGGGAGGGGGTGTGCTCACTAAGGTTGCCCTCTCCAGCGACACCCTTCCCCCTAACTTGGCGCTTCAGTAGCTCCATCTCCGCCGCCATCTTGCGAATGAGGGCATCTTGGTCCTTGAGTTTGTGTTCCAAGCGTTGCTCACGGGACTCCCCCCGGCGTCGGCGGCCCTCTAGGCTCTGTGAACGATCCGAACTCCTTCCACGCTTGTCGCGCGCTCCTCGCGAAGAGGTTTCCAGGCCCGCCATGGTTGGAACATTAGGGGGGCCTTCTCTCCTTCGTACATACTCTGGAGTGACACCATCGACGACGGACAACGGAACTTCGTCGTTGTTGGCCATGGAAATGGCCGAAGAAGCTTACAGAACAAGGGTTGAGTATCAAAGTTTCCCACAGACGGCGCCAATTGTACGGGGGCGAAATATCCTCCGCTTTCCGTACTCCTTGGACGTCAAGCTTCTGGTGACGGCGTCTACCTCTGCAACACAAAAATGGTGAGCTGCCTGGCGGTGGTGTGCCGGAAAGACCCTCCGACGATCAAGTCAGATCACCTGGGGAAGAAGAAGACTATCAGAGAGAGTTTTTTTTATCGAATGAATTCGCTTACCTGTAACCTTCTTCTCCTCTCCTATTTCTAGGCTGGCCATGCAGCCTCAAGGTTGTGCGTGCATTACCTCTGCTGTCCTCTCCTGGACAGGTGGCAGTGTGCGCCTCTCACCACCTTACGCGTGTAAAGATTTTGTCCTCCAGCCAATACATGCAGAGCTTTCTAACGGTATTGAGGCGTGCGTGGAGCAGATGTCCTCTCCCTCACGCCATTGGCCCAGGTGACACCCTTAACCGGAAAGCCACGACCGGTCTATCACTTGGGGAATCGCCATTACACGCACATAACCGAGCTAATTGCCGCCGTCCAATAACTTGGAATTAGGCAAAAGCCCGACCACCTCGGCCGAACTATTCTGGACCGGTTCACCAGGACCAGCCGGTTGCGAGGCATGCCGGCCTCCAACCGTTCTATCTTCAATCTCGGTCACACGAAGGCTGCCTACCTCAGGCGACCGGTTAGGTGCATACCGGCGCTAACCGCGTCTCAAGTTTAGCCCGGGCTACCATTTAGCTCGGCACCATCATCCGTAACCCTGGGCTCCGTCTACTT
Organism: Camellia granthamiana; assembly: GCA_036172215.1. Lineage (NCBI taxonomy): Eukaryota > Viridiplantae > Streptophyta > Magnoliopsida > Ericales > Theaceae > Camellia > Camellia granthamiana. The sequence continues at coordinate 184,633,029 of CM069903.1, forward strand.
CGTGCAAGTCGCAGCTCGGCAACGCCAGTTGGTGCCTGACCGGTCAATATCCCCGACCGTGCAAGTCAGGCTGCTGGCCGCGTCGACGGATAGTTAGCTCGGCGCCGTGCAGTCCGTCAAATCTGCCGTTATCTCAGCTTGGCCGTACGGTCCGGTGCAAACTCCCCTCTCATATATATATATATATTATTGTTCATAATTATAGCCTAGTTTTTTTCTAAACGAAGAAATAGACCATTGACCACAGGTTCATCTGTTTGGCAAATCTGTTTGGCAAAGTTGATCTAGTGGTCATTTTCTAACTTCTTCACAACGACAACGGTTCATAACACTGAGGCCTCGTTTGGGAACAGGTTAATTTAGTAATTTTTTAGTTATTTGGCTAAAATATGAGCTAAAAAAAATTAGTATGTTTGGGATGATTTTTTGGCTAATTACGAAAAGATGTGCAAAAAGTAAAGAGAAAAGAGAATCTTTGACTTTTTGATATGGATTGTTGGCTTTTTGACTAATTTAATAATTTTTTGACTTTTTGACTAAAACAGAAGCATCCCAAACGAGGCTTGAGTAAGGGTTGGTATTGAGTCAGGTCAAATGATGACCACGTTACATGAGGGTCTTCAAATTTGAGATTTTTATTTAAAAAAAAAAAAAAAAAAAAACCTTTATGATTTGGGTTAATCAATTTCATTTAAGGGATAAGAGGGCAATGTGACATTTTAATTTTAAAAAAATTAATGACATCAACAAATTCCATCTGGGTTCCTTGTAATAGTAAACTAATGATAACATGACTAAGGCATGGTTTGGGAAAAAGGTTTTGGGATTTTTTTGGCTAAAATAGTCACAAAAAACAAAATAGATTTTTTAGTTCAATAAGACAAAATATCACATCCAATCCATAACCATTATTTTTTTCTCTCACAAAAAAGTCAAAAGTCCTTCCCAAACCAGACTTTTTAGTTTCACAAAAAAATTAAAAAGTCAAAAAGTCAACTCACTTCACAAACCATGCCTAATTGTTATGCAACTTTCAAATATGGAGAAACTGGTATAATTATGAAAAATTTATAAGATTAATTATAATTTTGTCATATCTCAAAAAAAAAAATGTCATTGTAATTTATGTTATATTATTATTTTGTACATGGCATGTGTTAGCTGCTGATTGAGAATTATGAGAATCGTATTTAAATGGAATGAAATCCCTCATTTTGAACATAATTACAAGTTTGTGCATCATTTTTAAATAAAACCTTTTTATTATTATATTTAAGGGGATTTCATTTTTTATTTTTTATGTTGTTGTGTAAAGAGATCATCACCTCTTTGTGTTTTGTAGGGCTGAGGGTTCACCATTTACAAGATTTTCTTAAATTAAGACCAGGTTTATTTCAACATGGAACAAGATTCTTAATTTATACACACACCACACAGAATGATTAGTACTCTCCCCATATTATACATACATGCATATTCCCATACCCTATTTATTTTCTAATTAAGACCAATATTTTACTCTTTAGCAATTAAATTGACTTATATAAACAAAGCACCCCCAAACTCTTCTCTAAGTCTTTAAACTTCAAACTCCCAGTACCCTCCTCTCTCTCTGTCTGTATATATGTGTGTGTGTGTTATTAGACTGGAATGACTTCTGATGATCTGGATCCCGGTGTTCCTGATAACTTCTTCTGGTTCTTAGCTCTCTGCAATTCATAAAACATACGTAAATAAATTCCATTAATAGGATAGTTATTGTAAATCATGAGTTTGAATCTCATAAAACTCTTAACACTCTCATGCAATTCTAAAATCATATTTGATTGCCGGATTAAGTTGACTGAGATTATACTGAGGCATGTCCACTAGATTTAAATGCAAGGAAATTAAAAATAAATAAATAAATAATTAAGAGCAAAGAAGGAAGGAAGGAAGGAAGGAAGGGATGTTACGAGAGTGTTTTTCCAAGCCTTGTCCATCTCTTCAAATACGACATCTGTAGTAGGACGGCCTCTGCTGGATTTGGCAACACAAAGCACTGCTATTTGTAAAAGTGATTCGAAATCCACGCTGTTTAGACTTCCATTCAGCCTCGGATCTTCAAATTCCGTCAGTGGTCTCTTCCCCATACTTACATCCTTTGCCTGCAATGCATTGCAATTTTCATTCTTTCATTACTATATGCATATACAATGTGTATTACTTGCACAAAATTCAGTTACATATTACAGACTAGACTAGACTAGTAGTACCTTTCTTGTAAGTTGGTCTCTGGCATCAAGATCAAGCTCAATGACTTTTTGTCCAGATAGAAGTTGGAGAGCAACAATGCCAAAACTGTAGATATCACTGGCACAAGTGAGCTTTGCATTGCTCATGTATTCTGGGTCCATATACCCTATGGTTCCCCTCACATCTGTGAACACTTTGCTCTCCTCCATGCTCAACATCCTCGCTAACCCGAAACCAGATAGCTTTGGATCCAAGTTCTCACTCAATAGTATGTTTGTAAGCTATCATCATAACCACCGAAACCAACATCCCACTTTGTCAATTAACAACCATATACTACTTACAAGTATTCATTAAAGTGTATAAGAACCTCAATTAATTAACAACCTTAATGTCTCTGTGAACAATGCATCCATCTATATAATGATGCAGATATCTGAGTGCAAGTGCACAGTCCCTTAGAATCTTTACTCTTCTTCCCCATGTTAGCACTGTATCTTTCCCTGAACATACACACACAATTTGATCAAAGATTATCACAAAAATGGGTGAAAATGTTAGGCTTGTATTTTTGCTTCTTTTTTTTTTTTTTTTTTTGGGTACCCGAAAAGGACAAAAAAAAGGGGACTTTTTTTTTTAATTATTGACGAAAGTTAATTGTTAGGTTGACACTTAATGGAGGTAGCCTCCCTGTCCTTGCAAAACATCAAGCGATTGTCTCCTAATTCAACTCCCCTTTAAGAAAGGAGAGTTAAACCCATGACCTCTCCTTGAGACTAAGTGAACAGAATTAAAACACAGAAAGTTCATACAAACTATACTTTGTGCGACATTTTGTGTTTTAATTTTATGCGACGCGTATTTTTGATGACAGAAAGAGATATACTTAGGAGGTGTTGAGCTAGATTTCCATTCGGACAAAATTCATAGACTAAGTACTGCTCGCCATCCTCCACGCAGCAACCAAATAGACAAACTAGGTTTTGATGTCGGACTCTTGAAAGGTTTTCAACTTCGCGTGTAAATGAATCGGACGTGTTGCTCCTATATATTTGCTTGATCGCCACTTCTTGTCCACTCGGTAAAATGCCTTTACAAATTTGCCCCGCACTTCCTTGCCCTAGGAATACTTTTTCACTGCTAAAATTTAGCGCATTCTTGATCTCGGCCTTGGAGAATCGATAGAGACCGGACCAAGTTTTGATCTGTTTGGTTTGGAAAGATTTAGAATCATTTTTTTGGTTCCTGGTGACACATTTTTTCAGTATTACTACAAACATCATTCCAGTTATGGCTATCAAGAATGCTAATAGTGCTTTTGCCGTTGAAGCTGATTAAAAACCAAAAAACAAAACAAAACAAAGCATCTGTGAGCAAAAATTGTTGCAAGAGGATAAATAAATAAACAAACAAATCATCAACATGACAAAATAATTTCATGTAAATTTAAAATATATATATATATATTTTTCCAGATGGACTTACTTTTGATTTTGATGAAACCAGCAGGATCTGTGAAAAAAACAAGAAGAAGAAGTAAAAATCAGTAATTGAGTCAAAATCCGGAATATTATAATTAAGTTGGTATCTAACAAATCCAAACAAATTTCTTCAAAGCACAAGTATAACTATGAGGTCTGAACCATGTTTGGATACGAGGACTGGTTCTAGTATACATGATTTGCACTTCAATGTTCTAAAATTATAGAGTTACAAAAATTAGCAGTTCAGAATCAATTACATTTAATAATAGTATGGGTTCTGTGTGTGACCAAAAAACATGATAATTGACGATATTGTATGTAATTTAGGACAAATAACAAATAGTTGGTTGAGCTCTTACCCGAGGCTTCTAAAACTTCCAAACAACTATAGAAATCATCAACCGAGGAGGGATTCAGATCACCCAATATCCCAGCAGCAACAGAGGTAACGCCTGCCATGACGCATATCGCTTTCTCAGTATTGTTTTTGTTTATTTGGAGTATATTCAAAAGTTCATCCCTCAATTGCACTATCGAAGCAGAGCAATTTTTGCAAGACTGAGAAAACGCCGAAGAGTTGAATTGACTACAGTTCCCCAAGGCTTCTCCATATATCTGTAATTGCGAAATAGTAGACAAATTGAGTGTAGAACATTGACTACTTCCATAGAAGAGTTGATCAAAGCCACACGATAGCTCCCAAACGGACGGTTGTTGCAAAAAGGAATTGGTGCAATTAACCCATTGATTTTGGTCGATGAAGATGCTGTTGTTGTTGCCTTGATTGCTAAGTTTTGCTTGTCTGGCTAATGCCAGTGACAACTCGGTGAGGGGGTCTCGACAGCAAAGAGTTGTTCCGAAACTGTCCCAATAATTGATCTTTTTTTGGTGGCCGATGCATTCCCCGGTTGGTTGGTATGGAAATGTTGTGAAATTTAACTCACAACCTGGAGCTGCATCAATAGAAATTGGTTATTTATATGTATGAATGTTTCTGTTTTTTTGTTTGATGAATGGTTATGTATACTAAGATCATAGGATCACGTCTTGATGTATCGTATCGTCTGTTGCCTAATGAAATTTTAGATTTTTGATACCGTTATTCATTGATGTATTAGCCGACATATGATTGTTACCCATTGTATCATATGCTATGTATGGATTTAAAATTTTTGATTTTATGATATAAATACCATCTGATATTGGTTAATATATGATCATATCACCCGTATCGATACACATACCGTTATTTAAAATCATGTTACCACACCTACTTATCAAAAAAATAAAATAAAATCATATTGCCACACCTTATTCACATGCCTTTGCTAATACACTTTCGCAATGGCTTTTTGCTTTTGGCGACAACATGCTAATGTAGCTTTTAGTAGAGTCAATTTGTTACAAGAGATAAATTATTATTATTATTATTGTAATTTTCCAAATTTTTATATAGAAACTCATAAAGAATATTGTCATAGTGCCTTTTCTAATTATATGGGAGATCCACCTAAGGATTAGAGGGTCACGTGTCTCTTCTAAACTTTCAATATTTATACTATTACCTATATAGATAAAGATTATGTATTATATATCCTTTATAAAATTATAATAGTGACCCTCCTTAAATTATGTAAAATTTTTTGCTTTTTTAAAATTTTAAAAATGCTCTATTTTATTATTTTGATTATTCTTGTACACTTTTCATTGATAGGTCAATGTAAGAATTGAATCAATTGATAATTCATTTCTTATTATGGGATTTGTTTAGTTGCTTATTTCTCCTCATTGTGGAGCACTTTTTTTTTTTTTTTTGAGTTGATAGGATTGAACTTATTGATTATTTGGTTAATGAAATTTAGTTATTGATTGTGAAATTATAAGTCACCTTAATGTAAATATAAGGATAATTGTAATAAAAATAAAAATAAGATTGTATAAGTTTAATAATATCTCATTGTTACTTGTTATGGGAGAAGAAAAAAAAAAACTAATGTTGTGATTGATGTGTGCTCCCTCTACATTGAATTTCTGGCTCCGTTACTGAAAATAACAATGATACATCCCTTTAAAACTAGAGCTCTAATTGAGCTCTAGTGAGGTGGAAAATAAAATAAAAAAAATCACAAGGTCAAAACATCACATCAGATAGGTCTCACACACACAATAGAGCTATTAGAACTCACAAATTAGAGCTCCAAAACATTTTTGGAGACAAAATGAGAGGCTTTTGTTTCAAAATAACAAAATCCCCTTCAGATTATATGAAAATTTTATATAGGGCAAATTATATTAAATCCCTCAAATTATTGACAATTTATACTTTACCTCTTTAATGTTCTAAACCTAACAATTACCTTCTCAAACTATTTGAATTTAAACATTAAGTCTTTCTGTTAATCATCTGTTAGATATTTGGATAAAAAATTGTGTTGTGCTCATAATGATCATATTAAATTTTATGATCAAATTATCTTATTTTATCTTCTGTAAAAATTTAATATAATTATCATGTGCACAACATTTGACAACTTTTCATACAAATATTTAACAGATGACTAACAGAAGGATTTAATATTCAAATTCAAATAATTTGAGAGGGTAATTGTTGGGTTTAAAATATTAAGAGAGTGAAGTGTAAATGATCGATAGTATAATTTGCCCGTTTATATAATAATCACCTAAATTTCATTTTCTTCACTAAGAGGAGACAACCGTGCATATGTACATATCACACACTCAATTTAATTCACAATCTCAAAGTTGATAGAACGTGCGTTAACCATAACCATATTAGAACACGGTATAAACGAAATTGATACAGCATATGAGGGGGAAATAAAAGAAATGAGTATCTTATCTTGCTATCATGTTTCCATGACCATCATGGTTTCTCATGTTTTCTTCTTTTGTAATTTAATAGAAATAAAACTTTTATAATTAATCATTTTGTTTCTTATTAAATTTCATTAATTTTGATTTGTTATACACTTAATAATTATGAGTCCAATTTCTTTGTCACATCATTGTGGGTGAATTTATAAATATCTAAAGTTACTCTTTTAGTAAAAAATGAAATAGACAAAGAAAAAGAATTCACTTTATTTTTTTTATTTTTATTTTCTCATGAAATCAGTCCATCCAAACCATCATTGGTTTCTCCTGTTTTCTTCTTTTGTAATTTAATAGAAATAAAATTTTTATAATTAATCATTTTGTTCCTTATTAAAAATTTCATTAATTTTGATTTATTATACACTCAATAATTGTGAGTCCAATTTTCATGCCATTAAAGTATCTAACGTTACTCTTTTAGTAAAAAATGAAATAGACAAAGAAGAAGAATTCACTTTATTTTCTCATGAAATCACTCCATCCAAACAAGTTGTAGGAAAAAGTACCTGTAACCGAGATGGTGTGAACGAAAAATGATGTAAAGAACAAGAAGAATTGCTTCAACCACTGATAGCTTGTTTTCATTTCCTCTGCATATGCTTGCCCATAAATAAAAACATGAAGAAAGAGAGAGCACAAACAAATGAAAATGAAATAAAATTCAATTCTCTCAGAGACAAGAGTGTGGATGATGAGATATATAAAGGAAAGGTTGTTCCTCAATTGGATCGACATCGAATGGATATTCTTAGTTTATAGTATTTCGTTGTGTTGTTTTGTGGGTGTGACTTTTTGTAATATTTTTATAGACCCAACTATAAACCTCGAAATTGCTGTTGCTTTTAGTGAGTAAAGTAATGTTTTGTCAACAATGGTAGGGGTCCAAATTTTGTGACTCAAAAGTGACTCAAATGGTCAAAACGACGTCGTTTTGAGTACAAAACAACATTCAAATGGCCAAAACGACGTTGTTTTGACCATTTGAATCACTTTTGAGCCACAAAATTAAGGCCTCCAAACATTTTTCATGTTTTGTTCGGTTCTTGGTTTAACAAGAAACAACTCATCCATTCACCTTTCATTATTCTCCTCCTCATTTTTAATTCCTCTTATGCATATATATTAAAGATATATCTATTATATTTATACTTTTAAATTATTGTTAAATTATTTATTTAGTCTCTAAATTATCAATTGAATCTATTTAATTTTTAAATTATTAATTGAATCAATTAAGTTTTTAAAATATTTAATTCAAAAAAATATATTTTAGTTCCCCAAAAATATTTCGCTAAAATATTTAGTTCCCCGAAAATGTTACAAAAATAAAATATAAACTCATAAATATTATAAATTAGTAAATGACATCTAGTTAAAATTTTATTATGAAAAAACTTCAAAATTTTATTTTGTACTTTAAAAGCGAGCATTAACTCTTATGAAAGGAAAGGATAAGGGTAATTATCTATAGTATTTTATTACTTATCTTCTAAAGTGTGTCTGCCTTTTGTCTAGTATTATATATTAGATTTTGTTTATAATTTCTAGTTGATTGTTTTTGGTTTTTTCGCTTAGTTCTTTTTATAATTTAATTAAAATATTATTTTTTCTATTATTATTTGTATCAAAATGTTGTTATTTAAATTATCTAATTCTCCTTCTTCAGTGTATCTATTGCTCTTATAACTTTATTGGCAAGGCTGAGAAATTAGACTTTAATACTAATTTAATTACACAACGAAATAAAACACTTTTTAAAGACAATAAAATTTCAAGATTTTTTTGTAATAAAATTTTAACTAGGTAGGGTCTTTTACTAATTTATAATACTTTCGGGCATATATTTTAATTTTGTAATTTTTTTAGGAACTAAATAGGTTTCAATTAAATATTTTAGGGATTTAATAGTTTAAGGACTAAATAGACTTTGATTCATATATTTTAAAGACTTAATAGACTCAATCAATAGTTTAGAGATTAAATAAATAATTTGATGATAGTTTAGGGGTAGAAAGTGTAATAAACCCTATATTCTACTATTATATAAAGTTTACATCTTTATTTAGGTTGAATGTTGTCATATTTTTAAGGGTATATTAGTGAAAAGTCTATTTCGATGGAGATATTGAATTAGTTTCAAAGATTTTAATTTTTTATTTTTTGTGATAAAAGATAAGATTAGTGAAATTGTTCAGTCAAAAGAACAAATTATTATTTATTTTTACTCCATTGTCATTGGACTGTCGACAACCAAAAAAATATCGAAAAAATAGTTGGAAAATTAGCTAGTGGCGACCAGTGGATATGATAATACAGATAAATAAGCAAAGTGAATAGATAGATGGCACGTGAATACATAAGGACATGACACGTTAACATATAGGTGATGTGGATAAATAAATGAATAAAAAATTCTTATCTAAAAATTGAAAAAGAAAAAAAATTCATTATCAAATATCTCCAATCAATTTTTAAAACTCTTTTCAACAATTTATTTTTTAAAATACAATTCAAAACTCAAATTTTTTTCAAAAATTAAATCAAACGGAATCTAATTGTTACAAGGCTCCAAACGTAATGACTACAAACTTGTCTTAATATTAAAAAACTAAAATAAAATAAAAATTCCGCGTATAAAGACTTCATTAAAAAAAAATCAATTAAGGGTTCATTTGAGATGTGAGTTTGTTTTTTTGGTTTTTTAGCTATTTTTTTTTGGGGCTAAAAAGTCTCGTTTGAGATAGACTTTTTAGCTTTTTTGTCTTTTGTGAGAGAAAAAAATAAAATGATTATGTATTAGATGTGATATTTTGTTTTATTGCACTAAAAATTATATTTTGTCTTTTTATGGTTATTTTAGCCAAAAAGCCTTTGTCTTTTTTATGCCAAACGAGCTCTAAGTTGTAAAGATTCTAAATGAATCTGCAAAATTTTATTTTCAAGAATAAATTTTTTTTTTTTTTTACCTAAAAGTTGAAATACTAAAATCTTATTTAAATTTAAAATGAGTCCTTCATTCCAATTTCCTTTTACACCTCATTGGTAGTTGAATCGACCGTGATGTTTGATAAAATGATAATGATTGAACACAACTCTCACATCTTTCAAAATGATCTGAATTATTCATGTCACTGTTAGACACAACTCTAAAAAAAAATTCACACACATCAATAGTCAATACATCAATAGGGGTCATAGAATCCTCTTTTGTGAGGGTCCCAAACATTTTCCTTGATAAAAAGGCCACAAAAGTTATGAGAAAGAATAAAGAGGGATATGGTAAACCAAGAATAAATTTCGAATAATATTATATGTATCAATTGGTATACTAATTAGTGTATTAACAGATAATGTGACATAATTTTAGAGATTTTAGATATTTATAATTTGTATAATGGGTGAAGTCATAATTTTAAAGTAATAATGTCATAACATTTATTTGTACATTAATTAATATATCGATTAGTATATGTAGTACCACCGATAAATTTAATATTTAAAAAATTTTAATAGTTTGAATCAGCACTTAACATGAGTTGATTAATGTATTGAAAACTTTTCTTAAAATATTTTTATACTTAGTTATGCTCTATTCTATGTACCTAGTATTATTTTGAGAGAAATTTTTTGATTATTTTAAAATAATACTTGTGCATACTGAATACCGCACTAGATGATTGTGGATCAGAGCTCCGCACTTAATTGGACTATCCAAGAATTGAGGCCCTACAACAAGGAGCACCGTTAGAGCTGCCTGACCGGGGTTGGCCGGATGACTTCTCCGGTGTGGGAATGAGTAATCGGAGAAACAGAAAGGTGCTCTCTGAGTGTAGAGAGTTAAGTTTTAGTGAGAGGAGTTTGGCTTAGATCAGTTACCTCCAATGTGAAGTCAATGTAGTTTATATATATCTCCTTGCTTGTTACCCAAGATGGTTTCATGGAGCTGTGGTCCTGCCAGCTTTACTTTTAGCATTGCCCAAGGTTAGGGACCATTTGGTAGTTGTCATAGGGTGCTTTATACTCATTATTGCCATACTGATAACAAACCACATTCCTTTGGTTAACTGTTTTCGTGATTCTAGATGTAGGGGACCAGCTGAGGTGGCAATTCGCACATGCATTTGCTCACAGCTTCCACGTTTCTCCGGTGTGTTCCTCTGGCTAGGCATTGTTGTGCCTCAGCTTGGTCTTCTATGGGATTGCTTGTAGAGACAAGCCGGCCCAATATGATATCTTTGTGTAGGCTTAGCCTGTTTCGTGTTCTATCCAAGGGTCAGGTCTTGCGGCTTGACCCAGCCCAGCGTCGTAGCTAGACTGACCTTTCCACCACAGGTTGGGCCCAAGTGCTTGAGGACTTGGGTGGACTGTTGATGATGCGATTGGGCTGAACTGACTAGCCCACTTACATATTCTGTTTCTCAGGTCTTGAGTCTAATGGATTAGGTCGGCCCAAGGCTTGGATCCGACCCATTTCATATTTAGCTCCTTTATTTGCCCCCTAGCTTGCGCTAAGGTTCCCCTTGGGGAGAGGTATTGCTTTGCACTCTAAGCGTCGTGTCGCTTCGGATCCACCCAGCTCGACCTTGGTGACAGTTCGAACCTGACTTACGCCCCTTACATGTGTCCTTTCATACACGTGGCAACGTGGTATTAGTGCACAGAGATAGTGCGCTGATTTCATGCTGATAGTCGTGATTCGTGTACCTTCACGCCGGCTGGTGCAATAAATGCTCTGGATCCATTAATCCAAACTCCTTCATCTGTTTTCAAACTTTTGGAGAGTCTAAAACCTTTTCCGTTCCTTTGAGTTGGTCTCGTCGGTGCTCTGTCCAGTCGTTCCGCTGCCGTTCTCGTTTCAGCGCCGCTTGCTTGTCATTGCTGTTCCAATCTCTGTAAGTTCCCCTGAAATTATTCTTTTCTTGTCTTTTTCTATCTTGATCGTCTTCTTTGGCCCTTGCGCCATTGTCTCCGGTATCTAGTTTTATTTTTTGCCCAGTCTGAGTTTCGTCTTTGTCCCGTTAGGTCTGTTTAATGGGGAAGTTTCGATCATTAGTTGATACCCTTGAGGCTATGGCCATGTTTCGCTGAGACTACAATATCTCTCACTACGCCAAAATTGGGCTTTAGCGGCAGTTTTTTACCGCCGTTAAAGCCTTTAACGGCGGTATTAACGGCGGTTTCGTTACTGCCGTTTATGCCCGTGTCGGAAAAAGTACAACCGTCATAAAAAGGTAAATTACCGTCGTCAAAAGTCGACCAAAAACGGCGGTTCTTACCGTCGTAAATAGGTTCGAATTTTTCAAAAAATAATTCTTTCTTCTTGCACTCCCCAAGTTTTAAACCCTCAACCTCTCATCCACCCACACCAACCACTCCACCATAGCCACTCTTCATGAAATATATTTCCTAAATAAATATTTAAACATTACTTTTACTTTATTGTAGATGGTCATGTTCAACCCTAGCCGCGCGTGGTCACCACTCACCGGAGCTCTGCCAGAGCTCGGCCGACAAAGACCGCCGTCATTAACGGCAGTAATGAGAGGGCTTTAGTGGCGGTTTCATTACCGCCATTTAAAAATGGCTTTAGCGGCGGTTTTTTAACGGCGGTTTCATTACCGCCGTTAAAGGGTCATTACCGGCGGTATTCGTTACCGCCGTTAATAGTATCTTTAATGGCGGTTTTCGTTACCGCTGTTAAAAAACCGCCGTTAATGCTCTGTTTTGGCGTAGTGTCCGACGATGTGACCCTTTCGCTGGCGAAGGTTGACGCCAAGCGCATAGGCACCAGGAGTACTGTGGCCTTCCCAGTTGCTGCCATTGTTGAGAGAGGGGTTTGGTTTCCCCTCGACCCTTTGGTGCGCCGATTCCTGCACCAAGTTCAGCTTACCCCTATGTAGGTGTCTGTTAATTTGTTCCGAGTCATCTGTGGTGTCTCCGCTCTTAATAAGCAGTTGGGTTTAAATCTGGACATCTGGGACATTTTGGGTTGTTATACCCTTTCACATAACAAGGATCACAGCACGTACTACCTTCGTGTTCGTTTGATTGATTGCCATCTTGTGACTAGTTTACCTGATTCGGACAAACATAACGATGATTTTCTACAAGTCGGTGGTAATTGGGAGTTTCCTGCTGGGACTGAGTTCCAGTCTGAACGGATGTCCCAGAAGGATGGCTATCCAGGTTTGAGTCCTTCCTTCTAGTGTTCCTGCGTTCTTTATCTTGTTTTGAATGTTGCTCTAATGTTACCTTTCTTTTTTGTAAAGGCTTCCTGTTTTCAGCGCAGGCCGAACCGAGAAAATACCGAGGCCATCAAAGTTGTTTTGAGGTACAAAAAGAGGTCCGGGCCCGAGCTATTGGATTACCAAGCGACCTACCATTCCACCATCCCGAAGAAGGCACGGCTCGCCGTATCTCTTCTGGATTCTGACACTAAGACAGATACATCCCTTACACCTCTAGTTACAAATCGCCGTCGAAGCCAAGGTGTGCCGTCTGAGAGGACACCTTCTCATGCCCCCAGTTTCGCAGGGGACGTTTATGTCAAAAAGGAGGGTACTGGTGAATTTGGAAGCGGAGGTTTTTGGCTCCTCTGACGCTTTGGAGGCTCCTTCATTGAAGGCCGAAACGAAGAGCCTCATGGATGTGAAGTTAGAGATAGGAGCCTCTAGAACTCATGTTACCGCTGTCGAACCCTTTGCTTCGGTTGCTGCGAGAGCGAAGAAGAGGAGGCGGGAGACCGGCAAAGCGGTAGCTGAAGAGGCTTTTGAGGATCCTATTGAGGATGAGTCATTTGAGAAGTGGGAACCGCCAATGTTGCATCAGGGTAGGCCCATTTCTACTTCAGATCCGGTTGTTGCTTCTAGAGACTTTGCTTTTGACCTAACCAAGACCTTGCTAATGCCAAGGGACATAGCTGATCATAACGGCCCCTGTGATATTCTAGTTCTAAAGAGGACCCTTCAAATGATGATTGTTGTAAGTGTGTTTTTTTTTTTTGGTGTTGTGCTACTATTTTTTTTTCCTTTAATACCTTGCTATCTATTGTAGTGTATTCAGAGGATACACATGTCAATTACCAGAGTAGAGGAATTGGAGAAGGCTGTACTGGAGGCCTCTATGAATGCTGAGAGACTGTCAGTGAGCTTGGAGGCCGAGCAAGAAGGACGCAAGGCTGCCAAGAAGAAGGTGTTCCGTATGAACAAGGTTGTTGCCTCGGCTGAGAAGTCTAAGGAGGCTCCTATTGGGGTATAGGCCTAACTTGAAGGGAAAGTAGCAGAGTTGGAGGCCGTTATTGCGGTGATGGCTGCTGAACGTTCTGCGTTGGAGGCTAAGTACTGGCAGCAAGGTTGGGATGAGGCTAAAGCTGCTTACAAAGAGGAGATGCTGGTGTTGCGGGACAAGTTCTTTCTAAAGGGTTGGTCAAGTGCTCTGACCGCTGCCCAAGTTCATGAAGGGTCTCCCTTGTTTCAGGATGACCCTGTTCCCTCAAGATCCTTAGGTCCAAAGACTGCTGCTGCCCCTGCATTTCTTTCAACTGAGGTTTCTCCGAGAACTGATTCTGTAACCAATACTCAAGAGGGTGATGTTGCCAACGAGACAGTGAACGTTGAAGAGGGTGGAACCTTGGAAACTAAAGCTATAGGAGATGTGGTTAAGGAAGCTTCTATTTCTCAAGAAGTTGGAGCTGCCTCTACTTTTCCTCCCCAAGATGGTCTGGACAAGATTGTGGACGCTGCTTCTGAGGTTCCTCCTGTTGATGGAAGTTAAAGTCTTCTTTGGAATGATTCGAAGTTTTTGTTTTTTTTTTTCTTTTGTTTTCATGTTCCTGCTATACTGGGGCTCAGTCTTCCTGACGAGTTGCCCCCTTGTGTTTGCCAAGACAATTTTCTTCTTTTTTTTGTTGTTGTTTGTGAGGCCAGCTTGTGCCTTTGTTGGATGATGGAATTTTCCTTTTGACTTTGTAATTTGATGCTTTCTTGCTTTAATGTCTGAATGTTATCTGTACTGTTTGCCTCCGGCCGAGCATTGTTGGGACCTCCAGGCCGAATAGATGCTCGGTTTGGTTAACGAATATGTTGTACCACTGTGTTTGGTTTTGTAATAAAAGGAGAGGGTCTTACTTAGGTCCAGGTTGGTTCTGAAAAACAATTGTTTGCCCCCACCTGGAGCTAAGTAAGATTGGTACTGAAGGTTGTGCTCTTAGGCAGAACTGCTTAAGTCTGCTGCAACTTTGATAGCACAAGTGCATTGGAATGGGATAAAGGTATAAAGAGATGTCTTACTCAGGTCCAGGTTGGTTTGAAAATACAATTGTTTGCCCCCACTTGGAGTTGAGTAATGTAGACGCGCCCTTGGGCCTCATGCTACAGTTCGGACTCGATTTGTGTCACGGTTCTTAATCTGAACCAAAGAGTCCAAATCCGGCAAATCGTTTTGAGAAAACAGATTTTTTGAAAGAAGTGCCAAACATGGACTGCTTTGCCAGATACAGAGTCACCACCTAAATATTTTATTTTGGGAAATTTAGGAAACCCTGACTTGGTGCCAAAGACCACGTGTCCGTCATCACCAAAGTTGCCTCGGCTCGGGAACTTGGGTACGATTAGAGAAGGTCAGCTATGAGCACCCCCTCTCGCCCGATCAAAGATCGGCCTCTACTAACCGTGATATCTTGTTTTGAAAACATTATATGTTCTTATTCCGGTTATTAGCCTAGAATTACTATGTTATGCGCACAGCAAACAAGTATAGACCAAATCGCCTAAATTGGAACAAAACATTGCATGTTTGTTTTGAAAATGGTTTGCTACTGGCAAGTAGGCTAAAATGCAGATTTTGCCACCCTCAAGTGGACTTTAGAAAAGATGGTTTTGCCACTATCTAGTGAGCTTTAAAACTCACAGTTTCAATGCATTATTCCAATTTAGGTAATTCAACCTCCATCCACAGGCATTCAAGCAGTTATATCACATAAGCAGCTAGCCTCATGGTAATCATGCTATTATGGCAACACTCACACGCATGCGGTATGCTAAAGCATAAAAGCTTACCTAGTACTCCGTGCCAAAACAGAAACTAGTTAGTAATCATGCATGATCCTAGTTCATGTTAAAAATGGCTAATGCATCACATACAGAATGTCACTAGAATAGGCTCGGCTAATCTACAATGACATGTGAAATACTACAACTAACACGTATTCAATTTGGAATTGAAATACAGATGCAGTTAGAATGATGCGCCGAGCCCGGTGCATGCAAAACAAATGAATGAATGCAAACATGCTATCATACTATATGCTAATTTGAATATGCCCTAAACTAACCATCGAAAGCTGGTAAATAAAAGGGAAGAAAGACGTGGGGTTGGAAGACATACACACACTCACGCACACTTATTACACAATTGCCCTCGCTCGGAGAGTCCAAATAATAATACAAACCGAATAAATAATTAACTATCCTAACTAATTAATTATTACAGACCCTTAATTAATTAACAAAACAAATGCAGAAAGAAGGTGGCCGCAGCCCTGCCTCAGGATGCGTAGATGATGCATGCTTGATCCATCTTGCCCGAAAACTCGCTGCCATAACACTGTTGCCTCTGTTTACACTGCCCTGCTCCTCTGAAGACTGCACAAGTCTTGGGACATAATCTATGGGTGCTGAGGAGTGCCACCGGCCAAACACAGATACCACCGGCCAAAGAGATAAGCCACCGACCACATTTGAAGTTATCGGCCATTGATGGATAGCCGGTTGGCACTATATGCAGCCGACCGGCCAAAACTTCCTGCAGAACCTGCAATTGACAGTAGCAGAGGGCAAGCAGTGCATGGCATGGAATTTTCAAAGCATTGTATGCATGGCCACTCTCCCGATCATGCAATGGACTCAAGGGAGCATGGCCCTCGACCCTCGGGCCATCAATTATGCATCTTGATGCATGATGGCCTAAGAGGCCAAGTTTGCAACTTCAATATCAAATGAAATGCATACACAAAACACACAAATGGGCCCCAACCCCTATCATGATTGATCAAGAGGCAAGGGATGTATGCTCAATGAAATGCAACCTAGGCATGGAGGCTAATTATGCAACATGAACATGCAAATGAGCAATGTATACTAGGCGCGCAACCTAAACATGTAAGCAAACATGGCATGCAACAACATGCGATGATGGACTTAAACTAACATGGATAGCTCGCAAGCATGCCAAAATCAGTGGCCATAATGAGGCAAGTGAGGCAACAAAACACATGGAATGCATGCACAATACATTAACCAAACTTAAGTCACAAAAATGCAACTCTACCAAAGCATGGCAAGAGACGCAATATGGCATACAAACATGTGATTTTAGCACTGAAACATGATGCTAAACAGCCCCAAAACATGGAAAAATGGCACCCGATGCATGGGACGAACCCCGAAACTCAAAATTAGGCACATGGAATGACTTATAGCTATACAAAGCATGCATTATTTGATCATGAAGTATAAAGACAGAGCCAAGGCAGTCCCAAAATATGAACATTTCCAGTTTAAAGCATGGCCAAAAGATGCTAGCAAGATGGACCAAAATAGCATGCAACTTTGACTAGCAAACATGGTTTGTATGGCAAGTATATGATGCAGGTAAGAACTCATCAAACCAGCAAAAATCAGTGAATAAAACATGCCAAATCATGCTCGAATAACCTCTGAAATGCAACTAACACATGTAAAAATGATGGGTTCCTTTAGAGGGCTATGCAAGGGACTATTAGGCACATATGAGATGGACACTTAACATGGCATAAAAAACTCTAAAAATCAAATATGGTAGTCCTAAAACTCACCAAATTGACCCTGAAATGTGGCTAGAAAGCATGCAAAGAAGGGTCCCTTTGGAAGACCAAGAAGGCCACCAATCAAGACAAGGAGAGAGGGGGTCACCCCCCTCTGATTTTGGACTTCAAGAATACACCTAAGCCACTGAAAATCTACTGGATTTCAGTGGCTAAGAGGCCAAACCATGGCCAATGCAAATGCTCACATGTATAGCTCAAAGCATGGAGAAATAAGGCATGCAAAGGAGGAGATGACTCCAAACAGAAATAGGACCTCAAACAAACTTGAAGAGGATGTCAAAAAAAGACTTTTTTTAGTTTAGGTCGAGGTCCAAAACAGCTCACAAATAAGGCTAATATATCATGCAAGATAAGCCCTAAAAGAGAGATAAAGCACAAAGAGAGAGTAGAAGACCTCAAACAGTAAAAAGTCCTCAAAGAAAGTTGAAGAGGGGCTCAAAACATGGTACTTTACAGTTTGGGTTGGAGCCCAAAAATGCAAGAAAGAGGGGCTAAGATATCATGCAAGACGGGGCTAGAAAAGAGAGAATGAAGGCTTACCCTTGAAGAGCAGTAATGCAGCAGCCTTTGATCCAAGAAAAGGAGCTCCTAACCTCTGAAAATCAGCCTCCAAGTGTTGGAATGAGTGGTGGAGGTGGTAAGCTATGAGTTGGTGTGTAAATGGTGCAAGAACACTAGGGTTTGGAGGCTTGGAAGAGAGAGATATGGAGAGTTGTATCTATAGCTCCAGCTGGTTTTTCTAACCCTTCAAAATGGTGGTGGAGTGTATATTATATAGAGGGAGAGAGGCCAAGAAGAGGGGGGAAAAACAAATTCAAATTTCCCCCCACAAGGACAAGTCCCTTGGACAGCGGGTTAAGTGCAGAATAGCTGGCACAGCTAGCATCCATTCAATCTGTAGAATACTCCGGAAGGTCATCGGTTAGCAAACTTGGTCGGTCGGCCAACTTTTCTGGCCAGTTGGCCATCTATTTGGCCGGTCGTCCATCTGTTCTGGCCGGTCGGCCATCTATTTGGTCGGTCGGCAGGAAAAATCTGCTCTGCAGGTCCAACTTCAAATGGGCATAACTTCTTCATATGAACTCCTTTTCAGGTCATTCTTGTGTCAAAATTGAAGTCCCGGAAGTAAGATTTCCAATGGAACCAGCCTTGCATCAAAATTCTAACTGTGCAAAAAGTTATGCTTGTTTTGGTGAAGGCTGCTCAGTTTCAGTCCAACCGGGATGATGCCCAACTTCAACCAATCATATCTCCCCCATCCGGACTCGGCTTTAAGAGATTATTGAGTGCAAAATGAAGCCCCAGAAGTCTTATTTCCAACGGTAGTGGCCTCATAGCTTAAATCCAAGTGTATAGACAAATAAGCTTGATTTAGCGAGGACTGGTCGTCCCTCTCTTAGCGATTCTTGCCTATCTTTTTCTCCAACTTGGTTTCTTCTCTCTTCCCCTCCTTTCTTCAACTTCAAACCCCTAAGAAAGGTGTTTTGAAAGATTTTTCAAAGATTTCATCTCTCTTTCATTCATTTCCACTTTATCCTTGCTCGGTTTACTGAAAAGCGCAACGTTTGACAAAAATGCGAGCCTCGGAACATCGCAGAAACTTTATTTCAAAAATGTTTTGAAAGAGAGGGTTTTAAGGTCTAAAAACCATCCAAAATAACTTTGGTCCAAAATGGGGTGTGAAGTTGAGATTTGTCTCTCTCCTTGCCAAAGAAATTGAACCTTTGCCTTGCACATCTTTCATCACCGAGCAAACCATCAGTAGCGCCCAAGTCTTAAGGGCAGTCAAAAATGGGGTGTCTACAAGTAAGATGAGTGCTGGAAGTTTGCTTTTGATAGAGTTTAGCCAAGTTTGTTCCAACTCTGCTCGTATGCAGCAATACTGAAGTGTCGATGTGATGGTATTTAAGAAATTCTGTAGACTCAGAGATGTTTACTTAAAATATGTTAGTGCGGTTTCCACCAAGCAGTGCCACTTGGCTAAAGTCCAATTTAGTTACCAAACATAATTCCACTTGGCATGTTTGAGTGCTAACTAAAATTAAATCTCGTTCAGTCATTTTGAAACTAAGTCCGTTTGGGTTTAGACCAAAGCTAAGTTCGTTTGATAAACATCAAAGCTAACTCCATTTGATAAACATCAAAGCTGATTCCATTTGATAAACATCAAAGCTAATTCCGTTTGGTAAATACCAAAGTTAATTCTGTTTGGTAAATACCCAAGCTAATTCCGTTTGATAAACATCAAAGATAAATCTGTTTGGTGAACACCAAAGCTGATTACAAAGTTCTCTTGCAATGAAACTGGTCAGATAAAAATTTGAGAGAAGTGAGGAGGCATTTGCATTGATCAAAAGATAAATTTCTTTACATTCTGATAGAGAAGTTAGTGGATAATTCTATTGATAGTATTTCTTGAGATTTGCTACATTCCAAGGCTGAGGTATGGCTCTGCCTTTGAGATCTTCTAGGTAGTAAGCTCCGTTTCTAGCAACGACGGTGACTTTGTATGGGCCCTCCCAGTTAGGTCCAAGTTCTCCTTCACTAGGCACCCTTTTGTGATCCATAACTCTCCTTAAGACCAGCTCTTCTGGTGTGAATTCCCTTGGGAAAACTTTTTGGTTGAAACTCCTAATGAGCTGCTGCTGGTACGTTACAAGTCTGATCAGTGCTGTTTCTCTTCGGCCTTCTGCCATGTCCAGTGCTTGTGTGATGGCTTCCTCATTACTTGTGCTTTCAAACAGTTCAGATCTAAGGGTTGGGAGACCAACTTCAAGTGGGATAACAACCTCCATTCTATAAGTTAGGGAGTAGGGTGTTTCCCTTGTTGAGCGCCATGTTGTGGTTCGGTAAGCCCATAACACGTGGGGTAACTTTTCAACCCACTTTCCCTTTGCATGTTCGAGCTCTTCTTTACCCCGTTGATGATGGTTTTATTTGACACTTCTGCCTGCCCATTACTTTGTGGGTAGCCCAGAGAAGAGTTCTGATATTCGATTCTGAGGTCGGCACTGAATTTTCTGAAGATTTTTCCATCGAACTGTGTTCCATTGTCTGCAATCAATATCCTCGGGATGCCAAAATGGACCATGACATTTCTCATTACAAACCGCTTTGTGTCCGTTTCTTTAATACTTGCAAGTGCTTCAACTTCAATCCACTTATTGAAATAGTCGGTTGCAACAATGAAGAATCGTCTGTTCCCAGTGCTTCGTGCCAATGGTCTAACAATATCCAGACCCCACTAGGCAAAGGGCCATGGGCTGGTAAGTGGGGTAAAAGTTTTGGCTGGCTGATGAATCAGTGGAGCGAACCTTTGACATTTGTCGCACTTCTGAACGTACTACTGTGCATCTTGTTGCATCCGTGGCCACTAGTATCCATGAGTAAGGGATCGGTGCACCAATGACCTTCCAGCAACGTGGCATCCACAAATCCCATCATGAATTTCGTAAAGAACATTTTCGACTAGATTTGGATGCATACACAAAAGATAAGGACCGAAATAGGAGCGTCTGTATAGTTTTCCAGATGGTGAAACCCAGAACCGAGCTGACCTATGTCGGATTTTGTTGGCTTCCTTCTTGTCTTCGGGAAGAATGCCAGATTTCAGAAAAATAAGTATTGGGTCTATCCAGCTTGGCTCTAGATTACTGTAGAGGACTGGAGATGCAATGCTTGGTTCCGACATGAACTCAACCCAAACTTTTCTAGCGTTTTTGGCATCTAACGATGAGCCGAGGTAGGCCAGAGCATCAGTGTGGTTGTTTCTATCCCGACTGATTTGTTCCACTCGTACGGATTGGAATTTTTTGAGTAGATCCTTACCTTGACTGCATACATGGCCATTCTTTTATCTCGTGTTTCATAGACCCCAGTCAGCTGGTTTACCACCAATTGAGAATCGCTAAAAACCAGAAGTTTCTTTGCACTAAAGTGCTCGGCACTGCGTAAGCCAGCCAGCAGTGCTTCGTATTCTGCCTCATTGTTTAAAGCCTTCCAACCAAGCCTAAGAGCTTATTCCCAAATAAACCCTTCTGGTGACATAAGTACTACCCCTGCTCCCAAGCCTTGGCTATTGGATGATCCGTCGATATAGAGTTGCCAGATGTTACCAATAAAGAGTTTCCATGTTTCTGAAGTGCATTGCTTTCCTAGTTCGGTGGTGTGTAGCATCTACGTCAAACTGGAGTTCTCGGGCTCGGTGTTCTGGGAGGGAGTGAATTCTGCGACGAAATCCGCCAAGACCTGGGCTTTGATTGCTGTCCTAGGTTGATATCGAATGTCAAACTCACCAAGTTCAACCGTCCATTTTGCAGTTTGGCCAGAGAAATCAGCTCGGCTGAAGACAAATCTGAGGGGGAATTTAGTGAGGACAATGATGGTGTGACCCTGAAAGTAGTGTTGCAGCTTTCTTGAGGCGATGAGCAGTACGTAAGCAAACTTTTCTAAGGGTAGATACCGTGTCTTGGCATTTAGTAGAGTCTTGTTAACATAATATATTGGCCTTTGTTCCTTGTCAACCTCTCGAATCAATATGACACTTACAGCGTGATCTGAAACTGCTAGATATAGGTGCAGTTTCTCACCTAGTTCTGGAATGGACAGGAGAGGCGGTGTACTAACGTATTTTTTAAGACCATGCAATGCTTCGGTACATTCAGGACCCCATTCGAATGCAGCCTTTTTCCTTTGTAGCTGGAAGAAGGGTTTCATCCGATCTGAAGCCTTGCTGATGAACTGATTCAGAGCAGCCACCATTACAGCTAGCTTCTGTAGCTCTTTAGCCTTTGTTGGTACTTCAAGCTCTTGTATTGCTTTGATTTGATCCGAATTTGCCTCAATTCCTCTGTGAGTAACCAAGTATCCCAAGAACTTCCCTGTTCCTACCCCGAAAGCGTATTTCGAGGCATTAAGGCGAAGCTGATGGCTTTTCAGGCTACGAAAGACTTCTCTTAAGTCTGCGAGATGGTTTGCAGCGAGCTTACTTTTCACTACCATATCATCTATGTAAGCTTCCATGGTTTTTCCGAGCTAGTCTTTAAACATTCGAGTGATCATTCGTTGGTAGGTTGCCCCGGTGTTCTTGAGGCCGAACGTCATTACTTTGTAGCAAAAAGTGCCTCTTTAAGTGATGAATACTGTTTTTTCCTGATCTGGGCCGAATAATGGTATCTGGTGATAGCCGCTATAAGCATCCAAAAAGCTCATACGCTCATTTCCTACCGTTGAATCGACTAGTTGATCAATGTGAGGTAGAGGAAAACTGTCCTTAGGGCAGTGTCACGACCCAAACCCGTCCCTATGGGTTTAGCACCATAACCGGCTAGTAATCCGAGATTACCGAAGGCCTCTTAACAGTAAAACGGTAAAACAGAGTACAGGGGCATGGCGGAAGCCAATACAGTAAATAAACAATGTCCAATGAGCTGTGACAGTCTGTATGCCAAAAAGATTTTTCATACATATATGTAAACAGTACAAAACAGTATGTACAATATATACAGTCAGTCAGATTAGGACTTAACCCCTATTACACAGTACAGTCTATACAGTAAACAAAACAGTACAGAGGGGGGAAAACTAAAACACCCCTAAGCCATAGCTTGGCAGGCTCGGAACCTCGCAGTGAGGCACAATAGTTGGCTTGACAAAAAGGGGAGTCTAACCCACGCTCCTAGCTCCGGTTTGATGGCTGAGCACCTACACATATATATAAACAGTGAGCTAAAGCCCAGTGAATAACATAATGCGTAAAGAGGTTTAGAATGAATGTCCTTACAGTAATGAAAACAGTTCATTGATTCAGTATATCAGTCATTCAATCATATGCGGTACATCCATTAGCGTAACAGTACAGTAAACGATAGGTCTTAGAAGACCGAACAGTAAATGATGGCCATCAATCAGTAAACGGTAGTGGTTCCAACATGGGAACCGACAGAGATCTCTGTAACGGTAGCAGTAACAGTAAACAGTAGTTGCTAAGGATGCCACAATACATTTCAGAATATAGGACATACATTCAGTCAATTAACAGTGATCAATTCAGAAAACAGTTCAGTTAACAGTCAGGAAATATTCATCTTTGAACATATCTTTACACAGTTGTTACTCACAGAGTTCTAGGCTACAGTAAGCTAGAGCGTCTCCAGTCGCCAACCTTACACAGTATACAGGATGAACACACACTAAGCTACACAGTTGGGAAAGATCATAACTTAATCCCTAATTTGCCTCGGTGTGTTCTACATCTATATCCTCATTAAGATGTCTTAAACTAGGCTTAAGAATGCCTAGGATGGAATGAGGATGCAAAGATGCACACAGAAAATAGTTTCAGAATTTCAGAAAACAGAGTCCCGCTCGAGCGTGGGTTCTCCCGCTCGAGCGGACATGTTACAAAGGTCCCCGCTCGAGCCCCAACTCACCCGCTCGAGCGGACCAAAAAGTACTGGATAGGTGAAATCCCTGCTCGACGAGCGCTCGACGCCCGCTCGAGCGTGAAACACTATCCTCCGCTCGAGCTGACTCGAGCGTCCAATCCTCCGCTCGAGCGGATAGTTATGCAGTGCAAGATGCTGGGAGCTCGATTTCCCCGCTCGAGCGGCACTTCCTCCGCTCGAGCGGACGACCAAAATCTGGAAATTCTAGATTTGAGTCCCAAGTTCAAAACCAAGTTTTGATGCTCCAAAATCGATCCTCTTGGGCCAATTTTTCTGAAAAACATTTGTAAACTCATAGAACAACATATTTCAAAGGTCAATTTGAGAAATCAAGGCCCAAGGGTGTTTCAATTAAACTCATTTTCTCACCAATTTTCCATGAACATGCATGAACATGCTACAAAGTGACATGCATGAGATTAAATCAAATCAAGGCTTCAAATGCTTGCTCACTTGAGCTCCTTTCTTTTAAGACATGATGGTTTCATGAACCTTAGCTAGAACTTGTACATGCATGCAACAATTATCCATGAAATCAACTTAAACTCAACAATTCAAACATGCATGCATGGAATGAGCTTCAATTTAACATGCTAAGACTAAAACATGACTTAGCTCTCTAATTGGACATGAACCTTGCAAGAATCAACCTTAACTACAACAATGGGTGGTTGAAATTCATACCTAAGTCTTCAATCACAGGACTAGAAGCTCAAGAGGGCAAATCTCCTACAATTACTTCAAGATCACCAAGCAATTCACAAGAACAATTCAACTCTCACTTTCTCTCTCTCTATGGCCGGTTATGCTCTCAAAATGAGCTGAGGAAGAGTTTTGATTCAAGTGTACAAGGCTCAAATGTGTATAGTCTACATGGCCCACTAACAATGGCAATTCCATAAATAAGGCAACTTGTTTCATTTAGCTTATTTTATTCTAATTTAATCATACCAAATCAGTTTTCAGATAAATATACCATAACTTCATAAAAATCCTAATGATCTTAAAATACTAATCAATTTCCGATTTGGCCGCCGATAAGGCCTTCAATTAGCAGTTTAAACACAAAGACATGAACAGATAATTAAATGACAAACAGATAGAAATGCAATTTAAACAGATATATTCAATCAATTCAGTTTCAGATTCCAATAAGTCAGTCTAGTATTTCAATCAGTTCAATTATCAATCATAATCAGTCTCAGTTTAGCAGTAATCAGCAGTTTATCAGTAAACAGTGGCGAGGGTTATTATAGGCAGGCTCTATTTAGGCAGGTGAAGTCAATGCAAACTCTCTATTTTCCATTCTTCTTCTTGACTACAATTGTGTTAGACAGCCATTGTGGGTACTGAACTTCTCTAATCGCCCCCGATGCCAAGAGTTTTTCTACCTCGGCAATTACTGCTTCAGTGTGCTCAACTGAGGATCTCTGACTTTTCTGCATGATAGGCCGAGCTGAGGGGTTGATATTGAGTTTGTGGCAAGCAAAATCTTGGTTCAACCCTGGAGTATCATATGCTAACCATGCGAATACCTCCATATTTTCCCTCAACAATTCCAACAGCTGAAGTTTCTCATCAATGCTTAGCGAGGTATCGACTTTTCTGGATCACCCTTCTTTACTAGGACTTTCTCCAAATCCTCAACTATCTTTTCATCTGGGGCTTCTCCTACATCCTCCAAGACTGGTTGTTCGGCCATTTCCACTGTCTGCACCCGATTACTAAGTTGTTTAGTCTTTATAGCTACCGTGAAGCAATGTTTCGACGTAACTTGATCTCCTGAGATCTGCTCTACTCCGTGTTTCGTTAGGAAGCAGATAAGCTGGTGGTAGGTTGAAGGAACCGCTTCCATTTGGTGAATCCAAGGTCGACTGAGTATGGCATTGTAAGGAGAAGGTGTATTAATGACTAGGAATTCTATCTAGAGAGTCTTTGTTCTAGCCACAACTGGCAACATTATCTTGCCAAGTGGCCATTTAGGCTGAGAATTGAAGCCGACCAATGGAGCTGCCGCCGGGGTGAGGTGCTGCTTAGAGAGATCGAGTTTCTTGAACAAGTCGTAATACAATATATACATTGCACTGCTCTGATCTACCAGAACTCGTTTTACGGTAAATCGTTTCCCAATTTCCATAGTTATAATCAGTGCGTTAGTATGTGGGTGCTTAATACCTTCTAGATCCTTTCTAGTAAATGAAACAGTACACGAGGGGGATTTGGGTACTGTGCATACCTTTTTCGACGCGAGCCTTACTGACGTGACCTACTGAATTTGCATAACTTTGGAAATTTCTTCCTTGAGTGCCTCTTTTCACTCTTGAGTAGTTGTTCCATGGATTACATTTATTACCAACCGGGGATGATGCTCAATGTTCGGTTCCGGTGGAGGGTTCCCCTGTTCGGTCACCACTTTTTCCTGATCAATGTAGTCTCGAAGGTGTCCAGCAGCTACCAAGTCTTCCAAGTGTTGCTTCAGTGCCCTGCAATTCTGAGTCATATGCCCATTGTCTTGGTGATTGGTGTATTTGAGCTTCTGATTGCGCCGAGCTCGATCTCCCAACATTTTTCGCGGCTGTAGACACCCCATTTTTGACCGACCTTAACACTCAGACGTCACCGATTGAGCACTTGGTGATATTGCATATTGTGCTCGTTCAGAAGTTTCAGAGTCTCGGCTGCGAGCCTTGCCTCCGGACTTCCGGACTCTTCCGTACTTTGCCTCGGTTTGCGAACCCGGCTCTATTTTCTCTGTTTTCTCTTCCTGAGGGGAGGGAGAGGTCTCGTAGATCATCTCTCAATGGCCGTAGGCCACGTTTCGTGGTCGCAGGCCATTTTTCCCATTTCGGAGCTCGGTTCCCGGTTTTCGGAGCCGTCAGGCCGTATGCCTCGGTTCGGGACCGCCTAACCACCTCCATTTGCTCTGGTTTTTGGCATATATCTTATTTCCTCCCTTTTGAGGGACACTGTGGTCCGAGAGACCAACTTCATGGTCGAACACCACTCCCGGTACCTAACAGTCAGTTTTCGGGGCCTCGGACTGCGCGTTTCGGCCCCCGAACCTTCATTTTGCATCGGTTTGTGTTCATTTTTGGCAGGGACCTCTGTTTCATCACCAGGAAGGTCGTAGAAGGGTGGGAGGCCAGTAATTGTTCCGGCAACCAGTTATATTCCTTCATCGCCCTCCGACGCCTGTTTTTCTCACTCGAAAGCCAATGTTGACCACCCTAAGGCCACTTTTTCCAGCTCCAAACCACATATTTGTGTTGTACACACATGGGAGGCCACCAATATCATATGGTCAGATAGTAATTGTGATTGACCCTTTTGAACCCCTCCTAAAAGTGGCCCTTTCTCTCTCCTGGTTTACTGTTGCATATTTGTGACCACAGGGTTGTGTTGAGAACACCTGGGAGGCCACCAATTTGTGGTGGTCGGCTAGTAATTTCACTTGACCTCTTTGACCCCTAGCCGGCCGGCCATGGGGAGAGCCGGCCGGCCGGCCACCTTCAGTTCAAATACCTAGCCGGCCTAATTCCTTACAGCTGGCACATAACAGAAATACACTTTTTTCCCCCCAGAATCAGTATCCGGGGGGGCCAACTTTTGGGGGGAAACTTGGCTTGTTTTTCCCCCCTTTTTTCCCCCTCTTTCTCCCCCTCATTTGCCTATATAACAGAGCCTCCAGCTCTGGTTTAGGGGTTGAAGAAAAACCCTAAGAGCCTCCTATACACACACCCTCTATCTCTCCCTTTTAAGCACCAAAACATCCAAGTTCTACACCCTTTTCTTCATCACCACCTAGCACCACACCACCACCTCCATTCCAGCAGCTTGGAGGACTTTTTCAGAGTTTAGAAGGCACCATTTCTCAAGCCAAAAGGCAGCTAAAGATTGGTCTATAAGGGTAAGCAACATTCTCCCTCTTTTGAGCTCATTTTTGTATCATTTCTTAGCCATTCTTGCTTATACTTTTGAGCCCAACTTTAACTGAAAGTAGAATTTTTTTGAACTCTATTCCATGTTTCATTAAGGGCCTCTCACTGTTTGAGGCTTCCTTTTGGCACTTACTTCATTATCTCCCTTGTATGCCATTTTCTTGTGTAGTATTTTTGGCCTGTGTATAATCTGTTTTGAGGCATGTAGTAAACTGTGAAGTTGCTTATTTTGAGCCCTTCTTCAACATTGTTGAAGGGCTCATCACTGTTTGAAGCTTCCATGTATCACTTGCTTTGATATCTCTCTTTTGGCCTCATTTTTGTGTGATTTGTTAGCCTCTTGTGCTTCTGTTTTTGGACTTTGGTCCGAACTGTAAATGACCTTATTTTGACCCCCTCTTCATATTTAATTAAGGGTCTATTGTTGTTTGGAGCATATTTTGTATACTTTGTGTTGTAGCTCTCTTTTTGGCCTTAATCTTGCATAGCATTTTGAGCATACTTATATACTGTTTTGGGTCTGGTACTAAACTGTAAAAAGCCATATTTTGGGCCCCTCTTCAACATTGTTGAAGGGCCCTCACCTGTTTGAGGCCAGCATGCATCAGTTGCTTCTTTGTCTCCATTTTGGCCCATTTCTTGCATAAGAATTTTTCCATACTTGTGTCTGTTTTTGTGGCTTGACATAAACTGTAAAACATCATATTTTGGGCCCCTCTCCAACATTGTAGAAGGGCCCTTCTCTGTTTAGGGTCAGAAGCTGTCACTTGCTTCATTATCTCACTTTTGGGGCCATTTTTGCATGTTAATTTAGCCCTATTTGTGTTCACTGTTTGGCCTTGCTTAAAACTGAAAATATTCTTTTCTTGAGGCTGTCTTGATTCTGTCTTCACACTTCATGTTCACATAATGCATGCATTGCATAGCCATAGGTCATTCCATGCGCCTAATTTCATGTTTCGAGATTCATTCCATGCATCGGGTGCCATTTTGTCATGTTTCGGGGCTGTTTTGCATCACTTATTGCCTCTGAAATTTGCATGCTAGAATGCCATATTCCATGCTTTGCCATGTCTTGTTAGAGTGGCATTTCGTGCCTTAGGGTCGGTCCTCGATTTGCGTGCACGTGTGCACGCATTTCGAGTGTCTCATTTTCATCTAATGGCCTCCTATGTGAGTGTGGCTGAGGTCCACTTGTGTTGGTGTAAGTCCATTATGCATTGTGTATTCCATTTCATTCCATAGCATTGTGCATGCTAGGATGTATGTTAGCGCATTGTGTATGCCATCTTACCTCGTGCATCGTGTATGTCATTCCATAGCATTTTGCATGTTAGGTTGTATCTTAGTGCATTCATGCACGTCATGCATATTGCATTGTGCTTGGGGTAGGGTTTAGCCTAAGCACGGGAAACGAGGGACGTTTCGTACTCCGAGTGACAAAACGTGTCTCAATTCCCGGTCACCGACACTCCGGATTATCCATGATGGAGTTAGGTCTCGTTGTGTTTTCATGTGCATTTCATTTCATATTGAGTTGTGCAATTCGACTCCTTGGCCATCATGCATCGAGATGCGTGATTGGTGGCACGAGGATCGAGGCATGCATACATTTGTGAAAATACATTGCCATGCCCCTTTCCTGCTCTCTGTTGCAGCAAATCAAGAATCAGCCACCTTCCGGAGCTCGACACGCATTCCAAGAATAATTGCAAAACAGAGGCTAATTGGGACATCACAGTGGATTTCCGCGCAAAGGCAACCCTGGACATGCATCATTCATCGTCCGGAGCGGAATCAAGGCAGTCCCTGGCTTGCATGCCAGTTTACTATTTTCTTAGTTAATTTGATAATTAATTCGGATATTTGTACATATTTGGACTGTAATATTTATTTGGACTGTACTATTCTTTCATTCGGGACTGTATATTTATTCGGACCCTCTGTGCGAGGGCATAATTGTAATAAGTGTGGGTGAGTGTGATGTATGTCTTCCAACCTCACGTCTTTCTTCCCTTTTATTTACCAGCTTATGATGGTTAGATTAGGGCATGTTTCAATTAGCATACAGTATGATAACATGTTTGCATTCATTCATCTGTTTTGCATGCACCAAGCTCGGCGCATCATACTAACTGCATCGTACTTCAATTCCAAGTTGAATACTTGTTAGTTGTAGCATTTCACATGCCATGTTTAGAATAGCCGAGCCTGCTATAGTTGTATTTTGCATGTGTTGCATTAGGCATTTCTGTATACTTAGGATCATGCATGGATTTCTAATCAGTTTTTGTTTTGGCTTGGAGTACTCGGTGAGTTTTATGCTTTAGCATCCTTGCATGCGTGTGAGTGTTGCCATGATAGCATGCTTACCATGAGGCTATGTGCTTATGTGATATAACTGCCTGAATGCCTGTGGGTGAAGGTTGGGTTATTCGGATTGGGACAATTCATCAAATGTTTGTTTTAAGCCCACTAGATAGTGGCAAAATCATGTTTTCTAAAGCCCACCCGAGGGTGGCAAATCCACGTCTTAGCCTACCTGCAGGTAGCACCATCAAACCATTTTCCAACAAGCAAACATGAAATGTCTTGTTCCAATTCAGGCGATCCAGTCTATACTTGTATGCTGTGCGCATCACATAGTAACCTAGGCTAATAACCGGAATAAGAACACATAATGTTTTCAAAACTAGATATCATGGTTAGTAGAGGCCGGTCTTTGACCGGGCGAGCGGGGGTGCTCACGAAGTGACCTTCCCCAATCGTACCCAAGTTCCCGAGCCGAGGCAACTTTGGTGATGACGGACACGTGGCCTTAGGCAAACGAGTCAGGGTTTCCTAAATTTCCCCAAAAATAAAATATTTAGGTGGCGACTCTGTATCTGGCAAAGCAGTCCATGTTTGGCACTTCTTTCTAAAAATTTGTTTTCTCAAAACGATTTGTCAGATTTGGACTCTTTGGTTCAAGATTTAGAACCGTAACACAAATCGAGTCTGCACTGTAGCGAGGTCCCCCGCGGGCTTGTTACAGCGGCCAAACAAAGAATGGCTCTCTGTTGATCTTTTCCAAAATACGATAGATTGGTTCTTTGAATACAGTCACGACTGCTTCGTGAGATTTGGACTTGTCTACTTTATTCACCGTGAGTCCTCGGTGTTCCTCTTGGTTCACTCTTTTCTTGTGCCGAGCTGTTTGTTCAGTTGACGCTACCTCAATGGGGATCTGGTCATTTTCGAGGCGTGCGTACTACTCAATCTTGGCACGCAAATCTTTCAGTGTTGTGGCCGGGCACTTGGTAAGTGACTGTCTCAGTTTACTTTCCGGGTGCAAACCGTGTTTAAAGGACATCACATCTGTTCACTGCAGATGTTTTCCTCCAGGGCATTATACTCTTCCCAATACCTCCTAGCATAATTGCGCAGTATTTCTTCCTGTTCCTTTCTGAGACCGAACAGTGTATCCAGTTCTTTCAGGATCTTTGTGTTGGAGACGAACCTGGCTAAGAAGTCCTCGGAGAGCTGCTTTCAGTCGTAAATTGATCTAGCGGGGAGTCGATCGAACCATCGAAGTCCAGATTCTCCCAAGCTGGACGGGAAGACTTTGTATATCAGTGCTTCGTCACGGCTCCATAGGGACATCATCTGTCTATAATGGTTGATGTGCATCAATGGGTCCGACTTCCCGTCGGACGACGTGAACTTTGGTGGGGTAAATTTCTTGGGAGGTCTCATGGTCTCTATTTTCGGGGAGAATGGGAGGAGACGAGCCTATCCAACGCTTGATGCTCTCTCTGGTGGATGGTATGGTCAAGGTGATCTCGTCATTGCTCATTTTACCTGTTACCAATCAGCCAAGTACGAAGGTCTTGAGGGGGGTACTCTGTCTGCTAGCTAGCTATCTTTTGCTTCTTAGCTCTTCTCTGACGTAAGCCACAGGTGTGGTTGCTCACCGCCTCACTTTGTACTGGGATTGGCTGACTCTGTTGCCCAGACTTATTTCTAGGAATCTTCTTTATTGGCGGTTCACGAGATGGGCTTCTTTGTCGTAGGCGAGAAGGCTGTGCATTAGTCCTTTTCTCCATCGGATCACCCATTACCCTTTTGAGTTGCGCTTTCAGCTCTTGTATCTCCATTCCCATGGAGTCTATGATTCGATCCCTTTAATCCTTCTCCAGAAGAAAGTGATGAGAATAACCTCTAGCAAAGGGCAATCGATACTCAACAGATTCGGGGGTTCGGTTGTTATTGCCGGTTCGTTTTTCTAGAACTGTTGGGAGTGCCAAGCCTTTATCCTTTGTCTTCTCCGTTTGTGGAGTCTGTGTCAAAAGTGGGATGTCCTCAATCTCCATCACCGGAATCGAGTGCAGAACTCGGAGGCAAAGCAATTCACGCTCACCTCACCAATTGTGCGTACTGAATACCGCACTAGATGATTGTGGATCGGAGCTCTGCACTTGATTGGACTATCCAAGAATTGAGGCCCTGCAACAAGGAGCACCGTCAGAGCTGCACGGCCGGGGTTGGCCGGATGACCCCTCCGGTGTGAGAATGAGTAATCGAAGAAGAAAAAAGGTGCTCTCTGAGTGTAGAGAGTTAAGTTTTAGTGAGAAGAGTTTGGCTTAGATCAATTACCTCCAATGTGAAGTCAATGTAGTTTATATATATCTCCTTGCTTGTTACCCAAGATGGTTTCATAGAGCTGTGGTGCTGCCAGCTTTACTTTTAGCATTGTCCAAGGTTGGGGACCATTTGGTAGTTGTCATAGGGTGCTTTATACTCATTGTTGCCATGTTAATAACAAACCACATTCCTTTGGTTAACTGTTTCCGTGATTCTAGATGTAGGGGACCAGCTGAGGTGGCAATTCATGCATGCATGTGCTCACAGCTTCCACGCTTCTTCAATGTGTTCCTCTAGCTCGGCATTGTTGTGCCTCAACTCGGTCCTCTATGGGATTGCTTGTAGAGACAAGCCGGCTCAGTATGATATCTTTGTGTAGGCTCAGCCTATTTTGTGTTCTATCCAAGGGTCAGGTCTTGCGGCTCGACCCAGCCCAACGTCGTGGCTGGATTGACCTTTCCACCACAAGTTGGGCCCAAGTGCTTGAGGACTTGGGTGGACTGTTGATGATGCAATTGGGCTGAATTGACTGGCCCACTTACATATTCTGTTTCTCAGGTCTTGAGTCTAATGGATTGGGCCGACCCAAGGCTTGGATCCGACCAATTTCGTATTTAGCCCATTCAATACTTTATATTATTTATCACTTTACACTTGTCATTATTTTTTTAAAATCTAACAAAAAATTAAATAAATAAATTCACTACTTTAATCAATAAATATCAATAAGTTGAAAAGCTTTGTGTATTTGTCCCAATGTTTCCAAATAATTTTTTATTTGTTTTTCCAATTGGTAATCAGGGATGTAAGGATAATTTACTATTTTTAAAATTTTATTTCTTAAAAAAAAAAAAGAAAGACAAATGTGCATGCAAACTATATTACACAGGCTTGTTTGGCAATCATAAATTTTAGGATAAATTACAAATACATCTTCTGAAATTTAATTAAAATACAGATTATTTTTTGTGATTTTAAAAATTATACATATCTCATAGTTAGAATTTTTTATTTAACAAAATTAATTAAAAAATAAAATCCATAATTGCTCTCATATATAATAATAAAATTACCCAACTTATTAATTGAAATATATTTTTAATATCATTAACAATTATTAATTGAATTGATGATTTATCAATAAAATAAATAATTTGTTATAAAATTAAAAATCTCAAAATATAAATGGGTTTTTTATTGATAAATCTCATTTAGAGATGTTTTAACCCAATAAATCCACCAAGAAAAAATTATAACCTAATTAGTCTCATGTATTTATACTTTTATTCCATGAGGTCCTTTTTTCCTAATTTATATTATTTGTTGGACTATTATACCCTTATGTCTATTTGTTGATATGTATTATATAGAAAAATGATACACTTTTCATATATATATATAATTTCACAGCACAGCATACACCAACTCCATCATCTCAAATTGCTTCAGAGAACTTCACAGCACACCAACTCCATAAATGGAGCAACAACTTTGTGCCAAATTCGAGCAAATTCTCAACCAACCCACAACCGCCTCTACTTCTCTGCAAGCTCTATCTCACTCAATCTCTCATCCTCAACCCTTTCACCTCCGACTCCACCATCTCTTCTCTCCTCTAAACCCTCTCTCTTTCTCTCTCACCTCTCCGACCTTGCTGCCCACTGTCACATTATCTGCTAATTCTCTCTCCTTTGTAACCCCATCTCAACTCGCACCCTCGCCAAAATCATGATAATATATAGATAGTGTATATATTTTCACTGTGTTCATTATTGCTATGCAATTGTAATGTTAAAGTTCATATCAGACTGTTGTATTTCAATCATCCACAATGTTTATTTTGACACAAAAATGATGTGATATTCACAATGTAACAAATAGATGTGAAGATTCACATTAATTCTAGTATATTTGTGGATGGATCATACATCTTATTTATGTACAATGTGAATATTTACATCTATAATCAATTATAATAAACATAGGACATAATGTGATGGAAAGTGGGCCTTAACATAATTACGATGTGAACATTGACACCAACTTCAACATAAGAGACCAAATATGGATGTTCACACTTCATATTGTTTAGGACATTGTTTGGTCAACTGTCATTATGTGTAGTCAATATTCTTTTTTGATATATTTGTAGATGTATCATACACCCTACATATGTAAAATGTGAATATTAACATATGTAGTCGATCACAGTAAATATAAGACATATTTTAAACATTCACATTAATTGAAAATGGGGGTTAACATGCATTACGATCTCATTCACACCAATTTCAGATATGTTTGTTCATGAGTCGTACACCTAATTAACGTATAATGTGAATATTAACATCTGTAGTCAACCACAGTATGATGTGAATATTCACAATGCAATAAATAGATGTGAAAATTCACATTAATTCTAATATATTTGTGCAAAGATTCATACACCTAATTAATGTATAATGTGAATATTAACATCTGTAATCAACCACAGTAAACATAGGACATAATTTGAACATTCACATTTATTGAACATAAATTATGATGTGAACATTCACACAAATTTAAACATAAAAAAACAAATGTGAATGTTCACAGTTCATATTGTTTAGCACATGCAATACATCAACACCAAATATACCATCAAAACACATAGGTCTGTGAGAAGTATATCATTGATTTATATATATTGTCACATGTTTTCAACTACAAGTTATCCAATTAAAAAAAAAAAAAAAACTAGCACTGTATTTTGGCATAGCTAGTGTGTAGTGGACAACCCCAACCATCGAACAACGGAGTTTGCCTCAAATAATCCAGCTAAGGATTCCAGAACTTGATGCTTGTTATCAATTTTACAAAGCCTGTAATGTTTTATTGATAATTGACATGCCGTATGTCGATGTGGGTGTTTGCTTTCTAGAGGCATACTTTCTTCTTTGACATGATACTTTTCTCTCTTTCTCTTTGTGCAAAATTTAGATACAACATCTGTTACATAGGCGTGTACAAATAATAAGTGTTTATATGAACATTAAATTTGATTTCAATAGAATTGATAGGGTAGGCATGCTTATTGACATCAACACATCACTAGTCAGTGTGGATGTTCACATTCAACGATATTCATGTAAGCAAAAGTAACAAAGATTTAGGTGATAAACATAATAATGTGAACATTCACATTTTTTAGAGATATAAGTATTCACATTACTGCTAGGGTATAAATAGGAGTGATCACACTGAACATTGATATTTACACATCCATATAATATTAGGTATATCTATATGTATAGAAGGAAATGTTAAAGTTCACATCAATATTTGGCTATAACAATTCACAGTAAGACAATGATTATATGTACACATTTATAAGCAAATGATACCAATGTGAATATTCATAGTGGCTATAAACAACCAAACAACATGACAACATCACATATTCATTAACCACAAACCACATAGTTTTTGTGTACACATGTAATATGAATATTAAGTGGACAAATATGAACAACATTCGTGTTCACAATGTCAAGGTTCACATCAAAATCAAACTACAACTAGAAGAAACGTTTTTATTTGGGGATTTGCTTGACTCAATGTTCACAATCATATAACAAATTTATTCAGGATATGGTCTCCATGTGAATGTTGACATCATGTGAACAACAACAACAATATCCGAAACATCGACAATTTTCTGTTTTCTAAGTAAAGCAACAAATTTGGGAGTTCACATCATTTCAACAATACCAACAACAACAAAAAGAGGGAAAATAATAGCAGCAAAATTAACAACAAGGATCAAAAATAACAATGGCAACATGTGAGAAAGTTTGTATTGGGACAAAAAAAAATGTAATTTGATTACACAAAAAAGGTGGAAAAAAATCCATATAATATTAGGTATGTCCATGTGTATGGAAGGAAATGTTAAAGTTTACATCAACATTTGGTTACAATAATTTACAGTAAGACAATGATTATATGTACACATTTATAAACAAATAGCACAGATGTGAATATTCATAGTGGCTATAAACAACCAAACAACGTGACAACATCACCCATTCATTAACCACAAACCACATATTTTCAGTGCACACATGTGATATGAACATAAAGTGGACAAATATGAACAACATTCATGTTCACAATGTCAAGGTTCACATCAGAATCGAACTATAACTAGAAGAAACGTTTTTATTTGGGGATTTGCTTGACACAATGTTCACAATCATATAACAAATTCATTTAGGACATGGTCCCTATGTGAATGTTAACTTCATGTGAATAACAACAACAATATCCGAAACAACGACAATTTTTTGTTTTCTAGGAAAACCAACAAATTTGGGAGTTCACATCATTTCAACAATACCAACAATAACAAAAGAAAAAAAAGGGGGGGGGGAAATAACAGCAACAACATGAACAACAATGACCAAAAATAACAATGGCAACAGGTGAGAAAGTTTGCATTGGGACAAAAAAAATGTAATTTGATTACACAAAAAAGAGAGAAAAATGGTTCTTACATTTGGTCCCCATATCGAGTTGATACACTCCGATAGATGTGAATGTTCACAAAGTGAAACACAGTTTCAAACATGGAACAACAAAAGTGATAAACACAGTGGTGAATGTTCACAAAGTGACTAATCAATTTACACATGTTATGAATGTTCACAACATAATTAGATATACCAACATCATCTGACACAAGCAAGTTGGACTATGATTCTTTGTTTTCATGTGAATGTTCACTACTGTTAATAACAACAATATTAGGGGCAAGAATAGTAACAATATGAAATTACACACATTGTATGAATATAAACAGGGAATATTTGTAGAAGTTCATATTGGTGTAATTTGAATAGGACATTCACATGATCAAGCAATACAACAACAACAAGAACATTTGCAGCAATTGGCTTGCCCCAACATATTGACTTTCCTGTGCATGTTCACTACTGTTAACAACAATAATAATAGGGGCAATAACAATAATAATATGAAGTTCACACATTGAATGAATAAAAACAAAGGCTATTGTGGAAGTTCATATTGATGCAATTTCAATAGGACATTCACATGATTAAAACATACAACAACAACAACATCTGAAACAATTGGCTTAGCCCAACATATTGACTTCCCTGTAAATGTCTACTACTGTTAATAACAATAATAGTAGGGCAATAACAAATATAATATGAAGTTCACACATTGAATGAATAAGATCATATACTATGAAGCTCACTACTATAGAAGTTCATATTGATGAAATGGGTATAGGAGATTCACATGATTAAAACATACAACAACAACAACTGAAATAATTGGCTTGGCCCAACATTTTTCATTCCCATGTAAATATTCACAGCTTTTGACAATACAACATAATTGCCACTGCATTTTTTTTGGGTGAACAAAACCATATACTTGGGGATTGAGATTGAGGGGTTCACATTAACAATTAGGGCATGAACAATAAAAATATGAAGTTCCACACATTGTATGAATAGAAACAGGGGATATTGAAAGTTTACAATGGTGTAATTTGAACAAGAGATTTAGGGTTTACATACAAGATTGGTGAGATTACTTACTCTTTTTCCATATGGACGGTTGGGTTGTCACAAATGGTCATCGATGGTGATTTTGACGAAGATTGAACTTCAGGATGTTCACCAATGGTGATTTCCACGTTTCCGTAGACAGATGGTAGAGGTATGACGAAGTCGATGATGAGACGTTGCGACGATGGAACAATGAGATGCGTATGGGCGTGAAACAATATGGAATACGATTTTGGGTTTTCGGAAGAGTGGAGATATTGTGTGTGATTTTCTGCAAAAAAGAGAGGGGAAGAGGGACAGTTATTTGATTCAAAAAGAGAGAGAAAGAGGAGAAGGGTGTTTTGGTCTTCTAATATAAAATAGGACCTGATGGAATAGTAGAAAACGCTATGGGGTTTATGGAATAGGATTCTTAGAGAATGGACTTATTAAAAAAGCTCCCAAGATAAAATGTAATTTTCATAATCACAAATGATTTAATCAAAATTTGTATATCCTAAATTTTATTTAGATATCATCAAATCTCTCAATTCACACTATCAAATCTCTTGATACACACCACTTTTGGGAATAATATCAAACTACCCTCTTCTCTGTCAAACCCTAGACCTAGCCATCCACCGGCCACTGCCCCTCTCCAACCGCCTCCTTTAACCATCGCATCCGCCACCATCACCTATCCAGCCGCCGCCCTAACCCAACATTACCACACACCGCCACCATCAACTGTTGCTACCCCTCCCCAGCCCTCCTCTCCCTTACGGCGATCCTTGCTAGCCCTCTTCGCTACCCCATCTCTCTTTGCTGGTTACGGCGATGTTGATCGGGCTGCGATGGTAATTGAAGAGGGGGGTCGAGGTAGTGGTGGTTGGAGATGGCAGCCGAAGGTGGCAAAGGCTGGTGGTTAGGGTTTAGAAATTTGTCCAAAAAAGTAATTTAATTATGGGGGCAAAATGGTAATAAAAAAATAAGAATGATGGGGGTGTGGTGAGAGAGTATTGAAGGTGCGTGTGCAAATAGGAATTTCCCTACGTTACAGGCCTTGTTTCCACACGATGTCTTATCCGAGTTTGAATTGAAGAGTGTTTTTTGTCTCATTATGATTCCTTCAAATTGTCTCTCTGCAACTACTACTACTCCTTGCTGCAATGAAAATCATCTTCTCCCCCTCCTCATCTACTTCCCAAGGTTTGCTTTCATTAATCACACCCTTCTCTCTCTCTCTCTATATATATGTATCTATATCTATGTGTGTGTGTTCACATTTTATGAAACGCTTAGCGCATTGCTTTATAATTTGGTTTGTGTTTGAAATTCGCATCGATTATGAAATTGTTTGTTTTATTGTGGAATAATAATTGAGTCCATCAATATAACTGTGACCATTTGATAAATTGTTTGTTACTTGTGTTACTTTAAATTTTGTCATTTTTTTTTTTTGGGTTGTGTTGTGATCATATTATTGGTACCAATTTTTTTTTATATTCTTGGCAGAGAAATTACTTTTGTCCATGAATTCTTGTCAAGCTCTAAGTTTTTGTAAATTTTGGCAAAAATGTTCTTATTAGGGTTGGTTTGAGAAGTGGGTTTTGTAGTGACTTTTTAGTTAAAATATAAGGTGAAAAAAAATGAAATGTTTGAAAATGACTTTTTGATTTTTTACAAAAAAAAGTGTAAAAAAGTAGAGAGAATGAATTTGAATTTTTTGTATGGTTTTGTGTTTTTTTAGTAGCTTTTTGGGCTTTTCGCCTATAATAGCCTATTGCCAAATGCACTAGTGTTTGCACTTGTAGGGCTGCAAAGGAACCGAGCTATTCATGAACAAGCTCGGTTCGGCTTGTTAAGGGTTCTGTTGGCTTGGCTCGTTTATCTTTATTTAAATTATATAATAAATATATTATTTATATATTAAATAATATATAAATATATATAAATAATAGTATAAATACATTATTTATATTAAAAAAAATTATCGAGCCGAGCTGAGTTCGAGTTTCATTAGTGTTAACGAGCCGAGCCGAGCCGAGCTGAGCCAGACCGAGCTCGAGCTCAATAAACGAGCTCGATAAGTAAACGAACCGAGCTCGAGCTCAGCAAAGCTCGGCTCAGCTCAGCTCGGCTTGGCTCATTTGCAGCCTAGGCACTTGGCAGTGCACAAGCATATTATTCAGGTTTCACTCAAACAAGGAAAATGCATGAGACCCCTAATGGTGGTGCTGGGGGTCTCTTTTGATTGGGCAAAAACTGTTTTTTTTTTTTTTTTTTTTTTTTTTTTTTTTTTTTCTTTTACTTCTCCAGTGGCAGCCCCCACGTAGAGGTGGGGGGGGGGGGGGGGGGGGGGGGGGTGTTGGGGTCTCTCCGTACATGGGGTCTCCAGCATCTCTCAAACAAATAGTAGAAGTAAGAAGCACATAAAGCAAGGCAGAAGGGAAAATTTTGCAATAAGTCTTATCCTACTTTTCCCATGATGGAAATTTCATGACAAAAGTACAGACTTAATTGATATTTTCCCCTGAAAGAAAGAAGGCTAATGTAGAAAGATTCATCATTATAGTAGTGGTGGAGATTAGACCAGCAGGCATTCTTCTAGGAAATGTTAATTCAATTTGATCAAATCGGATTAGGAATCTAAAACTATAACTCTCTTAATTGTATCCGATGATTGATACCTCGAGTCAAATTGTGACAAGTGCTATGCAGAGTTGCTCTACACTGTGTCTCTGAAAACACCACCCATAGAGTAGAGGGTCTTTCTCCACCTTGGGCACACTTATTTTTACCGTTAATTCCTTTCATAGTTTTATGCCAAATGTCTTATTCAATATGGTAATCTACCCTTTTGAGTATAATGTCTTTGAGAGTGAAATCATTAGATTTGTATAAGGAATTAGGTTGGGCGGAGAGGGAATTGGTATCTCCTATATGTGGTTTGTGAATGACAGAAATTTTTCCTTCTTTATCGAAGGATTCTAAAATCTAAAATCCGAATAGCATCCTAAATTGTTTGACATTTGTTTGAGCCTAAGTTAAATATAATGAAGAGCATTTAATATGTTTGAAATGAGACTGAAAATTATTGTTATCTTCTTATAGTTTGACTTTTGATATGGAGGTCCATTGAGATTATACATATGGATGAAAAATCTTCTATTTAATTCTTAGGCAATTCAGACTGGGATGACTCAGTCTGTTTAAGCTCGCTTTTCGTTGAGTTCTAAATTGAATTTAATAAGAGATTGTTGGTTATTAAGTCCCACTTGTTTATTTTTTAGCTGAAGAATAAGAATAGTGAGGAAAAAAAAGAAACAAAAAAAAAAAGAGGGAATTACAATTCAATGTATTTTATAAAAAAAATAATTACAAATACATTGAAAATCTTATAATTTTAATTTTTAATATTCATAAAGTTTACCACCGATCTGTAATTATTTGTTTAAAACTACACTGATATATCTAAAATTCTCTCAGGTTGCATTCAGGAGTCAACAGATTAAATTATGGCATTTTCAGCACATTTACGCTATATTTGGTTGGAGGATTTGAGGAGAGATTTAGAAAGGGAAAGGAAAAAGTTAGGTGAAATGTGAATAAAATATACCTACATTTCACTTAGTTTCACACACCTTTTCCTTTTTCCTTTCCAAATCCCTCCCAAAATCTCCCAATCAAACACAGCATTAATCTACCTCTCTAATGATGGAAGCATCGGCTTGTGTCCCAGACGACAACTTACTTGTGAAAGGCTTCGCAGGAGAGTGGCTGATCCTTATTGTGTAGTTCATGTGAAAATGCAACCCAATAGAAGAATTCCGAAATACTTCGGCTTGTTAAGATCTTATAGGATACCTTGTGGATTGGAATCAAAAAATATTCAAATCTTCTCTCATGTGGGTCAATGAAGACCTCTTCAGTTTGTGAGAATAGTACAAGTATACCAGAGGTAGCTTGTCAGATGAGCTATATTTGCTATTTGTTTTCCGGATACAAACTTTCTTTTCTTTAGTTTTTCAAAAAAAGTTACTGTTCTTCCTTTTCGTTTCTTTTTTGGTTTTCTAGGAAAAGGGGATATTTGAATTTCAAATGGAAGTGATAATGAGTGTTCTCAAGAGCCAATTAATCGAAGTAGCTGTCGTAATGGCTTGCACATTCTTGGTCATTCCAGCAGCTGATGCTGTAGATGCTCTTAAGACTTGTTCTTGCTTACTGAAGGAGTGCAGGTATTTCATCCAGATTAATTAAATTGTTACTGGAACTAGTAACTGGTGTCTGATTACTTAACCAATGATTAAACAACTAT
The DNA here is from genome assembly GCA_036172215.1 of Camellia granthamiana. NCBI lineage: Eukaryota > Viridiplantae > Streptophyta > Magnoliopsida > Ericales > Theaceae > Camellia > Camellia granthamiana. Next base: position 184,675,396 of record CM069903.1, read on the forward strand.
ACTTTCCTATTCTTATCTCGAGAATAAGTATTAGAAAGGAACTTTGCTTGTACGCTTCAGTTGAGTTTACCAAGAAAATCGGTTAGACTCCAGTGGTGTTTGAGAAGTTGGTTCTCAGATTTTTTTCTCATTTTTTTTATTAAAAGACAGATTTTGTAAAATCAAAAAAAAATAAATCTAAATAAAATATCACATCTAATCCTATAATCATTTCACTTTTTCTCTCACAAATATCACATCCAACCATAAAAAAACCCAACTATCTTTCCAAATACTAAAATTTTTTTATCTAATAATATCCTACAACTAAAAAACCTGCATAAAAATCCACTTCCCAAACACCCACTCCCATGGCTAACTTTTACACTTTTTTCAATAAGCTTTAGCGAGAAATTTGGTTATCTTTACACTATGATCTTAGCTGCACGAAGTAGGGATAGGGATGGGAGCGGGAGCAGGAGCAGGGGCATATTGAAGTTTCTTAGGTTGGAAGCGCCTATGGGAGCATGTACATACAATTTGAGTGTAGAAAATGTGATTTGAGAGTATGAGTTGTATTTTGAGTTTGTGAGTTGTGGAATTATGATTTGAGTGTAGAAAATTTATTTGGTTATGATTTTTAAATAGAGTTTTGAATTGTGTTTTGAAGATGTATGTTGAATTAAGTTTTGAGAGTTTGATGTAACATGTGAAAGGTGAAAATTTGTTTGGTGATGTGTTTGAAAATAGTTTTCAAAACTTAATTCAACCAATAATTTATAATCAAACACATAACTCATATATCGATATCCGTATTTTTTAACAACAATAATAACCGAACTATTTTTAAAATATTGAAATTAAAAATTAATTTTTTTTCAATTACTTTTTTGTCAGTAATTTTTTTGAATAATTTTTTTTTTCAAATAATTTTTTCATTTTAAAATAAATCTATGTCAATTATTTTGTGTCAATTAATTTTTATATCAATTCATCTTTTACGCCTGTACAAACATCTTGTACAATACGTTTTTTATTTTTTTCTAAAATTTTGTTAAAATCAACAACTTTTAAGAATACATATTAATAAAAATTAACATAAATACACTAAGTTTAATATTTTAAAATACAAATCATAACGTAAACCTTACAAAACATTATCAATTTTAGAGTCAACCAAAATAGCGTTGTCGTGAGCGCTACCTTCCCATCCAGAATTAATAAATGTGAACAACATATGGAAGTCGCAAGCTGCGAGTACGTTTTGCGATACTGTTGATTTCTGACCGCGGAATGTATTTTTTCTTGAAACAGGAACCCATGCATCCACCAATGTGCCATCGATAGCACCGACACAATCCTAATTGACAGATATTTGTTTAACATTAAAAGCGAAACAAACTTGGATATTACTTTTATAATTAAAAAGAAAATAATATTTATTAACCCTTATTGATATGTACAACTTACAGGACAATCATATTGTTTGTACCTTGAACCAGGAAAAAAAACCTCCTGTCATTTAAAATTTTTGTCGGTATGTCGTCTTGGTTACGTGGTTTGATAACCGTTGATGCAAGCTTGCACAATGCCCACATAATAATTTTTATGTGCCGACAAATTGTTTCCGTAGAGTGTTGAAATCTATCTGCCAGTAGTCGATGGCGATCATTTTGTGCAAAAATGTATAAAGAAATTCCAAGCGATTCCTCCACACTTATATGCATATGCTCAGTATCGATAAAGCCATTTTGGAGTAAAGTGTCTTTCAATAAAATGAATGTTTGTGCATCCATTCGCATAATGTTCATCATTGTTTCTGGATGGCCATTTAATAGGCCGAAGATGTAATCATCACCTTTGACTGGACACGTTCGCTACGGTCGCCGACTACTTGACGCGTTGATTTGGTCATGCATGAAAGCAATCATCAAAAAATCCATAAAATCATCAATAACCTCATCTTCCTCTGATGAGATCTCCATTGTATTGTTTTCTCTGTCGGATGACATATGGTTTTGTCTATATCACAGTAAAAGCATAATTATAAAATATGTTATTCATGCTGTAACACTTAGCATTATTGGTGAAACAGAATAAAAAAGGGAGTACATGAATAGTCGGCCGTAGTCATTTTCCAGCGTACAATAAAATTCATAGAAGAACAAAATTTATTTAATACGTGGTCATATTGTAATAACACAACATATTTTGTAAGAAAACAGAAATTACTTAAAAGTTCAAAAAAAAAAAACATACGAAGATAGAAAAGGAAAGAGGATATCATGGAATGAAAAAAAAAGAATAAAAACCAAATAAGGAATAATGAAATCATCAAACAGTGAACCCAAGGAGATTTGCTAACACAAGCAAAACAGAACTTCTCACTTCACTGCAAAGCGAGGATCATGGCTAGGCGCAAATGGGTAGGAGTGCGCATAAAAAACCTTCACAATTCCTTATCCTTGAACAGTGTCAGTACCCTAACGTACTGCAATGGTGGTATGTCCCCAAGCTCTAGTAATGCATCTTGACATGCATCAAGGGAGTAATCATCACCACCTGCACTTACAGCCTCTGTCTCAAGTTCGCGTGCACGTGAATGTCCTGTTTTTGCTTGTACATAGGATGTGAAAGCTGCGCACACATCATCAAACCCACTTGACCGTGACTTTTTGGAACGACCACGGTCAGTCTGGCTGGTTGTAGGGCCCCTCTTGTGACTTTTGCCCTTTGTTGGATCCATGTACTCATCGCCGAATAAGTCAACAGGAATGGTCTCAGCAGCATTACTCTCACCAACATCAGGGTTTCAAAATTTATTTAACATGTCATCTTCTTCTTCTGAGTCAAGGGCTCCTTGTGTGGATGCACGAGATAAGGCCCCTGTGGCACAACAATTTTCAACAATTTCTACCATTTCTTGAAAATATTCAAATCCTTTTGTCCTAAATTTCTTCACATTTCTGCTGGCCTACAACAATTACAAATACAGAATTAAGCACTGTACGTATCATGAAATGTCTAAAATAAAATTATTTAATAGTACAAATTAATGAAAAACCTTATCCCAAAATTTATCGAGTGCAACAACAGTGCCTACAATGGGATCCCATCCCAGACCAGTCTATGCCTGGAGACGCTTAAATGTCTGGTAATTAGCTTTCAATCGTTGATATTTTTGGCGCACCTGCTTTCCTGTATATCGAAATCCATACATGTTGTGCAACTGATTTGCATAATGATTCCAATGCCTAATTGTCCACGAAGTAGTACAGCCCGTTGTTTAATTTTTTCTAACCACATCTCTCAACATATTTATTAATTTCGTTTCAATTCTGGGCGTCCACATTTTTGTATCTTGATTGTCATCGGAATTATTTCCATCCATCTATAAACATACAAATTATATTTAAACTAGTCTGGGGTGGATATACAAGAATAACAAAGCATAACAGAGCAAAATGGTTTGAAGTCTAGGGTGGATATACAAGAATAACAGAGCATAACAGAGCAAAATGGTTTGAAGGAGAACACAGATAAGGAAAAAAAAAAACAGATGATATCATTTCAAGGAAAAAAATTACGTAACAGATTAGTTGAATTTAAATAGCAGAAATATAACCACAAATAAAAAAAAAAATAGGTAACATTGTCTTTTAATAGTAGAAAAAAAAAAACCAGTAAAAGAAGAAGTAAGGAAGAATAAAGGAGGGAAAGGAAAAGCAAAAGAAACTGGGGAGGACGGGTAGGTCGACCGGCCGGATGACCCGGGGGATGACCGACCGGGTGTCCCAAGTACTTCCGGCTGAAGTTCTCTTCGTGCAAAGGTTCAAACAGTTCAGAATTTAAAATACCAACCGATCTGAAATGAAAAATACGCGTTTACAAATTCTCAGAAATCATTTGGGAACTGATTTCAACTTCTCTGAAATCATTTATACATAACAGATGAAGATTGATTTACCAAATTAGTGGCTATTCTTCTTGGAAAAAGGTTGAAACAGTTCAGGAAAATCACAAAACATCTAAAACTAAAAAAATAGTCGGCTACACTTCTCACAAAAGATTTGAGAACTAATTTCGACTCGTCTGATAATAGATGAATGATTTATTTACCAGATTAGTGGGAGTTGAATAGTTATCACCGGTGATAGAATGTGTATACTGACTGAATGTGCCACTCTTTGCTCGTCGAATTCGACAATAGATTTGATAAATTTGACATGAAAAAAAGAAAAAAATTTAAATAAGGGATGAATTTTTCAAATTATTTCCATATAACAAAATATGTAAATAAATTTGAGAGTTATTTCGCCTCGCACTTGTCGTTGTTTGATTGCCCATAATAAGAATCTTCCGCAACGCACGAATTGTAAGTCAATCGATTTGTGGAAGATGATATCAGTAGAGAGCGGGTTGGGTGGATTCATTATTTATAAAATGAGTCTGACTTCTCTATGAAGCCTACCCGTGATGAATCTGAAGTACTGATGTTTGATACAGAGAAAGAAAGATGAGGTTCACGTGAAATTTTCAGAGACGATGAAGAAGGACATGGAAGCTTTTCAGATCAAAAGAGAAAGAAAGATGAGGTTCACGTGAAATTTTCAGAGACGATGAAGAAGGACATGGAAGCTTTTCAGATCAAAAGAGAAAGAAAGATGAGGTTCACGTGAAATTTTCAGAGACGATGAAGAAGGACGTGGAAGCTTTTCAGATGAAAAGAGGAAGAAGACAGAAACGTTGAAAGTGGAGAACTGAAGTACAAGCTGCCAAACGGGTTTTCAAACTGTAATTTGAATTAACACGCGAAATTGTATTTTAAATGTCCTATCCAAATGTGAAGCGGGAGTTCACGTGTTGAAAGTTAATTTGAAAATACAAACAAACAAAGCCTTTGTTTTTATCTTTCTTGAAAAAGGACACACAGTAGCGAATCCGCAAATTCACCATGTGATATGGAGTTTGACACTATATGATCGAAGTGTCTAGATATTCTAAAACATTTATTAAAATTTTTATTAAATATTTCATATAAGTATGAAATTCAAATAGAATTCATATAAAATTCGTGTAAGTCCCACATCAGGCCTCGTTTGGTAAGTAGCTTTTTTAGTCAAAAAGTTAAAAAATTACTAAAATGGCTAAAAAGCCAACAACCTATACCAAAAAGTCAAAGATTTCATTTTCTCTCTACTTTTTGCACATCTTTTCGTAAAAAGTCAAAAAATCATCCCAAACATACTAATTTTTTTAACATCATATTTTAGTTAAAAAGTCAAAAAGTTACTAAAAAAGTATGTTCCCAAACGAGGCCTCAATGTGAGGTTTTTTAGGACGTAAAATATTTTATTCTGTAGACAAAATTCATTATCTAATAATTTGTGTATTATATAAGAAAAACAATTATAATTATTAAGCTTTTCATTTCACTGGGAGTTTGTGCAACTGCATTTCATTTTAATCAAACATGAACCATTTCATTTCATTGCTCTTTTTTATGTAAAAAATATAGTATACTACAAAATAAAATAAAATAAGGGACAAACAGACCTTTGGAGGAGGAGGTGGAAGGTCGGTGGTCAAAAGAGGATATTTCTTGAAATCAATGGCGCGGAGCTAATCACCACTGCCGCCGCCGGCGGAGACATAGGGATGGCAATGGCATTCCCCAGAGGAGGAATTGCTGTAGCGAAGCAATCCCCCGGAGACCGCCTGCCTCGCGCACTCGAAGTACTGCGTGATTGGCAGCTCATTCGCGTTTTCCCAGTTTCCAAACACCAGTATTTGACCACTCTTTTTCCAATATTGCTCCTATACATACTCATATTTCCATGATTAATCCAGAGCTGATTTTAAAAAAATTAACTTTCGCGGATAAAAAAATTAAAAAATACAGAGCCAATTAATTTCTCGAGCATATATATATATATAGAGAGAGAGATGAAACAATGAAGAAACTTACATTCATGGTTTTGAGGCAGCAAAGTTGAGCAGAGAAGAACCCCAAGTTACGAAGAATATTAAGGAGGAAGAAAAAAGTGTATCAGAAAAAGTTTGGTGTCTAATTTGGTTGTTTGGTTTGGTAATAATAGGGATTTGATGAGTGCTTAGACCATCTCCAACGCTTCACCAAATCTGGCATCAAATTTGAAATTTGGTGAAAAAAGTACTTTTTGGAGCTCCAACGGTTTCACCAAATTAATATCAAATCGAGAATTCAGCAAACATTTCACCAAAATGAGAACACGCCCCAGATTTCACCATTTCACTGTTTGTTACCGTTGGGGGAGACTAACCGGTCGACCAGCCGGTTGACCGGCCGGTTGACCAACCGGTCGACCACTAAAAGGTTTAAACAGTTCAAATTTATAGGTTTAAACAATTCAAAAAAAAAATTTTTTTCCTTACCGGTCGACCGATGGTCGACCACTAAAAGGTTCAAACAGTTCAAAAAAAAAAAGGTTCAAACAATTCCAAAAAAAAATATTTTTTTGCCCTTACCGGTCGACTAACCGGTTGTCCCGGCGCAGATTTGATGAAAGTTCACCGTTGGAGCCAGTGGTATCAAATTGAAAAAATCGTCATTTTTTTCCTCAGATTTGATGAAAAAAGTTCACCGTTAGAGATGCTCTTAAGAAGACGAAAAAGCATATAGATTGAGAAACTCCTATAAGATCCTCCACATCTTCTATATGATATTAATATATTTTTATAATTATGAAAATTAAAATATATAAGATGACTAGAAAAGAAAAAATTCAAAAATAGAAAAGAGAAAGAGTAAAATAACTGTAGTCAACAAGAGAGAATAAAGACAGATTGGCCATTTTTTATGGAGGACATAAGTGGAAACAAACAGTAAAGTTGGAAGAAGAGACTTGTAAATTGTAATGTAGTAGCAGAGTAGGGGAGTAGATTGGTAGATGCCCCCTTTTGTCAACCATTTTGAATTCTTTACTGTTAGCACGTAGGAATGGAAGACAACAACTCAAATAGGTGGTAGGGACTACCATTATTTTCTATGCACGAAATATTGTTCTCGTATAATCCTGTTGATCAAGTTTGTGCTCCTTCGTACGTCATTGCTCTACTCCCTGAAAACAGAAACGTGAGCTAGCCGGCGGGTGTGTGCCGGATACCTCTTTGATGCCTAAGTCAGCAAAATAGACAAATAGACAAAAAGTTATGTGTATTCGGGAATCAAAGTTGTGTTACCTCTCCATAGGTGATGTTATGAGCTTTTATAGGTTTCGCGTGGCATAATCCTAGTAGGACTCTTATCCCTCTAAGCAAAGTCCTCCTAGGAATCACATTCCAAAAAGATAATGCTTATCCTTCAACACCCCCTTCACTGCTTAAACCAAGTGAGATGGTTTTACCTCGGTAGTATGACAAAACGACCGAGCTAACATAGCCATGCTAAACTGGCTGAAATGACCGAGCTCTTAGTTGCTCTGGTCTTCCCTTCGTTGCTTATACCTCAGTTTCACCTGTTGAAACCGCACTAACCATAGTGTGCCTAGACCGAGCTAATCAATAGCTAGGTCCTAAGGAAAGCTCAAATTACCTCGGCTCAGACGGTATGACTGAGCTAATTATTACCGCTCTAACTATGGAGACCGGGCTAACTGCAAGGTTCCTCTGGACCGGACTAACAACAAGGCCCTTTTACTCAGCCCTTCTTACTGTGGCCCACAGAATGGCACATTACCCCGCTCGGCCCAATTTACATATAAATTACCCTCTTAATTGCCCCTTAATTCCATCTGCGCAGCATGATAGGGATTACCTATTACCAGCCGAGCTAAAAACTTTAGCCTTTCGACCGAGCTAAATTCACACCGGGCTACCAATCTGTCCAGTCAAAACGTCTCTTCAGTCGCTGTAACTGAATCGATTTCTATTCCATGGACACGTGGCAAACTCCTATTGGCCTAGCTCAGCTGTCACGCCGCCTTCGTACCTCGCGAATTTTGAACAGTCCCGCCCAAAACCTGGGTTTATACAAAACTAAACCCTTCATTTTGAATCACTTACACCTACTATTCATCTTCTTCTCTCTGAGCCCTCATTTTCTCCAAACTCAGTGCCTGCAAAACTCGTGTTGTTGTTGCTACTGCTTCCATCTCTAGTTCCTTCATCTTCATACTTGTAAGTAACTTAATCCTCTTTCCTTTTTGTTGATTTCGTATTTGTTTCATACAACATAGCATGCGTATTTGTATATTTTTCAAAGCACATACCATTTTTGCTTCTATTTTTCTGGGAAAAACCATGCAATAGAACCGCTTGATTTCACGAATAATCTGAGAAACACTGCATTTGATCCAAAATCACACTCCAACTGAACTAGGATACTATTTGTATCAGGTGCAAGCCTAACCACACCTAACAACCGAACTAAAACTTCACGCCATACTTGTAGTTTCAATAGATCTTACGTACCTTCTATTTCATTTAGCCGAGCTATCGAACCGTACTAGGTTTGCGCAATACCGTGCTAGAAAGCCTCAACCACCGACCAAGCTACGACTTGGGGCTAAACCAACTCCCTTAGTCCAAACCGAACTAAGAATACTGCCCCAAAGGCTCAACCGGGCTAAAGCCCCTTACTCAAACCGAGCTAAGACTGGATAGCATCTCGCGTAGCCAAGCTAGGACTTCATTTATCTTGCCTTTGTTTCTTTTAGCACGGTCTAACGATCTGTGCTTAACACATTTCTCTTTCACTTTGCAGACTTAGGTTGGCCAGGCACTCCTTTGAGCGCTCAACCGAGCTACTCAGCGTCATTTCTCGACCGAGCTAATACTTCTACTAATTTATTCATAATTTAATAGCAAATGGGTAAATATAGGTTTTTAGTAAACTCACCAGAGGCCATGGCCGAGTTCCGAAGAGACTACCATATCCCTGATGATGTCCACCTTAGCTTGGCCTAACTAGACATTACACCCTGGGGCAAACCGGGCTTCGTCCCCTTCACCCTTCTCTCCATTGTAGAAACCGGCCTCCGATTCCCTGTACAGCCTCTCCTTTGCGAGTTCCTCAGACAAACCAACCTCTACCCTACCCAGCTTTCCACAAATTCATACCGTATAATAAATGGCATCGCCGAGCTAAACCGCCGGGCTGGCCTTAATCTCGGTTTAGCCGAGCTCTTCCACCAATATTCTATAGGATCAAATGAAGATGCCTGGGTTTACTATTTAAGAATAAGGCGCCGGTGTGAAAAGATAATAAAGAATACCCTGGATAAGGATGTAAACGACGATGATTTCTTCTGGGTTTCTGGAAACTTCAAAGACCATGAAGCCCAGATCCCGAGCGACCGAATAAATTGGAATAAAGGAGTCAACTACCTCGGCTTATTTTTCTGCTTTCTTTTACCTCGGTTTTCTTGTCTTGAACCGCATTAACTATTGTCTTTCTTACTTCATGCAGATTTGAACTTTCTCAAGTCCCAGTACAACTACTCCAACTTTAATGTACTTCACGCCGCGCTGCGATATCCAAACAGAAACTGGGCCGAGCTACTGAATTTTGAACTGACCTACCGATACAGTAGCCGCAGGAAGACCAGGGTGACCGATTTCCTCCTTGAGCCTTCACCAGAGCCAGATCCATCATTGCCTCAAATCAACCTCATCCCACTAACTGCCGAACAAGAAATGGCCAAGAAGAGAGCCGTAAGAGCCCTCATAACCGAGACAAACCAGCCCGAGGTACCACAGGCCGGTCAAACACAGGAGACCGTGGTAGCCTTACCATCCCACCAGCCTTCATCATCCCGCCCAAACAAGCGTGCTCGGACTTCCACAACCAAGCCACGCCTTGTCGACGAGGATGAAGCCATCATTTTCCAGAGCACACCACCCAGCCCACAACCGAAATGCTCTGACCGAGCTAGCTCCTCCAAGTGGGTGCCCAAGGTCACCTTCAAGAACCGCACTATCACTGACTCTGATTCAGTGGTCACGGAAAAAGATCATTTGTTGGCCTTCAATCTGGCCAAGTGCGTCTGCCTGCCAGCCGACATGGATCATTATGATCACCTTACCGAGCTTAAGGCCATTCGCTCAGCTATAAAGTCAATGGTATTGGTAAGTTCTCTTTTTCATTCTCTAAATTTCAACATCTTTTAGCTCGGTTCCTTCTCAATATTGTCTCCCTCCCCTCGCAGGCCTTACAGAAGAACCACATCGCTCATAAACGCGTGTTGGAACTTCGAAAAACTACAAGGCAGGCCATGGCAGAGGCCAATGCAAAAACGGCCGAACTAAAAGAATCTCAGCAAAAGATGGCCGAGCTACAGGCTGAAGTAGCCCGACTCACTGGCCTAGTTACTTCGGCTAATACTGATAAGCAAAAGGCTCTGGCCGTGATAAAAGATAAATATTTGCGCGAGCTAGCCAAGCTCAAGGGCAAGAAGAACTCTGAAATTGTCGAGCTCAAGAAGAAGGCGAAAGACGCGGAAGACCGTGGCTATAAGGAGGGCGAAGCCACCTACATCAAATAATGCAAAGCTGCCAAAGATATCTTCTTCAAGTGTAGGTGGAAGGCTGCGGTGGCTCAGCTGGGTCAAGGTCCAGAGACCGAGGTCTTCCAAAACCCTCCTCTACATTACATACCAAGCTACATGGTGGAGTACGCCACAGCTATCCAATAACAATTTCTACAAGAAGGGGAAGAAGAAGAAGAAGAAGAAAAAGAATAAGAAGCAGAGCCCCAAAATGCCTCCGCCGTCGTCAATGATCCTGCCATTCAGTTAGCTCGGGTGGAGCCACTGGTGGAAGACCTAACAACCAAGCTACCAACTGAAACCGGGCTCCGAGTTGAACTGGATGCGGATCTTGACGACATGTTTGCTTGACTTTGTATTTTCTTCTTTTTACTTTTGGGAAAAAAAACTGTAACCAGGCTGAAGTCTCACCCCTTTGTAACTCTTTTGCATTTTTAATGAAATCTTCTTTTGTTACAATTGTTATTTCGGCTTAACTTCCATGCTTGTTTTTACTTTCCAGCTGTTATCTGAATGCAACATAACTTTTTCTGGCCGAGATAACTATCTCGGTCTTAACCTTGAAATCTCTGGTCATACCTACCAACCTCTTCAGCCTGGGTTGTTACCTCGGCTGAAGATCACAAAAAGTTGCTAATCCAGCTAACCACTCTTTAGCCTTGATCCTTATCTCGGCTGAAGAGCACAAAAAGTTGGTTTTTTTAGCCAACCACTCTTCAGCCTTGATCCTTATCTCGGCTGAAGAGCACTAAGTGTTGGTTTTTCCAGCCAACCACTCTTCAGCCTTGATCCTTATCTTGGCTAAAGAGTACTAAGAGTTGGTTTTTCCAGCCAACCACTCTTCAGCCCAAATCCTAATCCTAGCTGAAGAGAGCTCAAAGTTGGTTTTTCTTGCCCAACCCTGAGTGAAGTGTTTGGTTATTCCGACCAAACGTCCTGCAGCCTAGATCCTTATCTTCGGCTTAGGAAAAGTAAGTGTTGGTTTTTCCAGCCAACCTCTTCAGCACCGATCCTAATCTTAGCTGAAGAGAGCTCAGAGTTGGTTTTTCCTGCCAACCCTGAGTGAAGTGTTTGGTTATTCCAACCAAACGTCCTGCAGCCTAGATCCTTATCTTCGGCTTAGGAAAAGTAAGTGTTGGTTTTTCCAGCCAACCTCTTCAGCACCGATCCTAATCTTAGCTGAAGAGAGCTCAAAGTTGGTTTTTCCTGCCAACCCTGAGTGAAGTGTTTGGTTATTCCGACCAAACGTCCTGCAGCCTAGATCCTTATCCTCGGCTTAGGAGAATTGTGTGTTGGTTTTTCCAGCCAATCTCTTCAGCCTAGATCCTGATCCTAGCTGAAGAGAACGCAAAGTTGGTTATTCCGGCCAACTCTGCTTTTGTTGCCTCTAGCTTACTAAAACAACTTTTACAGGATAAAACGATTATGCTGAAAAGAAAACTACTTGTTTTATTGAGAAAAAGAAAAATTACAAGTACTTTAAAGAAAACCTAAAAATAAAATAGTTTGAGATTGACAGTGTTCCATGGCCTGGGAATGGCTTTGCTGTCTTCATCTTCCAAGTGGTATGCCCATTTTCCTGCTAATCCAACCACCTTGTAAGGTCCTTTCCAATTAGGCCCTAACTTGCCATCTCTGGGTACCGAGGTGTTTCCCATCACTTTGCGCAGTACCTAATCTCTGATTTTGAATTGCCTCGGATGTACTATTTTGTTATACTTTCTGGACAACTCTTGCTGGTACGAGGCAATGTGAACTAGTGCTTTTTCTCTTCTTTCTTCTGCAAGGTCGAGCTCCAATGCTATGGCTTCTCCATTTAAGTTTGGATCAAAATTTTCGCTTCTAATTGTGGGGAGGCCAACTTCCAGTGGGATTACTGCTTCCATGCCGTAGGCTAAGGAGAATGGTGTTTCTCCTATTGACCGCTGAGGTGTGGTACTGTAAGCCTATAAAACATGAGGGAGCTCCTCTGCCCACTTGCCTTTTGCTTTCTCTAACCTTTTCTTTAATCCATCCAAGACGACTTTGTTTGATGCTTCTGCCTGGCCATTTGCTTGGGGGTATGCCGGCGTAGAGTTGTAAAATTCTATCTTGTATTCTTTACAAAAGTCTCTAAAATTTTGCCATCGAACTGAGTGTCGTTGTCTGATATTAGAGTTTTTGGTATGCCGAACCGAGTGATAATATTCTTCCAGACGAACTTCTTCATATCTTTCTCCTTTATTTATGCTAATGCTTCTGCCTCCACCCACTTTGTGAAGTAGTCTGTTGTTGCAAGGAAGAACTTTCTGTTGCCGGGTGTCGTTGGAAGTGGTCCTACTATGTCCAAGCCCCACATTGCGAAGGGCCATGGGCTAGTTAATGGTAGAAGCTCTCTGGCTGGTTAATGTATTTGGTGTGCGAACTTCTGACATTTCTCGCACTTCCTGACATACTTCTCTGAATCTGCTTGCATGTATGGCCACCAATATCCTTGCGAAATGGCTCTGTTAGCTAACGATCTTCCTCCTTGGTGGCTTCCGCATATGCCTTCGTGTATCTCGAACAAGAATGCTTCAACTTTGCTGGGATGGACACACTTTAGGTAAGGTCCTGTGAAGGATTTCTTGTACAATGCCATAGATGGGAAGAGCCAAAATCGCTGCGACTTCGCTCTTATTCTGTTGGCCTCTTTCTTTTCTTCAGGTAAGATGCCATCTTTTAAGAACATTATAATGGGATCCATCCATGAGGGGCCTAATTCGGCGCAACATACCTCAGCTATTTCAGGTTTTTCAATGCTTGGTTTTGGTAGGTAGTCAATTAGTAACGGATGAGGAATGGATGTATTTGCCATCGAAGCAAAGCCTGCTAGTTCATCTGCTCTGTTGTTTTCTTCTCTACCGATCTGTTCTATCTGCACTACTTCAAACTTCATGATCTCTTTTCTGACTAACTCTTGGTACTTAGCCATCCTGTCATCCTTTGCCTCGTAGTCACCTGAAATTTAGTTTACCACCAGTTGTGAGTCACTGTAAACCATTAGCTCGGTGGCCTTCATGTAGAGTGCTGATTTTAGGCCTGCCAGAAGCGCTTCATACTCCGCTTTTTTGTTTGATGCTGGGAAGCCAAGGTTGACTGCTTGCTCCACTATTAGGCCATCTGGTGAGATGAGGACTATGCCAAGTCCTGCTCTGTGCCTATTGGACGCTCCATCCACGAAGAGCTTCCACATCTCTCCAACGAACAGCTTCCAGCAAGTGGAGGGGTCAGATGATGCCTTGGGGTCATGAGTGTTGCTGGTGTTTTCTTCAGGGTCCATGCTTACTGTTTGCCCCTCACTATCTGATTGTACCAAGTCTTTATTTGTTGATGAGTCTTGGCTTGGTGTAGCATGGTTTGCTTCTTCCTCCCTTTCTGCTCTCCGGTCTGCCTTGGGATCTGACTGGGTATCCTGTACCAGGGGTTGCGCTATTCCAGCGACAATTTTCATCCCCTTGGTTGTATCAGTCAAGTCAACTGGGCAGATGTGATGACTTCTTGGAGTGAATTCCGCCACAAAGTCTGCCAAAGCTTGGGCTTTTATCGCGGTTCTGGGTTGAAACTTGATGTCAAACTGTGCTAACTCCATTACCCACTTCAAAATTTGCCCAGAAAAGTTCGCCCTCTCAAACAAAGCTTTTAATGGAAAAGCCGTGAGGACTGTTATGGTGTGGGCATGGAAGTAGTGTGACAACTTCCTTGATGCCATCATCAAGGCTAAGGCCAGTTTTTTCAATGGTAAGTATCTGGTTTCCGCACCCAGCAATGTCTTGCTGACATAAAAGATGGGCAGATGTTGATTCTTTCCCGCTCGGACCAACACTGTGCTAATTGCGTGCTATGAGACTGCCAGATACAAGAAGAGCTCTCACCAGGTATTGGGGTCATTAGCAATGGTGGGGAAGACATGTATTCTTTCAAACTTTTTAGGCGCGGTCGCATTCTTCGTCCCACTCAAATTTGGCCTTTAAAGCTTGAAAAAATGGTAGCTACCATGCTGGTGAGATGTTGCATTTCTTTTTCTGAGTTGGGTCTCTCTAGATCTTGAATTTCTTTGATCTGAGAGGGGTCTGCTTCTATACCTCGGTTGGTCACCAGGAAGCCTAGGAATTTGTTGGATCCTACGCTGAACGCACACTTGATGCAATAAGGCGTAACTTGTGCTTTTTCAAGATCTGAAACATCTAACCTAGGTCCCTGAGATGGTTATTCTCATCCTTGCTCTTGACCACCATGTCATCGATGTAAGCTTCCATTGTTCTGCCTATCAATGGTTCAAACATCTTGGTGACCATCCGTTGGAATGTTGCCCTTGCATTCTTTAGGCCAAAGGGCATGACCTTGTAGCAATATAGGCCTCTTGGCGTTGTAAAGGATGTGACCTCCTGGTCTGGTTCATACATAGCGATCTGATGGTAGCCTCTATACGCATCAAGAAAGCTAAGTCGATTGTGTCCTGTCGTTAGGTCTACCAGTTGGTCTATCCGTGGTAAGGGAAAGCTATTTTTTGGGCATGCCTTGTTGACTGCTTTGTAGTCCACGCTGACACGCCATTTTCCATTCTTTTTTGGCACCACTACCGTATTGGATATCCACCTGGGATAGTGCACTTCTCTGATAGCTCCTGCCTCTAGAAGATTTCCCACTTCTTCCGCCACTATCTCGGCGTGGTGGAGTGCTGTTCTGCGTATGCGCTGAATAATTGGTCTGGCAGTTGGGTGGACATTCAATTGGTGATAGATGAAGCTTGGGTCAATGCCAGGCATGTCATACGGCGTCCAGGTAAACACTTCAATGTTAGAAGTCAAGAATTCCATGACCTCTATTCTCTCAGTGCTGGATATAGATGAGCTAAGCAAAAAGAACTTATCTGGGTTCTTTTCATCTATTCTTACCTGTACCAAGTCTTTCACTGCCTTCTGTTCAGCGGCTTTGCCAACATCCGCGAACAATTCATTACTCTCAGGTTCTTCTACCATCTGTACAAGCCCCTTGGCAGCTTAGCTGCCATTTACTGTGATGAAGCATTGCTTGGGCATAATTTGGTCTCCATAGACCTCCTCAATTACTCTAGCTTCATTGGGGAACCGCAATACTTGATGGTAGGTTCATACTACAGATCGCATGACATGCAGCCATGTCCTTCCGAAGATGATGTTGTAAGTGGAAGGGACCTTCAATACCCAGAATTCCACTTGTTTCGTCATGCTTCTTGCTCTGACTGGAAGGATTATCTTGCCCACTGGCCACTCTGGCATTGAGTTGAATCCGATCAGGGGAGATGTTGCAGGTGCCAAGTCTTTGTCCTCCAGTTTCAGTTGTTTGAAGGTTTCGTAATACATTATCTCACATGAGCTCCCTTGGTCAATCAAAATCCGTTTGATGTCATAATCCTTGACGCGGAGAGTAATGACTAGTGCATCATTGTAGGGGCAATATATCATTGCCAAGTCCCTATCTGTAAAAAATATGACGTTCGTGGCCTCTGTTCTCCCATTTTTGATGGTAGGTTGTGCACTTAGTACCTCCCTTAAGTGCTCAGCCTTCTTGATCATGCCCCTGAGTTCACATACCCGCTCAGGTTCGAATACCCCATAGATTACCTTAATTACACCTTGAGATGGGGCGTTGATTGTCATTCTGTTTGGGTTGTTGTGGTTCTGGGAGGCTGGCTGTGTTCCTTCTTCTGTGTATTGGTCCAGGTGCCCAGCCGCCACTAACTCCTCCAGATGTTGCCTCAATGGCGTGCAATTTTCAATGCGGTGCCCCTTTTCCTTATGGAAGGTGCACCGGGATCTTTCGTCGTAGTCCTTTTGCGCTTCTCCCAGCTTAGCTGGCCATCTGACGAAAGGTTCATGACGTATCTCACTGAGAATTCGGTAGATTGGTTTCTTGAATACCGTGATAATGGCAGTGCGGACTCTCAACCATCTTTTATCTTGGTCCTCTCCGTTGTCTCGCCTGCCTCGCCCGTTCTTGCTTGGACGTTCTACCGCGTTGACTTTTGCCGAAGTCTTTTTATCTGGCACTGCTGTTGCACTAGATTTTGCTTTAGCACGGGCGCCATCTTCCTCCACCCGAATATGCTGGTGCACTCTCTCCATCAAGGCTTCCATCGTGAGGGGTGGCGTCATAGTAATTGAATCCCTCAGCCTATTTTCGACTGAAAGACCTCTTTTGTATTGCGCGATGGCGAGATTTGTGGGGCAATCTCCTATCTGGTTGAAGGTCTCTCAATAACGACTGTTGTAGGATCTCAACGTCTCCTTGTCGCCCATGTCGATGGAGAGTAGCTGATCGATCTCCACCGGGGTTTTGGTGTTCGTTCTGAACCTTGTCACGAACGCCTCTACCAATTGCGCCCAGGAGGCTATACTACCTTCTGGTAGCCTTTCGAACCAGGTCAAACCTAGGTCGCCAAGGCTGGATGGGAATAGGATGCACATTAAAGCCTCGTTTCGCCGGTATACCGCCATAACCTGGCGAAAGTGGCTTAGGTGCATGTAGGGGTCTGTCTTCCCCTCGTACGTGGTGAATTTGGGCTGGAGGAAGCCTGAAGGTAGGGGCGCATTCTCAATTGCCGGAATGCGCGAGGTCTGCAGCTTCGCTAATGCTTTGTCTGTTGGTTCGTAAGCAAGGCGCGGTATTGTCATTCCTACCTCAACGCTTCCATGCGTCCGAGGAGCCAACCGCTGAAGGGCAGAAACTCTGCCTAGTATCCTCTTTCTATCGTGCCCTTTCTTCTAGCACAGTTCGTAAGTCGGACGATGTAGGCAACTCCGTCTGCCTGGATGATGTCTGGTGCGTGCGCAAGGGCCGATAGGTGCTTCCCTCAGTGTATGACCTCTTAGTTCTCGTTCTCTCAGACCTGGAGTAACGAGTCCTGGAAGTCCTGGATTAAGTATCGCCGGTTCTGAGGCTCCTACTCTCTGCTTGTGACGGTGTGGTATGCCTACCACGATCCTCCGAGTGGCGAGGAGGCGTCTTGCTTTTGCGCCCCTCTCCTGTCGCCACCCTTTTTCCTTTGATTTGGCGCTTCATGGACTCCATCTTTGCCGCCATCTTCCTTATTAGCTCGTCTTGTTCCTTTACGTGATCCTCCAGAACTTGAGGATCCAACCTCCGCCTTTGTCGCTCAGGACCTTGAGAGCGACGGGGGCTATTAGTCCGCCTCCCCCTTGCATCCCTCCTGGGGTTCTGTCGCTGGGGCTCTAAATCCGCCATGGGAGAGATAGAAGGAAAACCTTCGCGCCTCCCATCCCCCTCTGGGGTTTGTCTGTCGATGGCAGACTGCGACAAATCTTCATTGTGCGCCATTACTTTTGATTAGAGAGGAAAAACTTGATCAAGAGGTTTTGTTCTTTCTGCTATTCCCACAGACGGCGCCAATTGTACGAGCACGAAATATTGTTCTCGTATAATCCTGTTGATCAAGTCTGCGCTCCTCCGTACGTCGTCGCTCTACTCCTTGAAAATACAAACCTGAGCTAGCCGGCGGTTGTGTGCCAAATACCTCTCCGATGCCTAAGTCAGCAAAATAGACAAATAGACAAAAAGTTCTGTGTATTCGGGAATCAAAGTTGTGTTACCTCTCCATAAGTGATGTTATGAGCTTTTATAGGTTCCGCGTGGCACAATCCTAGTAGGACTTTTATCCCTCCAAGCAAAGTCTTCCTAGGAATCACATTCCAGAAAGATAATGTTTGTCCTTCAACACCCCCATCACTGCTTAAACCAAATGAGATGGTTTTACCTTGGTAGTATGACAAAACGACCGAGCTAACATAGCCATGCTAAACTGGCTGAAATGACCGAGCTCTTACTAGCTCTGCTCTTTCCTTTGTAGCTTATACCTCGGTTTCACCTGTTGAAACCGCACCAACCATAGCGTGCCTGGACCGAGCTAATCAATAGCTAGGTCCTAAGGAAAGCTCAAATTACCTGCGGCTCAGACGGTATGACCGAGCTAACTGTTACCGCTCTAACTGTGGAGACTGGGCTAACTGCAAGGTTCCTCTGGACCAAACTAACAACAAGACCCTTTTACTCAGCCCTTCTTACTGTGGCCTACAGAATGGCCCATTACCCAGCTCAGCCCAATTTACATATAAATTACCCTCTCAGTAGCAGAGTAGGGGAGTAGATTGGTAGGTGCCCCCTTTTGTCAACCATTTTGAATTCTTTACTGTTAGCATGTGGGAATGGAAGACAACAACTTAAATAGGTGGTAGGGACTACCACTATTTCTTATGCACTATTTTTTTATTATTTTGTTTTTAATATTGGTTAAGAAATTTAAAAATAATAATGTTGTGTTTGGTTGGAAATTTGACGAAAATTTTGAAAAATTAAAAAGGAAAGTTACATGAAATTAGGTAAAATATAATTATATTTTATTCACATTTCACGTAATTTTTCTTTTTTTCTTTTTAAATATTTCTTCAAATCTCTTAATCAAACACAGTATAATAATAAAAATTGTATAATATTTTTATAGTGATATTAAAAATACATAAATCAAATATAAGATAAGACACCGATATTTTACAATAAGGGTGAATTTCATGTGTGGGTTTCATTTATATGAGACATTTATGTCCCATTATATGTTTGGTCTAACGTGCACTAAGAGCATCCGCATCAAGTTTTTCAAATTTTTAGGTTAATTTAACGCAAAATTCACTTTTTTTTATTTTAACTAGTCACCTTTTTAGTATTCACTACATCAAACTCTCTATTCTAACTCAATCGTATTAAAATATTAATTTGTTATTGTATTTGTTATTCTTTTTTTTATTTATTAAATTGATGAGGTGCTACCCAAACAATTCTTAAAAAATGCAAAAAAAAAATAATAATAAATTTGCTATTGACCGGTTGACTGGTCTGTCAACCGGCGGGTCGACCGGTTAGTCTAATTTTCAGCATTTTTCCTTCTTTGCTACAGGCAACTCATGGACATCCGGTGAGATGTCTGGGGGGACATCCGGGTGGACGACCGCTTTACAATTTTTGGCTCAGTTTTCCTACAGAAAATATAATAAAAAAATCATATAACGAATGAACAGTGCCTCAACAAAGTTGTTGAGGTACTGTAGCAAATATAAGAAAATGTTAATTTAGAAAAAATTTGCTGAGGCTGATGGAGGGAGAATATGATAAATAGTGCCTCTATATTTAAATTTTTTGTTATTTTAGTGATCCTGATGCGGATGCTCTAACCTTTGATATTTTTTAAACTTTTAACATGTGTTATGGAGACACAGATTATTTAGACGGCAATTTTTGTTTTATATTATATATTGTTAAGGCATACAATAAGATGATTTAAAAAAATTATAAATGTTTTTTTATATGTAAAATGGGAAGTGTTTAGGTGTGCAACATCATGTGCAAAGATATATAAATTTGTATAAATTCTCATTAAAATATGTAAGTTATCTTTTAAAATATCGTAACTCAAATATAAATTTGCATAAGTTAATTTATAAAAATTTAAAAAATCACAACTTAACGTAAGCTCTTACAAATATAAATAAGTCACTTCACAAAATCATGTAAGTTAAACATAAATTTGTGCAATTTAATCTATAAAAATTTTAAAAATCACAATTTCACATTAATTTTTATAAATATATGTAAATCACCTCACAAAATCGTATAATTTAATACAAATTCGTATAGGTTATGTCATAAATTCTCATAAAAATATATAATTTAAATCATAAAAATACATAAATAAATGACCTACTAATATACCTAGCACATTCAAAAATTATCCATGTAGAATATATAACCAAGTTAAACTTCTTAAGAGTTTGTTTGGGAAGTTGATTGGTTTTTTAGCTTTATAGTTTTTTGACTATTTTAGTTTGAGATTAAAAAGTTTCATTTGGGAAGCGCTTTTTCATTTTTTGACTTTTTGTGAAAGAAATAATATAATGTTTATGAACTGGATGTGATATTTTGTCTTATTAGATTAAAATGTCTATTTTTTTTTTGACTATTTTAGCCCAAAAAACCCAACCCTTAACTTCCCAAACGAACTCATGACATGCACTTAAACACTCTCAAAAAAATATAGTTAAAAGTTGACTTTTTGATTTTTTTTGACTTTTTAAAAAAATATAAGAGATAATATGATTCAAAATAAGTTAAAAACGGAAAAATAATTTTTAATTATCTTTTTAAAATAGCCCAAAATGCACTAAGAATTCGTTTGAAATGTTAGTTGACTTTTTTAATCTGGGATTAAAAAAGTTGAGATAGGCATTTTGATTTTTTTAATTTTTATGAAAGAAAAAATAAAATAATTATGGATTGAATGTAATATTCTATTTTATTAAATTAAAAATTTTATTTTATCTTTTTATAATTATTTTAATCAAAAAAAATCTTTGGTTCTTTATGCTAAGCAAGCTCTAAAACACACATTGTCAAAACAGCAACGGTAGAGGGCCTAAATTTCTGAAGCTCGAATGGCTTGAAACTGTCAAAATAATATCATTTTAGGCATAAAACAACACAAAATGACGTTATTTTGATAATTTCGAACAATTTAAACAGTGAAAATTGTGACCACCAAACATTTTTTTGTTTTTGTCAAAAATTAAAAATAAAATCAAAAAGGAGCTTTTCCTTGATTGAAGCATAGGACAAAGGCAAGGGCAGAACTTTTCCCCAAATTTCAACGGGAATCCACCTAACCCAAGACTGCGTGCCGTTGTCAGAATCACTATCACCTTGTTAATGAAAAGATGCGAAAGTTTGATTTTGAAGTGCCATGATTTTAAGTAGAGTTGTGTTTTAAGTTACGAATTTTGCATTAGGTTTTGAAAAAAAAAAAAAAAAAAAATTAATTATGAGGCTTGAAAAAAAATTGGATTTGTTTAGGAAGGAGGTTAATTTAGAGTTAAAAAGTTGGATGGATTTTTTGATTTTTTTAACTTTTGTGAGAGAAAAAATATAACAATTATGGGTTAGATGTAATATTTTATCTTATTAGATAAAAAGTTTTTTTTTCTTGGCTATTTTAATCAAAAAGCCCCAAACCTCAACTTCCCAAACGACACTTTGAGTTATATTTTTGAATTTATGAGTTTTGAGTTGTATTTTAAAATTTTTTGAATTTATATTTTTTTAAAATATTTTTAAAAAATTATTTTTATTTTTTAGGATAAATATTTTTTATTATAAATATTTATTTTTTTAATATGTATTGTATTTACTACATGTGTGCACTGTATTTTTTTAAATATTGTATAAAAATATTAAAAGATTTAAAATGACTTGTATTTTTTATTTTAAATATTTTTTTAATTTTTTTAAAATTTTAAAAAATTTTAGATCACCCATATATATCTAAATTATAATAAATTATTTAGCCAATATTTAAAAAATAACAAAAAAAATTAAAAAAATTTTAAAAAATTGAAAAATTTTAAAAAATAAAAAAAATCTTCAAAAATAAAAATAAACAAAATATTTATATTTTTTCAAAAAAAATATAAAATAAAAAATAATTTTAAGAACAAAACTAAAAACTTAATTTTTTTTTTATTAAAAAGAGAGTTTTGAAAAGAGTCTAATTAAGAGCTTTGAAAAGAATTTTTGAGTTATATATTTGGTTGTGAGTTTTAAAAATAGTTTTTGAATTGAATTTTGAATTATGTATTTGGTTATGAGTTTTGAAAAAAAAATTGAATTTTTTTTATTGGAATCATGATTACAGAACTAAACCAAACACTACCATATATTTTATTTTATTTATGGAGCAGGCTTGTCTCATGGATTGGACGGTGTTATTGGATCCATGAGACTTATGACGAATCGTATTTTGATAATTCAAATCATTTAATATGTGGAGTTCGTCAAGTATTTAATAATTGTAAAAAATCACGTTCATCGGATATTAATAGTCCATTGATCAGATCATATTTTTTTCAATGATAAACATGATTTTTAGAAAAATGGTTGATAAAAATGTATTCTGATCAAGAGACTATTGATATATGATCAATGTAATTTTTTACAAATATGAAGTAATCAATGAGCTCTGCACATTGAACATTCAGATTATTGAAATGAAACCTGTAATGGGTTCTACAAACCCAATAGCACTGTCCAATCCATTGGAGACTAACAAACCAAATCAAATCTTAAGTCCAATCAAATAAGGTTAGCTACATGAATTATTCTTCTCCACTTGACTCTATCAATGACCATTTGATTAGTCAAATTAAGGAGATTTATATCTCTGTTTATTACACTCGCTGACGTCAATCTAGGTCTTTTCCTTCTTCTAACACTTGTATCTACCGTCACTATATCGCATCTCTTCACTATTACCTCTGTTGGTCTCTATTGTATATGACCAAACTATCTCAATCTATTATCTCTCAACATATTTTCTATCGGTGCTACTCCTACCCATTCATGAATATACTCATTCATAATTCTGTCTTTTTTAATCTTATCACACATTCACCTTAACATCCTCATATTAGCAACACTCATCTTATCTACATATTATAATTTCTTAATTGTCCAACATTCCGTCCCATACAATATCATTGGTCTAATAATAGTTGTTCTATAGAACTTTTCTTTTATACATATAACAATGATTTACAATTAATATCAGAAAATATTATAATTAAAAAAAAACTTTTGAAAATTTCCTAATGAAAAATTACAATTGTTTCATAACTTTTTTTTAAAAAATAAAAAATTAGTTTCATAAAAAAATAAAAAATACATATTATTTTTATATAATTTATCTTTTTAAAAGAAAAAAATAATTTTTAAAATTTTAAAATATATATTTTTATCAAATTAATTTTTAATTTTTCAAATTTGTTTTTTCTTTTTTTTTCAAAGATTGAAACCAAACATCGCCTTATAGCTATTATCGTCTTATACATCCTCTTAGAGCATCCACAATAGACACACTAAGCTGTGTGTTAGTGTCAAGTGCCAAGTTTTGGCTAACTGAGGGTGTTGTTTGGGATTGCAATAGAACTGTTAACGTGTGTTAGTGGTGTGTTAGTGTGAGATGTTAATATGTTTGTTATCTGCAGCGAGCGTTTTAACTAGTGAAAGGGAGCATTTTTTTAGTCTTACCGCTTGACCGGCCGGTTGACCGGTCAACGGCAATATATATATATATTTTGCAATTTTTTTTTGGACTTGAAATTTAATTTTGGGCTTGAAATAAACTAAATTATTTATTTATTATATACACACATATATATATATATATATTTAACACACACCTTAACACACCTCTTAACACATCCATTGTATCACCATTCATTCACTATTCACTCACTAAATTAACAAGCTCTTAACACATATTTTTAGGTCTCACTTTTAATATTTTTTGTCATATAACACACTTTAACATACAATTTTAACACATCCATTATGGATGCCCTAACTAACCTCACAAAAGTCGCGATTATTTTTTTGTGGGCATCATGATCATAGTGCTATGAAAAAAACTGTAATATGCAATTGAAAAATGACTCGTGGCTCGAATTTTATGCAGTTCAAATGGCCCGAACTGCCCAAAACGATGTCGTTTTGGGTAGTGTTTTTTTTTTCTTTTTTCTTTTTTCTTTCTTTCATTTCCATTCTTTCCTTTTCATTCTTTCGAACAGACAGAGAGGGAAGAGAGAGAGAGAGAGAAAAGAGAGAAGAGAAGAGGCGATCGACGGTGATGGTGGCGGCGATCACAGATCTGGATCTGAAAAAAAAATTCTGCTATAGGGACTGTTAGTGTCACAATTGAAAAGTCAGGGACCAAAGTGACACGACCCCCAAACTATAGGGATTATTAGTGTAATTCGCCAAAAAAAAAAATATTGATGATGATAATGTTGATCCGGATCTGCAGAGGATTTTTTTTTTTTTTTTGTTGATGAAGATGATTATGATGTTGAAGATGTTGAGATGTTGTTTTCTCTGCATTTTTTTTCTCTGTTTTCTCTGCATTTTTCTTCTTCCTCTTCTTCTTCTTCTTCTTCTTCTTCTTCTTCGTCAGAAAAATCTGCAGAAAAATGCAGAAAAAAAAGAAAAAAAAAAAATCAAAACGACGTCGTTTTGATGTCAGGCCATTCGAGCCACGCTAATTTCGGGTTACGAATCAGAACTGTATGCAATTCATTCTTATTAACGCTTGGTTTGGTTAAAATTAAAAAGTTAATCTTTTTTTTTACGGACTATTTTGATAAATAAGTTAAAAGTTGACTTTTCAATTTTTTAATTTTTTTTAAACATATATAAAAAAAATAAAGAAATGATGTGACATAAAAAAGTTTAAAAAATAGATTTTAATCAACTTCCCAAAATATTATTTTTGTTTTTCTTGAATTTTTTTAACTTTGAGTTAATTTTTTGGCTACTTTTTAGCAATTAGATAATTATAAAAGTTTTAAAAATTTTGAGCCATTTTTTATTTTAAAATTTATTAAAGACGAAAATAAGTTAAATTTTATTTTTTGAAAAATATTATAAAAATTGGTATAATTTTGCCTTTTCTTAATTTTTTAAAATAAATTTAAAATATTTGATTTTTAAGATCAAATTTGACATAGTTTTAAAAAAAATACTAAAAAATGGAATGAACCTAATTAAAAAAGTTAAAAAAATTCAACTCCTAAAAAAGGAGAAAATCAGTTTAAACTTGATGGGCTTAAAATTATGTTGAATAATTTCAATAATTCATCAGATATTAATTCATTATGATTGTTATCATATTTTAGTAATTCATCAAATAGTTACTCAAAATTACGATTCATTGTGCTAATCATTGGAAATTCAATAAAATAATGTCATGACAAAAAAAATGATTACGCAGACATTTGTGTGTTTGGTATGCAGTATGTTTTTTTCAATCAACAATGTTAGGTAGCTCAAAATTTTGTGGTTCAAATGGCTCAAATCACTTAAAACGACGTCGTTTTGACAGATTTTGAGTGTAAAACGACGTCGTTTTGACAAATTTAAGTCATTTGAATCACAAAATTTTAAGTTACCAAACATTTTTCTTTTTCAATTCACATGCACATAAATGATACTTTCCCTCCATCTGTTAAAAAAAAAAAAAAATGATGGGCGTTGTTTACTCTGTATTTTGAAATAAATTTTTAAAACAAAATTTAAGAGGGTTCAGATATTTTTTTAGTTTATTTAATTGTATATTTTGAAAATTGTTTCGGAGTTTAGGAATTTAGAATGATTTGATATTTTGTTATAGTTAAGTAGATGTGTGTGAGAGAAAAAATAATTAAGAATGAGAGATGAGAAAAAAAAATGATTAATTGATGTATATAAGAGAGAGAAAACAATTTTAATTTTCTTTTTAAAAAAAATTTAAATCAAACAAAATTTTAAAAATTTCCCGATACTTTCCCATTCACATGAACGTAATATGAATGAGGCCACTAGATGCCTTGAATCTAATTATTTTAATTTTTTTGAACAACCACGATTGGTAGCTCGAAAACGCGTGGCTCGAGTTTGGCTCGACACCAAAACGACGTCGTTTTGGTGTCGATTTTTTTTTTTTTTCCATGTTTTTGTTGCAGATCGGGAAGAAGAAGAAGAAGGGTGGAGAAGAAGAAGGGAGGAGGAGGAACTGGAGGGGGCCATCAAAATGGGCAGAGGCGGAGGCGGAGGCGGGGCTGGGCAGAGACAGAGGCGGGGCGACGGCGGGACTGGGCAGACGACCAGGGCTGGGCAGGCGGGGCTGGGTAGAGGCTGCGACGGTGGGGCTAGGCAGACGACCGGCGCTGGGCCGATCTCCTCCTTCTTCCTCTCTTCTCTCCCTCTTTCTCCTTCTCCTCTCTTCTCTCCCTCTTTCGAGCCAAACTCGAGCCTTAAATTCGAGCTACCAGGAATTTCTCTTTTTTGAATGTTGAGTCGTATGATGGTCCCATTCCTATATTTTTTAGATTTGTTGAAATAAAAGTTTCAAAACTTTAATATTTTTTAAATATCTAATTTAATTTTTCTGTTACAATTATTAACATTCTTTATGACC
Organism: Camellia granthamiana; assembly: GCA_036172215.1. Lineage (NCBI taxonomy): Eukaryota > Viridiplantae > Streptophyta > Magnoliopsida > Ericales > Theaceae > Camellia > Camellia granthamiana. The sequence goes on from CM069903.1 coordinate 184,701,967, forward strand.
TGTTAAGGTATCATTTGACAATATCACTTTTCAGTTTAAAAGTCAAAAAGTTATTAAAAAAATCAAAAAATTAACAATCTATATCAAAAAGTCAAAGATTCATTTTTCTCTTTATTTTTTGTATATTTTTTCGTAAAAAATTAAAAAATCATCTCAAATATACTAATTTTTTTACATTATATTTTAGTTAAAAAATTACTAAAAAAATTTATTCCCAAACGAGACTTAAATGCAAGTATAATTTGATTATGTGGGGAAATGCTGGGACTAAGGATTCTATGTGGTGCTTTGGTGGAGGTTTTTATTGAATTTTTTAAAAGAATTGAATAATTTATATTGTAAAATTTGTTAAGTAAATCATTTATATAAAAAATAAATTGATTGGACATTTATAATTTTATAAGGAGAGTACATTTATTTATTTTTTTAAAAAAAAATAAACAATTAACATGAAAAAAAATCCACCTAAACACACAGGAGCCTGCTATGACCTTAGTTCCACTGATTTCATCTTGGCAACGTTTCATTGCAGTCATGATTTTTGTGAGACTTTTTTATTTTAATTATATATATATATTGTACGGGGGCGAAATATCCTCCGCTTTCCGTACTCCTTGGACATCAAGCTTCTAGTGACGGCGTCTACCTCTGCAACACAAAAATGGTGAGCTGCCCGGCGGTGGTGTGCCGGAAAGACCCTCCGACGATCAAGTCAGATCACCTGGGGAAGAAGAAGACTATCAGAGAGAGTTTTTTTTATCGAATGAATTCGCTTACCTGTAACCTTCTTCTCCTCTCCTATTTCTAGGCTGGCCATGCAGCCTCAAGGTTGTGCGCGCATTACCTCTGCTGTCCTCTCCTGGACAGGTGGCAGTGTGCGCCTCTCACCACCTTACGCGTGTAAAGATTTTGTCCTCCAGCCAGTACATGCAGAGCTTTCTAACGGTATTGAGGCGTGCGTGGAGCAGATGTCCTCTCCCTCACGCCATTGGCCCAGGTGGCACCCTTAACCGAAAAGCCACGACCGGTCTATCACTTGGGGAATCGCCATTACACGCACATAACCGAGCTAATTGCCGCCGTCCAATAACTTGGAATTAGGCAAAAGCCCGACCACCTCGGCCGAACTATTCTGGACCGGTTCACCAGGACCAGCCGGTTGCGAGGCATGCCGGCCTCCAACCGTTCTATCTTCAATCTCGGTCACACGAAGGCTGCCTACCTCAGGCGACCGGTTAGGTGCATACCGGCGCTAACCGCGTCTCAAGTTTAGCCCGGGCTACCATTTAGCTCGGCACCATCATCCGTAACCCTGGGCTCCGTCTACTTCGTGCAAGTCGCAGCTCGGCAACGCCAGTTGGTGCCTGACCGGTCAATATCCCCGACCGTGCAAGTCAGGCTGCTGGCCGCGTCGACGGATAGTTAGCTCGGCGCCGTCCAGTCCGTCAAATCTGCCGTTATCTCAACTTGGCCGTACAGTCCGGTGCAAACTCCCCTCTCAATTGCCCCTTAAACCCATCCGAGCTATCGTGATTGGGATTACCTCCGTGACTGAGCTGACACCGTCAAGCCGAGCACGATTTTGGACGCGTCTCTAGCCGAGCTGCCCCATCTGGCCGGCCGCTTCTATCCGCAGTCACATCAAAGGTCGTACAGCCGTACTGACAGCCGCGTTATCAATGCCACGATTCTCCATGCCATTGGGTCGTGCATCCAGCTGCCCTGCACGCGCAGGATTTCAAACGGCTGCGCCGTTTGGATTTTTCCCCCCATCATTAAATCCCATACGAAGGGTCTAAACCCTTCACTTTTTGTCTTCGTCTCCAAGCCAACCCTAGCCACCACAGCTTTTGCATTCTCTCTGCCCTCACTGCCTTCGAGCTCCAAACCCCATTTCCGTTCCTTTGAAGGCTGCAATCACGCTCTCAAGGTCTGGCTCTCCTTGGTTTTGGATCTTGGTAAGTCCTCCCTACCCAACTCTTTCATTCTGTGAACTTCGTTTTCCATGCTTCGCGTTCTTCATGTTTCTTGTCCCACTGTTTTTCATGCCCTTTGTTTGGGACCATTTTGGTGCTCCCCTTCCTTGCTTAGAACCAACACACCCTAGGGTGAATGAAAATAGGGGGAATAGGAGGATTGGATGGGGCCTTCGTGCCCCTGGCTTCTCCAGGGTTCCAGCAAATTTGTCCCAGTGGGATGAACAGCTTGAACCTGGGTAAAACCGAGCTAAACACCTACTTAGATCCGCAGGTAGAGCTGCAGCCGAGCGAAAAAACTGTTTGTGGCTTCTCATAGGGGCCACGACCGAGCTGAATACCCCGATAGATTTGTAAATAGGAATGAACCGAGCTAAAACATTGGAACCTCCGTCTGGAACCTTGGCCGAGCTGGAGGATCAACTAGATCCTTGAGTAGCTCTTAACCGAGCTAGAACCGAACTAGGAGGCTAGAGCACACATGTAGTTGAACCGAGCTGGACCTAACCGGTCAAAACACGAAATCCTTCACTTGAGCTATTCCAATAGTAGCCGCGCAATATATTCCGTGCTAACCCTTGGCCATATTTTTTAACATGCAGAACAAATAGGACCGACCAAGCCAGTCCAGCATTATAATTGGTGGAGCTCAAAGACCGAGCAACCATACCAACATTTTTGACCGAGATACAAAGTAAATAAAGCCGACTTAGATGGGAAAATACCGGTTTATGGTCAGCACGCCCGGCGCGATGGCCGAGTTCCGTAGGGAGTACAACGTCCCGGATGACGTAGTCTTAGAGCTTGCTAAAAAAGGGGATACACCGTGGGGAGACTTAGACCGGTGCCCCTTCATGGTCGTTTCCATTGTTGAAGGAGGGGTCCGTTTCCCCGTGCAACCTTTGATCTGCGAATTTTTGAGGCAGACAAGGCTTTGCCTGACCCAAGTCTCCAATAACACGTACAAGATAATAAACGGAGTCGCCGAGCTGAATCGAAGGCTCGGTCTCAATCTCGGCCTCGCGGAGATTTTCCACCAATATAGCTTAAGTAGGAATAAAAGCGGGCTTTGCTGGTACCTCAAAGTGAAGAAGGGCCGAGCAAAGCTCATTGAAGGCAACCCGGACAAAGAGGCCAACGATGACGACTTCCTCTGGGTGTCCGGTAATTACGAGGACACCGAGGCGCCCATACCGGGCTGGTACATTAGGAAAGATTTCGGTAGTGCTGGTAAGTAGTCCGGCTGACCGCGCTATTTTCCTTCTGCACTTCAATATTATTATTTTGCACCATTCTAACACTTGTTCTTTCTGCAGATAAGTATCTAGTGGCGGACTACCGCCAGGCCAACCAGGAGGCCATCAGAGTCCTGCTTCGCCATCCAGCCGAGGAGAGGGAAGCACCAAAACTTCTCGATTTCGAGCAAACCTACCATTACCAAGCACCGCGCAAAAGCCGCGTAACCGACTTCCTCCGCGCCCCTTCCCCTGAACCCGATCCAAGCCTACCACCGATCAGACTAGTTCCCCTCACAGCCGAGCAGGAGATGGCAAAAATCAGGGCCATTAAATCCATGA